>CM067569.1:285957-414206 GCA_034336665.1 Luscinia megarhynchos
TCCCAATCCCAGCCCCACTTTCCATTTCCCGTCCACACACACACACTGGTTTCCAGCTCCAGCCCCTACGGCCCTCTCACACACACGGGGCAATATGCGGCATGGCCGGGATTTCAGGCACAAGCAATCCCAAAGTCCCCATTCTCAGCGCTACCTTTCCCATGATCAGGCACAAGACCCAGCCCCACATCAAGAGCCCCAGGCCTCCAGTGACCTCAGCACAGCAATCCCACAGTCTCCATGTCAGCCCTTGCAGTGTCTGCCCTCTTGCACTTTCTATCCCAGCCCCAGTGATTTCAAGTCCCTTACCGGCCCCAGTGATTTCAGCTCTTTCTCAACCCACAAGCTTTATTGCACTGCCAGCTGCTCTTCCAGCTCCAGCTGCTGAATCTTCTGCAGCTTCTAAGGGCAGCACCTCGGTCTTGGCTCCAGCTCTGCAGCAATTCAGCTCGCCTAGTCTCAAGCCCACCCAACGGTCATTATCCCAGTCCCTGAGTGATTTTCACCTCCTGCCCCTAGGGTCCCCATGCCAGCTCCAGAGCCACTAGGCCAGCCCACAGTGGTTTCAGCCCTCAGTCTCACAGTCCTTTTCTGAGCTCCACTCTTTCCTTCCCATTCCCAATCCCAGCCCCACTTTCCATTTTCCCGTCCACACACACACACTGGTTTCCAGCTCCAGCCCTCGGCCCTCTCACACGGGGCAATATGCGGCATGGCCGGGATTTCAGGCGCAAGCAATCCCAAAGTCATTCTCAGCGCTACCTTTCCCATGATCAGGCACAAGACCCAGCCCCACATCAAGAGCCCAGGCCTCCAGTGACCTCAGCACAGCAATCCCACAGTCTCCATGTCAGCCCTTGCAGTGTCTGCCCCTCTTGCACTTTCTATCCCAGCCCCAGTGATTTCAGAGTCCCTTATCGGCCCCAGTGATTTCAGCTCTTTCTCAACCCACAAGCTTTATTGCACTGCCAGCGCTGCTCTTCCAGCTCCAGCTGCTCCTTTATCTCTGCTGGCAGAATCTTCTGCAGCTTCTAAGGGCAGCACCTCGGTCTTGGCTCCAGCTCTGCAGCAATTCAGTTCCCGTTCTAGAGTCTCCAAAGCCCCACCCCACGGTCGGTGTCCCAGTCCCTGAGTGATTTCACCTCCTGCCCTAGGGTCCCCATGCCAGCTCCAGAGCCACTAGGCAATCAGTGGTTTCAGCCTCAGTCTCACAGTCCTTTCTGAGCTCCACTCTCCTTCCCATTCCCAATCCCAGCCCCACTTTCCATTTCCCGTCCACACACACACACTGGTTTCCAGCTCCAGCCCCTCTGGCCCTCTCACACACACGGGGCAATATGCGGCATGGCCGGGATTTCAGGCGCAAGCAATCCCCAAAGTCCCCTACTCAGCGCTACCTTTCCCATGATCAGGCACAAGACCCAGCCCCACATCAAGAGCCCAGGCCTCCAGTGACCTCAGCACAGCAATCCCACAGTCTCCATGTCAGCCCCTTGCAGTGTCTGCCCCTCTTGCACTTTCTATCCCCAGCCCCCAGTGATTTCAGAGTCCCTTTTCCCGGCCCCAGTGATTTCAGCTCTTTCTCAACCCACAAGCTTTATTGCACTGCCAGCGCTGCTCTTCCAGCTCCAGCTGCTCCTTTATCTCGGCAGAATCTTCTGCAGCTTCTAAGGGCAGCACCTCGGTCTTGGCTCCAGCTCTGCAGCAATTCAGTTCCCGTTCTAGAGTCCCCAAAGCCCACCCGGCCGGTGTCACAGTCCCTGAGTGATTTCACCTCCTGCCCTAGGGTCCCCATGCCAGCTCCAGAGCCACTAGGCCAGCTCCCCAGTGGTTTCAGCCTCAGTCTCACAGTCCTTTTCTGAGCTCCACTCTTTCCTTCCCATTCCCATTCCCAATCCCAGCCCCACTTTCCATTTCCCGTCCACACACACACACTGGTTTCCAGCTCCAGCCCCTCGGCCCTCTCACACACACGGGCAATATGCGGCATGGCCGGGATTTCAGGCGCAAGCAATCCCAAAGTCCATTCTCAGCGCTACCTTTCCCATGATCAGGCACAAGACCCAGCCCCACATCAAGAGCCCAGGCCTCCAGTGACCTCAGCACAGCAATCCCACAGTCTCCATGTCAGCCCTTGCAGTGTCTGCCCCTCTTGCACTTTCTATCCCAGCCCCAGTGATTTCAGAGTCCCTTTACCGGCCCCAGTGATTTCAGCTCTTTCTCAACCCACAAGCTTTATTGCACTGCCAGCGCTGCTCTTCCAGCTCCAGCTGCTCCTTTTATCTCTGCTGGTGAATCTTCTGCAGCTTCTAAGGGCAGCACCTCGGTCTTGGCTCCAGCTCTGCAGCAATTCAGCTCCCGCTCTGGAGTCTCCAAGCCCACCCCAACGGTCGGTATCCCAGCCCTGAGTGATTTCACCTCCTGCCCTAGGGTCCCCATGCCAGCTCCAGAGCCACTAGGCCAGCTCCACAGTGGTTTCAGCCTCAGTCTCACAGTCCTTTTCTGAGCTCCACTCTTTCCTTCCCATTCCCATTCCCAATCCCAGCCCCACTTTCCATTTCCCGTCCACACACACACACTGGTTTCCAGCTCCAGCCCCTACGGCCCCTCTCACACACGGGGCAATATGCGGCATGGCCGGGATTTCAGGCGCAAGCAATCCCAAAGTCCCCTACTCAGCGCTACCTTTCCATGATCGGGCACAAGACCCAGCCCCACATCAAGAGCCCAGGCCTCCAGTGACCTCAGCACAGCAATCCCACAGTCTCCATGTCAGCCCTTGCAGTGTCTGCCCTCTTGCACTTTCTATCCCAGCCCCAGTGATTTCAGAGTCCCTTTATCGGCCCCAGTGATTTCAGCTCTTTCTCAACCCACAAGCTTTATTGCACTGCCAGCGCTGCTCTTCCAGCTCCAGCTGCTCCTTTATCTCTGCTGGCAGAATCTTCTGCAGCTTCTAAGGGCAGCACCTCGATCTTGGCTCCAGCTCTGCAGCAATTCAGTTCCCGTTCTAGAGTCCCCAAAGCCCACCCCACGGCCGGTGTCACAGTCCCTGAGTGATTTCACCTCCTGCCCTAGGGTCCCCATGCCAGCTCCAGAGCCACTAGGCCAGCTCCCACAGTGGTTTCAGCCTCAGTCTCACAGTCCTTTCTGAGCTCCACTCTTTCCCTTCCCATTCCCAATCCCAGCCCACTTTCCATTTCCGTCCACACACACACACTGGTTTCCAGCTCCAGCCCCTCGGCCCCTCTCACACACACGGGGCAATATGCGGCATGGCGGGGATTTCAGGCATAAGCAATCCCAAAGTCCCCTACTCAGCGCTACCTGTCCCATGATCGGGCACAAGACCCCAGCCCCACATCAAGAGCCCAGGCCTCCAGTGACCTCAGCACAGCAATCCCACAGTCTCCATGTCAGCCCTTGCAGTGTCTGCCCCTCTTGCACTTTCTATCCCAGCCCCAGTGATTTCAGAGTCCCTTTACTCGGCCCCCAGTGATTTCAGCTCTTTCTCAACCCACAAGCTTTATTGCACTGCCAGCGCTGCTCTTCCAGCTCCAGCTGCTCCTTTATCTCTGCTGGCAGAATCTTCTGCAGCTTCTAAGGGCAGCACCTCGGTCTTGGCTCCAGCTCTGCAGCAATTCAGTTCTCGTTCTAGAGTCTCCAAAGCCCACCCAGCGGTCGTTGTCCCAGTCCCTGAGTGATTTCACCTCCTGCCCTAGGGTCCCCATGCCAGCTCCAGAGCCACTAGGCCAGCCCCACAGTGGTTTCAGCCTCAGTCTCACAGTCCTTTTCTGAGCTCCACTCTTTCCTTCCCATTCCCAATCCCAGCCCCACTTTCCATTTCCCGTCCACACACACACACTGGTTTCCAGCTCCAGCCCCTCGGCCCCTCTCACACACACGGGGCAATATGCGGCATGGCCGGGATTTCAGGCATAAGCAATCCCAAAGTCCCCTACTCAGCGCTACCTTTCCATGATCGGGCACAAGACCCCAGCCCCACATCAAGAGCCCCAGGCCTCCAGTGACCTCAGCACAGCAATCCCACAGTCTCCATGTCAGCCCTTGCAGTGTCTGCCCCTCTTGCACTTTCTATCCCAGCCCCAGTGATTTCAGAGTCCCTTTTCCCGGCCCCAGTGATTTCAGCTCTTTCTCAACCCACAAGCTTTATTGCACTGCCAGCTGCTCTTCCAGCTCCAGCTGCTCCTTTATCTCTTCTGGCGGAATCTTCTGCAGCTTCTAAGGGCAGCACCTCGATCTTGGCTCCAGCTCTGCAGCAATTCAGTTCCGTTCTAGAGTCCCAAAGCCCACCCCACGGCCGGTGTCACAGTCCCTGAGTGATTTCACCTCCTGCCTAGGGTCCCCATGCCAGCTCCAGAGCCACTAGGCCAGCTCCCCACAGTGGTTTTCAGCCTCAGTCTCACAGTCCTTTTCTGAGCTCCACTCTTTCCTTCCCACATTCCCAATCCCAGCCCCACTTTCCATTTCCGTCCACACACACACTGGTTCCAGCTCCAGCCCCTACGGCCCTCTCACACACACGGGGCAATATGCCCGGCATGGCGGGATTTCGAAGCATAAGCAATCCCAAAGTCCCATTCTCAGCGCTACCTTTCCATGATCGGGCACAAGACCCAGCCCCACATCAAGAGCCCAGGCCTCCAGTGACCTCAGCACAGCAATCCCACAGTCTCCATGTCAGCCCCTTGCAGTGTCTGCCCCTCTTGCACTTTCTATCCCAGCCCCAGTGATTTCCAGAGTCCCTTTTATCGGCCCCAGTGATTTCAGCTCTTTCTCAACCCACAAGCTTTATTGCACTGCCAGCTGCTCTTCCAGCTCCAGCTGCTCCTTTTATCTCTTCTGGCGGAATCTTCTGCAGCTTCTAAGGGCAGCACCTCGGTCTTGGCTCCAGCTCTGCAGCAATTCAGTTCTCGCCTAGAGTCTCAAGCCCACCCCAGCGGTCATTGTCCCAGTCCCTGAGTGATTTCACCTCCTGCCCTAGGGGTCCCCATGCCAGCTCCAGAGCCACTAGGCCAGCTCCCACAGTGGTTTCGCCTCAGTCTCACAGTCCTTTTCAGCTCCACTCTTTTCCTTCCCATTCCCAATCCCAGCCCCACTTTCCATTTCCCGTCCACACACACACACTGGTTTCCAGCTCCAGCCCCTCGGCCCTCTCACACACACGGGCAATATGCCCGGCATGGCGGGATTTCAGGCGCAAGCAATCCCAAAGTCCCTACTCAGCTACTTTCCCATGATCGGGCACAAGACCCAGCCCCACATCAAGAGCCCCAGGCCTCCAGTGACCTCAGCACAGCAATCCCACAGTCTCCATGTCAGCCCTTGCAGTGTCTGCCCCTCTTGCACTTTCTATCCCAGCCCCAGTGATTTCAGAGTCCCTTTTTCCCCGGCCCCAGTGATTTCAGCTCTTTCTCAGCCCACAAGCTTTATTGCACTGCCAGCGCTGCTCTTCCAGCTCCAGCTGCTCCTTTATCTCTTCTGGCGGAATCTTCTGCAGCTTCTAAGGGCAGCACCTCGATCTTGGCTCCAGCTCTGCAGCAATTCAGTTCCCGTTCTAGAGTCCCAAAGCCCACCCCACGGCCGGTGTCACAGTCCCTGAGTGATTTCACCTCCTGCCTAGGGTCCCCATGCCAGCTCCAGAGCCACTAGGCAATCCCACAGTGGTTTCAGCCTCAGTCTCACAGTCCTTTTCTGAGCTCCACTCTCCTTCCCATTCCCATTCCCAATCCCAGCCCCACTTTCCATTTCCCGTCCACACACACACACTGGTTTCCAGCTCCAGCCCCTCGGCCCTCTCACACACACGGGGCAATATGCCGGCATGGCCGGGGATTTCAGGCGCAAGCAATCCCAAAGTCCCCTACTCAGCGCTACCTTTCCCATGATCGGGCACAAGACCCAGCCCCCACATCAAGAGCCCAGGCCTCCAGTGACCTCAGCACAGCAATCCCACAGTCTCCATGTCAGCCCTTGCAGTGTCTGCCCCTCTTGCACTTTCTATCCCAGCCCCAGTGATTTCAGAGTCCCTTTATACCGGCCCCAGTGATTTCAGCTCTTTCTCAACCCACAAGCTTTATTGCACTGCCAGCTGCTCTTCCAGCTCCAGCTGCTCCTTTATCTCGATGGCAGAATCTTCTGCAGCTTCTAAGGGCAGCACCTCGATCTTGGCTCCAGCTCTGCAGCAATTCAGTTCCCGTTCTAGAGTCCCAAAAGCCCACCCCACGGCCGGTGTCACAGTCCCTGAGTGATTTCACCTCCTGCCCTAGGGTCCCCATGCCAGCTCCAGAGCCACTAGGCCAGCTCCACAGTGGTTTCGGCCTCAGTCTCACAGTCCTTTTCTGAGCTCCACTCTATTCCCATTCCCAATCCCAGCCCCACTTTCCATTTCCGTCCACACACACACTGGTTTCCAGCTCCAGCCCCTCGGCCCTCTCACACACGGGGCAATATGCCGGCATGGCCGGGATTTCAGGCGCAAGCAATCCCAAAGTCCCATTCTCAGCGCTACCCGTCCCATGATCGGGCACAAGACCCAGCCCCACATCAAGAGCCCAGGCCTCCAGTGACCTCAGCACAGCAATCCCACAGTCTCCATGTCAGCCCTTGCAGTGTCTGCCCCTCTTGCACTTTCTATCCCAGCCCCAGTGATTTCCAGAGTCCCTTTTCGGCCCCAGTGATTTCAGCTCTTTCTCAGCCCACAAGCTTTATTGCACTGCCAGGCTGCTCTTCCAGCTCCAGCTGCTCCTTTATCTCTGGCAGAATCTTCTGCAGCTTCTAAGGGCAGCACCTCGGTCTTGGCTCCAGCTCTGCAGCAATTCAGCGCTCGCCCTGGGGTCTCAAGCCCACCCCAACGGTCATTATCCCAGCCCCTGGTGATTTCACCTCCTGCCCTAGGGTCCCCATGCCAGCTCCAGAGCCACTAGGCCAGCTCCACAGTGGTTTCAGCCTCAGTCTCACAGTCCTTTTCTGAGCTCCACTCTTTCCTTCCCATTCCCAATCCCAGCCCCACTTTCCATTTCCCGTCCACACACACACACTGGCTTCCAGCTCCAGCCCCTACGGCCCTCTCACACACGGGGCAATATGCGGCATGGCGGGGATTTCAGGCGCAAGCAATCCCAAAGTCCCCTACTCAGCGCTACTTTCCCATGATCGGGCACAAGACCCAGCCCCACATCAAGAGCCCAGGCCTCCAGTGACCTCAGCACAGCAATCCCACAGTCTCCATGTCAGCCCTTGCAGTGTCTGCCCCTCTTGCACTTTCTATCCCAGCCCCAGTGATTTCAGAGTCCCTTTAACCGGCCCCCAGTGATTTCAGCTCTTTCTCAGCCCACAAGCTTTATTGCACTGCCAGCTGCTCTTCCAGCTCCAGCTGCTCCTTTATCTCTGCTGGCAGAATCTTCTGCAGCTTCTAAGGGCAGCACCTCGGTCTTGGCTCCAGCTCTGCAGCAATTCAGTTCCCGTTCAGAGTCAAAGCCACCCCGGCCGGTGTCACAGTCCCTGAGTGATTTCACCTCCTGCCTAGGGTCCCCATGCCAGCTCCAGAGCCACTAGGCAATCCCACAGTGGTTTCAGCCTCAGTCTCACAGTCCTTTTCTGAGCTCCACTCTTTCCTTCCCATTCCCAATCCCAGCCCACTTTCCATTTCCCGTCCACACACACACACTGGCTTCCAGCTCCAGCCCCTACGGCCCTCTCACACACACGGGCAATATGCGGCATGGCCGGGGATTTCAGGCGCAAGCAATCCCCAAGTCCATTCTCAGCGCTACCTTTCCATGATCGGGCACAAGACCCAGCCCCACATCAAGAGCCCAGGCCTCCAGTGACCTCAGCACAGCAATCCCACAGTCTCCATGTCAGCCCTTGCAGTGTCTGCCCCTCTTGCACTTTCTATCCCAGCCCCAGTGATTTCAGAGTCCCTTTGCTCGGCCCCAGTGATTTCAGCTCTTTCTCAACCCACAAGCTTTATTGCACTGCCAGCTGCTCTTCCAGCTCCAGCTGCTCCTTTATCTCTGATGGCAGAATCTTCTGCAGCTTCTAAGGGCAGCACCTCGGTCTTGGCTCCAGCTCTGCAGCAATTCAGTTCCCGCTCTAGAGTCCCCAAGCCCACCCCAACGGTCGTTGTCCCCAGTCCCTGAGTGATTTCACCTCCTGCCCTAGGGTCCCCATGCCAGCTCCAGAGCCACTAGGCCAGCTCCCACAGTGGTTTCACCCTCAGTCTCACAGTCCTTTCTGAGCTCCACTCTTTCCTTCCCATTCCCATTCCCAATCCCAGCCCCACTTTCCATTTCCGTCCACACACACACACTGGTTTCCAGCTCCAGCCCCTCGGCCCTCTCACACCCCAGGGCAATATGCGGCTGGCGGGATTTCAGGCGCAAGCAATCCCAAAGTCCCCATTCTCAGCGCTACCTTTCCCATGATCAGGCACAAGACCCAGCCCCACATCAAGAGCCCAGGCCTCCAGTGACCTCAGCACAGCAATCCCACAGTCTCCATGTCAGCCCCTTGCAGTGTCTGCCCCTCTTGCACTTTCTATCCCAGCCCCAGTGATTTCAGAGTCCCCTTTCTGGCCCCAGTGATTTCAGCTCTTTCTCAGCCCCACAAGCTTTATTGCACTGCCAGACTGCTCTTCCAGCTCCAGCTGCTTATCTCTGCTGGCAGATCTTCTGCAGCTTCTAAGGGCAGCACCTCGGTCTTGGCTCCAGCTCTGCAGCAATTCAGTTCCCGCTCTGGAGTCTCCAAGCCCACCCAACGGTCATTATCCCAGCCCCTGAGTGATTTCACCTCCTGCCTAGGGTCCCATGCCAGCTCCAGAGCCACTAGTCCAGCTCCACAGTGGTTTCGCCTCAGTCTCACAGTTCTTTCTCAGCTCCACTGTTTCCTTCCCAATCCCAATCCCAGCCCCACTTTCCATTTCCCGTCCACACACACACACTGGTTTCCAGCTCCAGCCCCTCGGCCCTCTCACACACACGGGGCAATATGCGGCATGGCCGGGGATTTCAGGCATAAGCAATCCCAAAGTCCCCTACTCAGCTACTTTCCATGATCGGGCACAAGACCCAGCCCCACATCAAGAGCCCAGGCCTCCAGTGACCTCAGCACAGCAATCCCACAGTCTCCATGTCAGCCCTTGCAGTGTCTGCCCCTCTTGCACTTTCTATCCCAGCCCCAGTGATTTCAGAGTCCCTTTGCTCGGCCCCCAGTGATTTCAGCTCTTTCTCAACCCACAAGCTTTATTGCACTGCCAGCGCTGCTCTTCCAGCTCCAGCTGCTCCATTATCTCCGATGGCAGAATCTTCTGCAGCTTCTAAGGGCAGCACCTCGATCTTGGCTCCAGCTCTGCAGCAATTCAGTTCCGTTCTAGAGTCCGAAGCCCACCCCGGCCGGTGTCACAGTCCTGAGTGATTTCACCTCCTGCCCTAGGGTCCCCATGCCAGCTCCAGAGCCACTAGCCGAGCTCCACAGTGGTTTCACCCTCAGTCTCACAGTCCTTTTCTGAGCTTCACTCTCTCCTTCCATTCCCTTCCATTCCCAATCCCAGCCCCACTTTCCATTTCCCATCCACACACACACTGGTTTCCAGCTCCAGCCCCTCGGCCCTCTCACACACAGGGCAATATGCGGCATGGCGGGATTTCAGGCATAAGCAATCCCAAAGTCCCCTACTCAGCTACCTGTCCCATGATCAGGCACAAGACCCAGCCCACATCAAGAGCCCAGGCCTCCAGTGACCTCAGCACAGCAATCCCACAGTCTCCATGTCAGCCCTTGCAGTGTCTGCCCCTCTTGCACTTTCTATCCCAGCCCCAGTGATTTCAGAGTCCCTTTCCCGGCCCCAGTGATTTCAGCTCTTTCTCAGCCCCACAAGCTTTATTGCACTGCCAGCGCTGCTCTTCCAGCTCCAGCTGCTCCTTTATCTCTGCTGGCAGAATCTTCTGCAGCTTCTAAGGGCAGCACCTCGGTCTTGGCTCCAGCTCTGCAGCAATTCAGCTCCCGCCCTGGAGTCTCAAGCCCACCCAACGGTCATTATCCCAGCCCCTGAGTGATTTCACCTCCTGCCCTAGGGTCCCCATGCCAGCTCCAGAGCCACTAGGCAATCCCACAGTGGTTTCAGCCTCAGTCTCACAGTCCTTTTCTGAGCTCCACTCTCTCCTTCCATTCCCAATCCCAGCCCCACTTTCCATTTCCCGTCCACACACACACACTGGTTTCCAGCTCCAGCCCTACGGCCCCTCTCACACACAGGGCAATATGCCGGCATGGCCGGGATTTCAGGCGCAAGCAATCCCAAAGTCCCCTACTCAGCGCTACCTTTCCCATGATCAGGCACAAGACCCAGCCCCACATCAAGAGCCCAGGCCTCCAGTGACCTCAGCACAGCAATCCCACAGTCTCCATGTCAGCCCTTGCAGTGTCTGCCCCTCTTGCACTTTCTATCCCAGCCCCAGTGATTTCAGAGTCCCTTTACTCGGCCCCAGTGATTTCAGCTCTTTCTCAGCCCACAAGCTTTATTGCACTGCCAGCTGCTCTTCCAGCTCCAGCTGCTCCTTTATCTCTGGCAGAATCTTCTGCAGCTTCTAAGGGCAGCACCTCGGTCTTGGCTCCAGCTCTGCAGCAATTCAGTTCCCGTTCTAGAGTCCCCAAAGCCCACCCCACGGCCCCGGTGTCACAGTCCCTGAGTGATTTCACCTCCTGCCCTAGGGTCCCCATGCCAGCTCCAGAGCCACTAGGCCAGCTCCCACAGTGGTTTCGCCCTCAGTCTCACAGTCCTTTTCTGAGCTCCACTCTTTCCTTCCATTCCCATTCCAATCCCAGCCCCACTTTCCATTTCCGTCCACACACACACTGGTTTCCAGCTCCAGCCCCTACGGCCCTCTCACACACAGGGCAATATGCGGCATGGCCGGGATTTCAGGCGCAAGCAATCCCAAAGTCCCCTACTCAGCGCTACCTTTCCCATGATCAGGCACAAGACCCCAGCCCCACATCAAGAGCCCAGGCCTCCAGTGACCTCAGCACAGCAATCCCACAGTCTCCATGTCAGCCCTTGCAGTGTCTGCCCCTCTTGCACTTTCTATCCCAGCCCCAGTGATTTCAGAGTCCCCTTTATCGGCCCCAGTGATTTCAGCTCTTTCTCAACCCACAAGCTTTATTGCACTGCCAGCGCTGCTCTTTCAGCTCCAGCTGCTCCTTTATCTCTTCTGGCGGAATCTTCTGCAGCCTTTAAGGGCTGCACCTCGATCTTGGCTCCAGCTCTGCAGCAATTCAGTTCCCGTTCTAGAGTCCCGAAGCCCACCCCACGGCCGGTGTCACAGTCCCTGAGTGATTTCACCTCCTGCCCTAGGGTCCCCATGCCAGCTCCAGAGCCACTAGGCAATCCCAGCAGTGGGTTCAGCCTCAGTCTCACAGTCCTTTTCTGAGCTCCACTCGTTTCCTTCCCATTCCCAATCCCAGCCCACTTTCCATTTCCGTCCACACACACACTGGTTTCCAGCTCCAGCCCCTCGGCCCTCTCACACACGGGGCAATATGCGGCATGGCCGGGATTTCAGGCGCAAGCAATCCCCAAAGTCCCCTACTCAGCGCTACCTTTCCCATGATCAGGCACAAGACCCAGCCCCACATCAAGAGCCCAGGCCTCCAGTGACCTCAGCACAGCAATCCCACAGTCTCCATGTCAGCCCTTGCAGTGTCTGCCCTCTTGCACTTTCTATCCCAGCCCCAGTGATTTCAGAGTCCCTTTACTCGGCCCCAGTGATTTCAGCTCTTTCTCAACCCACAAGCTTTATTGCACTGCCAGCTGCTCTTCCAGCTCCAGCTGCTCCTTTATCTCTGCTGGCAGAATCTTCTGCAGCTTCAAGGGCAGCACCTCGATCTTGGCTCCAGCTCTGCAGCAATTCAGTTCCCGTTCTAGAGTCTCCAAGCCCACCCCAAAGTCATTATCCCAGCCCTGAGTGATTTCACCTCCTGCCTAGGGTCCATGCCAGCTCCAGAGCCACTAGGCCAGCCCCAGTGGTTTCAGCCCTCAGTCTCACAGTCCTTTTCTGAGCTCCACTCTTTCCTTCCCATTCCCCAATCCCAGCCCCACTTTCCATTTCCCGTCCACACACACACACTGGTTTCCAGCTCCAGCCCCTACGGCCCTCTCACACACGGGCAATATGCCGGCATGGCCGGGATTTCAGGCGCAAGCAATCCCAAAGTCCCTACTCAGCGCTACCTTTCCATGATCAGGCACAAGACCCAGCCCCACATCAAGAGCCCAGGCCTCCAGTGACCTCAGCACAGCAATCCCACAGTCTCCATGTCAGCCCTTGCAGTGTCTGCCCCTCTTGCACTTTCTATCCCAGCCCCAGTGATTTCAGAGTCCCTTTATCGGCCCCAGTGATTTCAGCTCTTTCTCAACCCACAAGCTTTATTGCACTGCCAGCGCTGCTCTTCCAGCTCCAGCTGCTCCTTTATCTCTGCTGAATCTTCTGCGGCTTCTAAGGGCAGCACCTCGGTCTTGGCTCCAGCTCTGCAGCAATTCAGTTCCCGTTCTAGAGTCCCAAGCCCACCCCGGCCGGTGTCACAGTCCCTGAGTGATTTCACCTCTGCCCTAGGGTCCCCATGCCAGCTCCAGAGCCACTAGTCCAGCTCACAGTGGTTTCAGCCCTCAGTCTCACAGTTCTTTCTGAGCTCCACTCTTTCCTTCCCAATCCCCAATCCCAGCCCCACTTTCCATTTCCCGTCCACACACACACACTGGTTTCCAGCTCCAGCCCCTGGCCCTCTCACACACACGGGGCAATATGCCCGGCATGGCCGGGATTTCAGGCATAAGCAATCCCAAAGTCCTACTCAGCGCTACCTTTCCCATCATCAGGCACAAGACCCAGCCCCACATCAAGAGCCCCAGGCCTCCAGTGACCTCAGCACAGCAATCCCACAGTCTCCATGTCAGCCCTTGCAGTGTCTGCCCTCTTGCACTTTCTATCCCCAGCCCCAGTGATTTCAGAGTCCCTTTCCCGGCCCCAGTGATTTCAGCTCTTTCTCAGCCCCACAAGCTTTATTGCACTCAGCTGCTCTTCCAGCTCCAGCTGCTCCTTTATCTCTGATGGCAGAATCTTCTGCAGCTTCTAAGGGCAGCACCTCGATCTTGGCTCCAGCTCTGCAGCAATTCAGTTCCCGTCCCTAGAGTCCCCAAAGCCCACCCACGGCCGGTGTCACAGTCCCTGAGTGATTTCACCTCCTGCCCTAGGGTCCCCATGCCAGCTCCAGAGCCTGGCCAGCTCCACAGTGGTTTCACCCTCAGTCTCACAGTCCTTTTCTGAGCTCCACTCTTTCCTTCCCATTCCCAATCCCAGCCCCACTTTCCATTTCCCGTCCACACACACACACTGGTTTCCAGCTCCAGCCCCTACGGCCCCTCTCACACACACGGGGCAATATGCGGCATGGCCGGGGATTTCAGGCGCAAGCAATCCCCAAAGTCCCCATTCTCAGCGCTACCTTTCCCATGATCAGGCACAAGACCCAGCCCACATCAAGAGCCCAGGCCTCCAGTGACCTCAGCACAGCAATCCCCACAGTCTCCATGTCAGCCCTTGCAGTGTCTGCCTGCACTTTCTATCCCAGCCCCAGTGATTTCAGAGTCCCTTTATTCCCAGTGATTTCAGCTCTTTCTCAACCCCACAAGCTTTATTGCACTGCCAGCGCTGCTCTTCCAGCTCCAGCTGCTCCTTTATCTCTGCTGGCAGAATCTTCTGCAGCTTCTAAGGGCAGCACCTCGGTCTTGGCTCCAGCTCTGCAGCAATTCAGCGCTCGCCCTGGAGTCTCCAAGCCCACCCCAACAGTCATTATCCCCAGTCCCTGAGTGATTTCACCTCCTGCCCTGGGGTCCCCATGCCAGCTCCAGGGCCACTAGTCGAGCTCCACGGTGGTTTCACCCTCAGTCTCCTGGTTCTTTCTGCAGCTCCACTCTCCCTTCCCATCCACTTCCCATTTTCCATTCCCAGCTCCACATGCCCACATTGCGTTTCCCGCTCCAGCCCCCTGTCCATCCATCTCACAGCCACACCCAATATGCCTCGCAGTGATCTCCATGCTGTCCCCAATCCACCACGTCCACTGCAGCTGTCCAGTCTCCATATCCATGCCGCATGTGTTCCAGCTCATTTTGTCCAGCGTTTCATCAACTCTGCTCCACTAGCTCCATTAGCATTCTTCCTTGCAGTCCTGCCCCGTCTGCTCAGCTCTACTGATTCCAGTTCCAGTTCAGTCCACCACGGCGGTGTCCACAGTCCGGTGATTCCACCTCCACTGGTCCATGCCATAGCTCCATTCCAGCTCCACGGTGTTTCGACTCTCTCTGGTCTTCCGCTCCTTTCCTGTCACTGTCTTCCTTCCCACGTCCATTATCTTCCATTTCCGTCCACTGGTTTCCCATGCCTCCTCCACACACACATATACCTTGTCTGTCCGTCCCAGCGTCCATACATCAAAGATCCCAGGCCTCCATGGGCCTCCAGCTTCCATGTCCCAGTCTCCATATCCATGCCACGTGTCACCCCTCTCATGTGTTCGGTCCATTCTCGGCCTCAGTGTTCAGCTCTTTCCTCACCTTTGCTGTGCGGCTCAGCTGCCTTTCATCCTTCTCGTGCTGGGGTCTTCCTGTCTTGCTCCAGCTCTGCCGGTCCAGTTCCGTTCGGCTGCCCGGCCGTTGTCCTGTCGTGGTTCCACCTCCACTGGTCCATGCCAGCTCCACATGGTCCACTCCACGGTGGGTTTCCACCCTCCAGTCCCTTCCATCTCCAGCTCCTGTTTCCTTCCATTTCAGCCATTTCCATTTCCGTCCACGGGTTGGTCCTGTCCATCATCCAGGCACAAGACCCCAGCCACATCCAGAGCCGGGCCTCCGGTGACCTCGCTCTCCATAGTCCATGCCACGCAGTGTCTGCCTCCTCCATGGTGATTTCGGTCCCTTCTCCATTGTGGTTCAGCTCTTTCTCCTTCCTGGCTGCGCTCTTCCGCTACTCCTGTGTCGATCTTCCTTTCTGTCGGTCTCAGTTCCGTTCCGCCACGGGTCGTGTCCGGTCCTGGGTGGTTCACTCCACCTGGGTCCCACTGCCAGCTCCGGGCCAGCTCCTGGTGGGTTTCAGCCTCAGTCTCACGGTCTTTTCCACTGTCCATTCCATTCCATTTTTCCAGTTTCCAGCTGGTTTCCGGTCCACCTCGGGTCAGCCATCCGGTCGGGCTCCGGTGGCCTCCAGTCTCCATGTCGTCCGGTGTCTAGCCGGTGCTGGGTCCGTGCCGGTGGTTTCAGCTCTTTCCTCGTGGGCTGCTTTCCAGCTGTCCTGTCTGCTTGGGGTCTGTCCCGTCGGTCCTGCTCACACGCTGGTCGGTTCCGTTCCGGTCCGGCCACTGCCGGTGTCCAGCCTGGTGGTTTCCCGGTCCTGGGGTTCCATGCGGCTCCCGGCAGTGGGTTTCCAGCCTCCGGTCTCACGGTCCGTTCTCCGTTCCATTTCCGTCCACTGGGCCTCCGTGCCTGTCGGTCCATTCCGGGACGGCTGTCCATCCCGGTGGCCTCGGTGCCTACGTGTCCATGCCGGTGTCGTCAGCTGCTTTCTGCTCCTCTGGGCCGGTGTTCTCTGTCCTCGCTCTTTCTCGGCGCTGTGGTTCCAGCTCGGTCAGTTCTCCATTCGTGGTTCATCGTCCATGGGGTGATCACCGGCTCCCGCCGTACCCAGCTCCGGTGGTTCCTCCGGTCTCACCCCGGTCCGCTGTTCCATTCCCATCCACTGGTCCGGCCCACTTTCTCGGTTTCCAGTCCATTCTCCCATTCCAGCATCCGGGCTAGCCACTCCAGGGCCAGGGCCTCCGGTGGCCCTCTGCCATCCACGGTCTCTGTGTCACCGGTGCTGTCTTGGGCTTCTCTCCCGCTCGGTGATTTCCGGTCCACTGTCCGGCCGGTCGATTTCCAGCTCTTTCCGCTTTCACTGGCACTGCACTACAGCACGCTGGCTGCGCTCCGGCGGCCCTGGGCTGACTCCACGCTGGGTCCTCAGCACCTGCGGTATCCGCATAGTCTCCATGGCTGGGTTCACGCTTACAGCGGTCCCCGGTCTCCGCTCCTGTTTGTCCGTCCGTTTCTCGTCAGCTCCAGCGATCTCGTGATCCGGTCAGCATCAAGCCCAGACCTCCGGTGGCCGCTGTCTAGCGGTCATTTCCGGTCCACGGCGTCTCCATGCTTTCGCGCCACTGGTTCGCTGCTCTTCCAGCTCCAGCTGCTCCTTTATCTCTGCTGGCAGAATCTTCTGCAGCTTCTAAGGGCAGCACCTCGATCTTGGCTCCAGCTCTGCAGCAATTCAGTTCCCGTTCTAGAGTCCCAAAGCCCACCCACGGCCGGTGTCACAGTCCCTGAGTGATTTCACCTCCTGCCCTAGGGTCCCCATGCCAGCTCCAGAGCCACTAGGCCAGCTCCCACAGTGGTTTCAGCCCTCAGTCTCACAGTCCTTTCTCGAGCTCCACTCTTTCCTTCCCATCCCAATCCCAGCCCCACTTTCCATTTCCGTCCACACACACACACTGGTTTCCAGCTCCAGCCCCCACGGCCCCTCTCACACACACGGGCAATATGCCGGCATGGCCGGGATTTCAGGCGCAAGCAATCCCCAAAGTCCCCATTCTCAGCGCTACCTTTCCCATGATCAGGCACAAGACCCAGCCCCACATCAAGAGCCCAGGCCTCCAGTGACCTCAGCACAGCAATCCCACAGTCTCCATGTCAGCCCTTGCAGTGTCTGCCCTCTGCACTCTATCCCAGCCCCAGTGATTTCAGAGTCCCTTTCCGCCCCAGTGATTTCAGCTCTTTCTCAGCCCACAAGCTTTATTGCACTGCCAGCTGCTCTTCCAGCTCCAGCTGTCTTTTATCTCTGCTGGCAGAATCTTCTGCAGCTTCTAAGGGCAGCACCTCGGTCTTGGCTCCAGCTCTGCAGCAATTCAGCTCGCCCTGAGTCTCCAAGCCCACCCAACAGTCATTATCCCAGCCCTGAGTGATTTCACCTCCTGCCCTAGGGTCCCCATGCCAGCTCCAGAGCCACTAGTCCAGCTCCACAGTGGTTTCACCTCAGTCTCACAGTTCTTTTCTGAGCTCCACTCTTCCCTTTCCTTCCCAATCCCCAATCCCAGCCCCACTTTCCATTTCCCGTCCACACACACACACTGGTTTCCAGCTCCAGCCCCTACGGCCCTCTCACACACATCGGGCAATATGCGGCATGGCCGGGATTTCAGGCGCAAGCAATCCCAAAGTCCCATTCTCAGCGCTACCTTTCCCATCATCAGGCACAAGACCCAGCCCACATCAAGAGCCCAGGCCTCCAGTGACCTCAGCACAGCAATCCCACAGTCTCCATGTCAGCCCTTGCAGTGTCTGCCCTCTTGCACTTTCTATCCCAGCCCCCAGTGATTTCAGAGTCCCTTTACCGGCCCCAGTGATTTCAGCTCTTTCTCAACCCACAAGCTTTATTGCACTGCCAGCGCTGCTCTTCCAGCTCCAGCTGCTCCATTATCTCTGCTGGCAGAATCTTCTGCAGCTTCTAAGGGCAGCACCTCGATCTTGGCTCCAGCTCTGCAGCAATTCAGTTCCGCTCTAGAGTCCCAAAGCCCACCCCACGGCCGGTGTCACAATCCCTGAGTGATTTCACCTCCTGCCCTAGGGTCCCCATGCCAGCTCCAGAGCCACTAGTCCAGCTCCACAGTGGTTTCACCCTCAGTCTCACAGTCCTTTTCTGAGCTTCACTCTTTCATTCCCATTCCCAATCCCAGCCCCACTTTCCATTTCCCGTCCACACACACACACTGGTTTCCAGCTCCAGCCCCTACGGCCCTCTCACACACACGGGCAATATGTCGGCATGGCCGGGATTTCAGGCGCAAGCAATCCCAAAGTCCCCATTCTCAGCGCTACCTTTCCATCATCAGGCACAAGACCCAGCCCCACATCAAGAGCCCAGGCCTCCAGTGACCTCAGCACAGCAATCCCACAGTCTCCATGTCAGCCCTTGCAGTGTCTGCCCCTCTTGCACTTTCTATCCCAGCCCCAGTGATTTCAGAGTCCCTTTACTCAGCCCCAGTGATTTCAGCTCTTTCTCAACCCACAAGCTTTATTGCACTGCCAGCGCTGCTCTTCCAGCTCCAGCTGCTCTTTATCTCTTCTGGCGGAATCTTCTGCAGCTTCTAAGGGCCAGCACCTCGATCTTGGCTCCAGCTCTGCAGCAATTCAGTTCCCGCTCTAGAGTCCCAAGCCCACCCCACGGCCGGTGTCACAATCCCTGAGTGATTTCACCTCCTGCCCTAGGGTCCCCATGCCAGCTCCAGAGCCACTAGGCCAGCTCCCACAGTGGTTTCACCTCAGTCTCACAGTCCTTTTCTGAGCTCCACTCTGCTTCCTTCCCATTCCCAATCCCAATCCCAGCCCCACTTTCCATTTCCCGTCCACACACACACACTGGCTTCCAGCTCCAGCCCCTACGGCCCATCTCACACACACGGGCAATATGCCGGCATGGCCGGGATTTCAGGCGCAAGCAATCCCAAAGTCCCCTACTCAGCGCTACCTTTCCCATCATCAGGCACAAGACCCAGCCCCACATCAAGAGCCCAGGCCTCCAGTGACCTCAGCACAGCAATCCCACAGTCTCCATGTCAGCCCTTGCAGTGTCTGCCCCTCTTGCACTTTCTATCCCAGCCCCAGTGATTTCAGAGTCCCTTTTTCCCCGGCCCCAGTGATTTCAGCTCTTTCTCAACCCACAAGCTTTATTGCACTGCCAGCGCTGCTCTTCCAGCTCCAGCTGCTCCTTTATCTCTGATGGCAGAATCTTCTGCAGCTTCTAAGGGCAGCACCTCGGTCTTGGCTCCAGCTCTGCAGCAATTCAGCGCCCGCCCTGGAGTCTCCAAGCCCACCCAACGGTCATTATCCCAGCCCCTGAGTGATTTCATCTCCAGCCCTAGGGTCCCCATGCCAGCTCCAGAGCCACTAGACCAGCTCCACAGTGGTTTCACCCTCAGTCTCACAGTCCTTTTCTGAGCTTCACTCTTTCCTTCCCATTCCCAATCCCAGCCCCACTTTCCATTTCCCGTCCACACACACACACTGGTTTCCAGCTCCAGCCCCTACGGCCCCTCTCACACACACGGGCAATATGCCGGCATGGCCGGGATTTCAGGCGCAAGCAATCCCAAAGTCCCCTACTCAGCGCTACCTTTCCCATGATCAGGCACAAGACCCAGCCCCACATCAAGAGCCCAGGCCTCCAGTGACCTCAGCACAGCAATCCCACAGTCTCCATGTCAGCCCTTGCAGTGTCTGCCCCTCTTGCACTTTCTATCCCAGCCCCAGTGATTTCAGAGTCCCTTTTTCCCCGGCCCCAGTGATTTCAGCTCTTTCTCAACCCACAAGCTTTATTGCACTGCCAGCGCTGCTCTTCCAGCTCCAGCTGCTCCTTTATCTCTGCTGGCAGAATCTTCTGCAGCTTCTAAGGGCAGCACCTCGATCTTGGCTCCAGCTCTGCAGCAATTCAGTTCCCGTTCTAGAGTCCCAAAGCCCACCCCACGGCCGGTGTCACAATCCCTGAGTGATTTCACCTCCTGCCCTAGGGTCCCCATGCCAGCTCCAGAGCCACTAGGCAATCCCCACAGTGGTTTCAGCCTCAGTCTCACAGTCCTTTTCTGAGCTCCACTCTTTCCTTCCCATTCCCAATCCCAGCCCCACTTTCCATTTCCCGTCCACACACACACACTGGTTTCCAGCTCCAGCCCCTACGGCCCCTCTCACACACACGGGCAATATGCCGGCATGGCCGGGATTTCAGGCGCAAGCAATCCCAAAGTCCCATTCTCAGCGCTACCTTTCCCATGATCAGGCACAAGACCCAGCCCCACATCAAGAGCCCAGGCCTCCAGTGACCTCAGCACAGCAATCCCACAGTCTCCATGTCAGCCCTTGCAGTGTCTGCCCCTCTTGCACTTTCTATCCCAGCCCCAGTGATTTCAGAGTCCCTTACCGGCCCCAGTGATTTCAGCTCTTTCTCAACCCACAAGCTTTATTGCACTGCCAGCGCTGCTCTTCCAGCTCCAGCTGCTCCTTTATCTCTGCTGGCAGAATCTTCTGCAGCTTCTAAGGGCAGCACCTCGGTCTTGGCTCCAGCTCTGCAGCAATTCAGCGCTCGCCCTGGACTCTCCAAGCCCACCCCACGGCCGGTGTCACAATCCCTGAGTGATTTCACCTCCTGCCCTAGGGTCCCCATGCCAGCTCCAGAGCCACTAGACCAGCTCCACAGTGGTTTCACCCTCAGTCTCACAGTCCTTTTCTGAGCTCCACTCTTTCCTTCCCATTCCCAATCCCAGCCCCACTTTCCATTTCCCGTCCACACACACACACTGGTTTCCAGCTCCAGCCCCTACGGCCCCTCTCACACACACGGGCAATATGCCGGCATGGCCGGGATTTCAGGCGCAAGCAATCCCAAAGTCCCCTACTCAGCGCTACCTGTCCCATGATCAGGCACAAGACCCAGCCCCACATCAAGAGCCCAGGCCTCCAGTGACCTCAGCACAGCAATCCCACAGTCTCCATGTCAGCCCTTGCAGTGTCTGCCCCTCTTGCACTTTCTATCCCAGCCCCAGTGATTTCAGAGTCCCCTTTATCGGCCCCAGTGATTTCAGCTCTTTCTCAGCCCACAAGCTTTATTGCACTGCCAGCGCTGCTCTTCCAGCTCCAGCTGCTCCTTTATCTCTTCTGGCGGAATCTTCTACAGCTTCTAAGGGCAGCACCTCAGTCTTGGCTCCAGCTCTGCAGCAATTCAGTTCCCATTCTAGAGACCCGAAGCCCACCCCATGGATGGTGCCCAGATCCCTGAGTGATTTCACCTGCAGCCCTAGGTTCTGCATCCCAGCTCCATGTTCCCTATCCCATCCACAAAGTGGTTTTTCCTTAAACCCTACCATATCTCTGTCTCCTCCAGCTCTGCTTCGTCAGCTCCTGCTCCTCATCTTCTCACTGCCAGCAGCTAAAAGCTGCTCCTGCTTCTCACTGCAGCCTGGGGCTGTTGATAAGGCCAGAAATGAGTTACTCTCATCACTTCAGTATCTCCAGAAGTCGTCCCACCAGTCCTAACAGGATCCCAAGTTTGGGGACATTTGAGGTCTGATGCCCATCAGGCACCTTCCCACCCCCCACCAGGGCTCAGCCCAGCATTTGCCCAAAGGCCCTTCACCTCCCCCAGGCAGCCCGCGTTTCAACCCCAGCCCTCCAACCTTTACTGAATTAACATCAGATGACCAGTAAAAAAGCTTACTAAAAATATAATACAAAGAGCAAAATAATGAAATAAGTTAATAAAGAAGAAAACTGCGATTATTGCAAATAAAAGCAAAACAAAATAACAAAAATGCAAAAAGCCAGCTTTATTACCGGTATTTTAAACGTTCCTCTAAATCCAGGAACCACAAAACGGCCGCTTCCCCTGCGCTGCTCGAGGCCCCCCAATCGGCCGCCCGAGCCGCGCAGGGCGCGGCGGGAAGAACTGGGCACCGCTGCCCCAGGACACCGCCAGCCCCAGCAGACGCGGGCGCCGCGCCCGTACTCACCAGCGCTTCCCGGTCCGGCATGCGCGCGGGTCCCGTCTTGCCGCTTCGGCGCCGCTCGGATCGCGCTCCAGCCGCTGCTCCCGCCGCTGCACCGCCGCTGCACCGCCGCCGAACTAATGCCAGCACCACCTCCGCAGCGCACGCTATTTATACCCCAGGGCCGGCCAGCCCAGCCAATCACAACCCGAGGCAGCGCCAGCCCGGCCAATCCCAGCCCGCCCGTTCCCGCCGCGCTCGGCTCCGCGACCCCCCGCGGTCCCCTCAAGCGCCGCTCCCGAGATTCTGCCCACTGCCCGCTATGTCCCCGTTCCCCTGGCAGAACTCCCGGCCGCGACCTGAACGGGGAGCTCCCGCCCGCCCTTCCCAAGCCCCAACAGCTCCTGCCGAGGCTGTGGCAGCGGACCCAGGGCTCCTTCGTCTTCCGAGGCGGAGGCGGCGGGAGCAGCGCCTCAGGCGAACGCGGGAGCGAGGTCGCGACTGAGCGGGCTGAGTTTGGCGGGGCGGCGCCCGGATTGAAAGGGCGGCTGTGATTGGACAGGGCGGAGAAAGGCGGGCCGGGATTGGCGGGGCTTGGAAGCCGCGAGGCTGCAGCCCATGGGAGCGCGGGGCGCTCGGCCGGGCGGAGCCAGGGCTGCTCCAGGGCTCCGCGGGCCCGCTGGGTCCCGCTCCCGAGACCCGCCTCGCCTTCTCCCACCGTCTCCCGTGCCCAGGTCCCGGCAGCGCCCGTACCGGAGCGCTCCATCGGCACTCGGGGCAGGGGCGGGCGCGGGCGTAGCCGGCAGCCTGCCCGGCAGTGGTTCCGGGGGGCAAAGGCGGGCTGTGCGGTCGCAGCGCGGACCGGGGGGCGGCGGTGACACGGTGGGGAGGGCGTGCAGGGTCCGCTGCCGTTCCGCTTCTGCGGGGACTTGGACTGCCCCGACTGGGTGCTGGCCGAGATCAGCACTCTGGCCAAAATACTGAAGTGCCCGCCCCACGCCTGCTGCGGGCCCGCTGCTCTCCCTTCCCCTCCACAGTCCTCGGTGAAGCCGAAGCTGATCTGCGCCCCGGTGCTGCGGGACCTGCTGGGGGAGGCCATCGAGGCAAATGTGGGGCTATTGCAGTGGACGTGTAGTGTTTCTACAGTGGCATAATCAACAACTTTGCTAGCTTTAAAATAGCTACCTTGATATCATGCATTTCTATGTAATCTATTAGTAGATCTTCTTAGTTTATGTGGAGTGACTCTGATTAAGACCTTTTGTCTGTTATGTCCTGTCTGTTCAATAAATCACTGATTTTATAAATTGACCTGATTTGCCATCCTTAGAACTTGTAGGCCAGAGTGCTTTCTTAAATTTAAGCTGTTGCCAAAAATCACACAAACCACACAGAAATTCCCCCCAAAAAATCACAAACCTTCAAAAATCCCCAAAAATCTCTCCCAATCCCCCCAAAACTCCCCAAAAAGCTTTTAAAAAAACCCTAATAAATACCTTCAGAGAACCTTCAAACCTCCCAAAAAAACCTAAATAAAATCACAAAAAAGCCCCAAAATTCCCCTTTAAGACCCCTAGAAACTCGTTTAAAAACCCAGAAAAGCCTCTTTATAATCCCCTAAAAAAACCCTTCAAAATCCCCCCAAAAAACCTCCTTAAAATCCCGTAAAAAAAAACCCTAAAAATACCCAAAAAACCTTTAAAATTCTCTAAATAAACCTTCTTAAAAAAAAAATCCCTAAATTCCTCCAAAAAACCTTTTAAAAACCCCTATCTCCCCCCCACCCAAAATAACCCCAAAATTCCCCCAATAAAATCTACAAAACTCTTTAAAATTTTTTTCAAAACCCGCCTATACACCCCAAAATCCCCCAAATTTCCCCAAACTCAGCGAGCAGCAGCGTGAGCCCTGTCAGGACCCATCACAAGTAGAGTCACGCTACCGTGGCTTGGAAGGATAAAGCTGATAAAGCATCGGGATGTGACAAAGGTAACACAGATGGACAGAAATGACAGAACATAGACACAGGTTACATAAGAGACACCAGTTATTGACCCAGAGCTGGAAAGAACTGGAGCAGCCATCAAGTGGAGCATCTCAGAGCCAGAGCTGGAATGAAGAACGTGCCACAGTCAGAGCTGGAGCTTCAGCAAGCTGGACTGGGAAACACCTGCAAGTGAAACAAGCAGAAGGAACAGAAATCACCTGGGCCCTCAGATATCCTGAGCAGTAAGTGACAAGGGGTCCAGGGGCAGGAGCTGTGAGAACCAGGAGCAGCTCTCGTGCAGAGGCTCCATCGGCTGGAGCTCTAACAGGTACAGGTGTTCCTGGGGGAGAGCTGAGCTCACCTGCAGCTGCAACAGGAACATGTCCTGGCCGGATCCGGAAGGAGCACACCCTGGACTCCCAGCCAGGCGCAGGCGTGGATGTCCCTGACCAGGAGCTCTGAGCAGGGGGAGCCCAGCCTCTCCCACTGGGGACTGAAGCCATGCCAAGTGCCACTCTCTGCGTGGAGGCGTCTCCCGGTCCCATCCCCGAGAGCAGAAGGGAGGCAGGGGCTCTCCTGGGGACGTCGTGCAGCAGCATCTCCTCTGTCTCTGCACAGAGGGGGTCAGTCAGCACCCCCAGGGTGCACAGCACAGCCCCACAGAACCCACAGGAGATGCCTGTCCCCCTCCCAGGCAGGGGCAACCCCTTCCCTCCCTGCTGCCCTCGCTTTGGGCACAGACTGCCCAGTGCTGTGCACCGAGGATGGGGAGGGGAGGGAGAAATGACAATGGGAAGGCTCAGTACTCAGCCAAACAAATGCACGCTTCCAGCCAGAAGAGGAGAGGAGGAGGCACAGATTGCTGCAGCCCCTCTGCCCAGCGAGGGCCATTTTGGGCACAACTTCCTCAGCTCATGAGCATCTGGGCATTCCCTCCTCCCTGCCTGATCCTGCCACCTTCCCCAGGCGCACGGCAGAGCTGCCCAGGCCAGAGCACTCACCTGGGCTCGCTGTCCCGTGTCAGCCTCTCTCGGTGCCACGCTGGGGCCGTGCTCCTCACCTGGGCTCCTCCTCCCGTGTCACTGTGCCCAGGGCTGCTCCTGTTGGGCCGTGTCCCAGCTGAGCCCCTCGGCCGGTCCCCTGTGCTGCTTCCTGCAGGGAGACAGTCCCTGGGGAGGAAGATGCTGCAGCTTTGCCTCTTGGAAGATGAAGCTCTTGCCCCAGCAGGAGCTCCCAACCCTCACCACAGATCCCTGCAGGCAGCAGAAGGCAGCGGTGAAAGCAGACCCTGCTCTTAAGGACTGCAGCCGACCCCCGTGGGCCATTAGGTGCCCCTTTTCTCTGCGGTGCTGCAGGGGCTGGGTCACACCCCGAGCCCTGCCCCGGGAATGGAGCTGTGCCGGGCCGGGCTGCCCAGGCAGGGCTTCTGGACAACAAGGCACAGCTTGCCTGGAGACAGGGACAGGCAGGAAACCCCTCCCCAGACTCACCGAATTTCACAGGAATGACAGGGGGCTGCAAGTGCCCCATCCTCTGCGGGAGCCCAGTCGGGGGAGCCCCATTTTGGGGGGGCTGTGCCGGGCAGCCTTCTCTGCAGCTTCCCCACGGCCAAATCTCTGCAAATACATTTGGAAAATATTTGGGTAGATTCAAAGCCCCAGAGCACTGCCTGGCTCCCTTCCCTACCGTGTCACACTCCCCTGCAGGAGAGGCCACAGGCTGGGGCCAGCCCCGAGCTCCCGGGGCAAAAAGGAGAGTCTCAATCCTACAAAATGCCCCCAAAAAAGCCCGACCACAACTAAAAAACTCCCTGCCCCTAAACAGGTTTTATTAAAACAAAAGAATCCCTTTAAATACAGAAAGCTTATATCTATTTTTAATACTTAATTTCTACTCCTATTCATATTTGATATTATATATATTACATGTATTATTCGATAAATTTTATGCAATTTCTATCATAACATATACATTACACTTTTATTATTTATTATGTGCATAATGTTTATATTACTAAAATTTATTTCTATTTTATGCATATATATATCTTTACATGTATTTGTATGCTTATATTTTTTATATTATTTATTAAAAAGCTCTGCCTCTAACCAAATAGAAACAAAGAAACCCTTTATTTTTAACTATATTTATATATATTTTTCTATCTATATATCTCATATTTATAACTGTAATTTATATATTATGTATACAGTACACTATAATATGTATGATATTCTCTATATTATATTCTACATTTATACTTCTATTTCTTTGCATTTTATATTTATATATATTTACATATACATATATTTATAGATACAGATATCTTTTCAGTTTTATGTTTGTAAACATTGTATATTTGTATATTTATACCTTTATTTATATCAGTTATATTTACATTATTTATTAAAAATCCTGCCTCTAACCAAATAAAACAAATAAAACATTTACTTAAGCTATAGTTAGGTATTATTTATATATTTCCTGTCTGCTACAGCCAGCCCTCCCTGGGAATGTTCTGGCACCCTCGGGTCCCTCTGGGGGAGGGCACCCGGCACGACCCCCCCATTCCCCACTCACCCGCTCCTTCACCGCAGCCTGGCTCCCTCGCCCGGGGACCTTGGGGCACCCCAAATGACACGGGAGCCCCCGAGCCTGCACCCCCTCCCCACCTCAGCCTTTTTTCCTCACCCCCAAAGAACGACTCCTACAGCCCCGGCAGGAGCCCTTCCCACGGTCCATCCCCCCAAAAACGGACTCTGCTCAGAGCAGGAAGGGCGGCAGCCCAGAAGTTCCCCAGCCCCGCAGACACGGGCGACAAGAGGCAGTACGAGGGACAGCCAGCAGGAGAACAAAGGAAGGAACCCCCTCCCGCAGCTCTCACCTTCCCGGCTGAGAAAGCAGCTGCCTCCTCGTGCCGGCAGACCGCGGCTGCGGGCGGGGCGATGCTCGGGCAGCGCTGCAGACCGCTCTTTCTTCCCCGCTGTGTTTGTGCTTTCCTGCATTGCCCCGGGCCGGAGCGGAGCGGGGAGGGAGAAGAGAGAGCAGACGGGACGGGACGGGACGGGACGGGACGCCTGAGGAAGGCTCGTTCCCGGGGAGCAGCCCGCAGAGAGAGGCGTGCCCGCAGCTGCCTGCCGGCGCCCGCCGGGCTCCGGTGTGCCGCGGTGCCGCTGAGAGCACGGCCCGTGTCCGCACGGCCGGCAACGCCGCGGGAAACGGCGCCGGGTGGGGGGCATCGGCATCGGGGCGCAGGCAGGCGACCGGGCCCTGACAGCGGCGGGCGCCGAGCGACCGCTCGCTCTGGGCACGGTATTCCGCCTCCATTCCCGGCGCCGGGATGCATCGGGGTGTTCCTGCCGGTTCAAAATGGCGGCGCGCATGCTTGGCACAATTTTCCGTACAAAATGGCGGCCCACTTTGCCGTACAGCATGGCGGCGCCCAGGTTGGTCACGTGGCTCCGGTTCAAAATGGCGGCGCCCATGTTGGTCACGTGGATCCGGTTCAAAATGGCGGCGCCCATGTCGCCACGTGCTTCCTGTTCAAAATGGCGACGCCCATGTCGCCACGTGCTTCCGGTTCAAAATGGCGGCGCCCGTGCCGCCGCGGTCTTTTGTTTTAATATCGCGGCGGCCGTGTCGCCACGTGCTTTTGTTTTATTATTGCGGGGGCCGTGTCGCCACGTGCTTTCGGTCAGTTATGGCGGCGCTATGACGCGCGGGAGCGTGGTGAAACGGTTACGGTGGGGCGCGCGCCGACACTGTGATGGCCGGAGGGGCGGGCCGTCACTGTGACGGGAGGGGAGGGGCGGGCCGTAGCTGTGACGCGGAGGGGCCGGGCCGTCGCTGTGACGGGCAGGGCGGGGCCGTCGCTGTGATGGCCGGAGGGGCGGGGCCGTCGCTGTGGCGGGCGGGGCGGGGCCGCCGCTGTGGAGGGGCGGGGCGGGGCCGTGGCTGTGGCGGGAGGGGCGGGGCCGTGGCTGTGAGGGGCGGGGCGGGGCCGTCGCTGTGAGGGGGCGGGGCGGGGCCGTCGCTGTGAGGGGGCGGGGCGGGGCCGTGGCTGTGAGGGGGGCGGGGCCGGGCCGTGGCTGTGGCGGGAGGGGCGGGGCCGTCGCTGTGAGGGGCGGGGCGGGGCCGTCGCATTGAAGGGAAGGGGGGACGCGATGACGTCAGAGCCGGGGGCGGAGCCCGGGCCGCTGAGGTGGGGTCGCCGGTGGGACCGGGGGTCCCGGTTCGGGTGCTGGCGATGCCGGCTGCGGATCCCGTGCCGGGCCGTGCCGCCTGTCCCTCGGCGGGCGGAGTGCGGGGCTCGGGCCGGGCGCGGCGCTGCCGCCGCTGCTCCGGGCTCCCGCCGGGGCTCCGGACGGGGCCCGGGGCCGCGCCGCCGGCCGTGCGCGGGATGGAGGCGGGGGCGGTTTCCCCGTGCTCGCCGGAACCGGCCGGGGCGCGGGGACCGCCCGTGCCGCCCCCCAGGAGCTCCGAGCGCCGCCGCTCCCGGCGCTGCCGGGGAACTTTGTTCCGGCGCGGACAGAGAATTCTTTACACCTGTGAGTAATTTCTGAGGTGGCCGCGCCCCTTTAACAGCGTCTGAAATCCCTCTCCGTGCCCTTGCGGCAGCGTTTTTGAACTAAAATGGAAATTTAGCCCTTCTGCCTGGGTCTGTTCGCAGAATCACGGAATCCCGGCGTGGTTCGGGTGGGAAAAGCTCGTCCGGTTCCACTCCCTGCCGCGAGCAGGGAACCTTTCAGTGGCCCGGGCTGCTCCAAGCCCAGTGTCCAGCCTGGACTGGGGCACTTCGGGGATCCAGAAGGAGCCGCAGCTTCTCTGTGCCGGACAGCAGCCTTGAAAGGCAGAGTGAAGGTTCGGCTGTGATCTTTGTGCTGCACTTAACGGGGGCTTTCTTCTTTTTTTTTTTTTTTCTTTGATAAATTAAAAAGATGCCTTGTATTCTTGGAGTGCTGCATTCTCCCTCTGTTGTTTTTCTTGGTAGTGTGGACCCTCTGCTTAGGTTTTGTTTTTCATTTTTTAGATGTCCTGGATATGGTGCGTGTCCTGATTGAGGGCAGTGATGGCTTTCATGAAGAAATCTTGAAATGAAGACGTGGTTATCCAAACATTTCCCTTCCCTGCTGCACTAGAAACCAGGAATATACTGTTGCTTCAGACTGAAAATGCAACGGGTGCAGGTTTTTTTGGTGTTGTGT
Organism: Luscinia megarhynchos; assembly: GCA_034336665.1. NCBI lineage: Eukaryota > Metazoa > Chordata > Aves > Passeriformes > Muscicapidae > Luscinia > Luscinia megarhynchos. The sequence goes on from CM067569.1 coordinate 314,785, forward strand.
CATTTCTACCAGTGCTGTGAAAGAGGTGTCATTTTTAGCCACTTTTATTAATTTGGGGGATATTTTTGGGGTGTTTCTGGCTGGATTTTTGGGATGTCTATCGGGGTTTTTTGTCACCTTTGGCCGGCAGCTCCAGGTGATTTTTGGGGAGTTTTTTGGGGATATTTTTGGTAATTTTGGAGGATTTATTTGGAAATTTTTTTCAGGTTTTTTTTTTTTTTTTGTAATTTTTGGGGGGTTTTTTTGAGGGGTTTATGAGAATTTTTGGGGGAAATTTTTTTGGGATGTTTGAAGAATTTTTTGTTTAATATTTTCTGGGATTTTGGGAATTTTTGGGGGGGTTTTGGTAGTTTTTTAGGGATATTTATGTAGATATTCTTGGGAGTTTTTGGCTGGTTTTTTGGGGGGGATACTTTTGGTAATTTTTGGGGATTTTTGGGGTGTTTTTGGGTTTTTTCCTCCCCTTTGGCCCCCAGGTCCAGGTGATTTTTTTGGTGTTTTTTGGGGAATATTTTTGGTAATTTTGGGGAATTTTTTCGGGAAATTTTTTGGGGTTTTTTTTTGTAATTTTGGGGGGATTTTTCGGGAAATTTTTGAGGTTTTTTGGGGTTATTTTTGGGATGTTTTTGGGGGTTTTTTCTCATCTATGGCCGTCAGGTTAAGGTGATTTTTGGGCTTATTTGGTAATTTTTTTGTGTGGTTTTGGGGTGTTTTTTGGGATGTTTTTGGTATTTTTGGGGGAGATTTTTGCTGTTTTTTGATAATGTATTTGGGATATTTTTGGGTGGCTTTCGGGGTTTTTTGGGTTTTTTGGGGATTTTTTTGAGGATTTTTGGGGGGGGTTTTGATAGTTGTTGGGGATATTTTTGGAGTGTTTTTGGCTGGCTTTTTGGGTATTTTTTTGGGGTTTTTTTCTTACCTTAGCCTACCAGCTCCAGGTAGTTTTGGGGGGATATTTTTGGTAATTTTTGAGGATTTTTGGGGGATTTTTTTGGGAATTTTTTGAGGGGTTTTTGGTAACTTTTGGGGATATTTTTGGGGTGTTTTTGGGGTTTTTTCTCCCCTTTGGCCGCCATGTTCAGGTGATTTTGGGGGGGGGTTGGGGTGTATTTGGGTATTTTTGGGGGTTTTTTTGGGATTTTTTTGATAATTTTGGGGGGGATTTTTAGGGTGGTTTTGGGATTTTTTGGGGATTTTTTGGGGATTCTTTTGGGAATTTTTTTGGAGGTTTAGATAATTTTTGGAGATATTTCTGGGGTGTTTTAAGCTGGTTTTATGGGGTTTTTTGGAATTTTTTGGGGTTTTTTTGAGGATTTTTGGGGGAGTTTTTGATAGCTTTTTGGGGATATTTATGGGGATATTTTTGGGGTGGTTTTGCCTGGTTTTTTAGGTAGCTCTTTGGGGTGTTTCTCGAGGATTTGTTTTTGGTAATTTTTTGGGCTTTTGGTAATTTTTGAGGTTTTTTGGGGGGGAATTTTTTGGGGGTTTTAGGGGATTTATTTGGATTTTTTGGGGATATTTTCGGGGTGTTTTTGGCTGGTTTTTTGGGTAGTTTTTTGGGGTTTTTTCTCATTTTTGGCTTCCTGGTCCCACTGATTTTTGGGGATTTATTGGGGATTTTTTGGTAAATTTGGGGGATATTTTTTAAGGGATATTTTGGTAATTTTTGGGGATAATTTTGGGGTGTTTTGGCTGGTTTTTTGGGTGTTTTTTGGGGTTTATTCTCACCTTTGGCTGCCAGGGTCTGCTGATGTTTGGGGTTTCTTTGGGGATATTTTTGGTAATTTTGGGGGTTTTTGGGGGGATTTTTTGGGGAATTTTTTTGGGGATATTTTTTGGGGGATTTTGGGGTTATTTTTGGGGTTATTTTTGGGGTTATTTTTGGGGGGTTTTTGGTAATTTTTGGGGGATATTTTTGGTAGTTTTTGGAGATATTTTTCGAGTGTTTTTTGGGTGTTTTTTTCTCACCTTTGGTGGCCATTTTATGGTGATTTCAGGATTTTTTGGAGGTGTTTCTAAGGTTTTTTTTGGGAATGTTTTTGGGATTTTGGTAATTTTTGGGGGGTCAATTTTCTGGGGGGTTTTGGAGCATTTATTTGGAATTTTTGGGGGAATTTTTGGGGATTTTTTTGATAATTTTTTGGGGATATTTATGGGGATATTTTTGGGGTGGTTTTGGCTGGTTTTTTGGGTAGCTTTTTGGGGTGTTTCTCGAGGATTTTTTTTTTGTAATTTTTTTGGCTTTTGGTAATTTTTGAGGTTTTTTGGGGGGAATTTTTTGGGGGGTTTTAGGGGATTTATTTGGATTTTTGGGGGATATTTTCGGAGTGTTTTTGGCTACCAGGTCCAGGTGATTTTTTAGGGTTTTATTGGGGATATTTTTGGGGGTTTGGGAATTTTTGAGGTTATTTTGGGGGAATTTTTGGGTTTTTTGGGGGATATTTTTGTGGTGTTTTTGGGTATTTTGGGGGGAGTTTTAGGGGGATTTTTTAGTAGCTTTTTGGGGATATTTTTGGGGTGGTTTTGGGTGTTTTGTCTCAGCTGTGGTGATTTTGGGGGGTATTTTGGAGTGTTTCTAGGGGATTTTTTTGGGGGTTTTGGTAATTTTTGGGGTTTTTTGAAGGAGAATTTTCTGGGGCATTTTGGAGAATTTTATTGGAATTTTTGGGGAATTTTTTTGGGATTTTATTTGGTAATTTTTGGGGGATTTTTTGGGTGTTTTTGGCTGATTTTTTGCATAGTTTTTTGGGTTTTTGTCACCTTTGGCTGCCAGGTCCAGCTGATTTTTGGGGATTTATTTGGGATTTTTTGGTAAATTTTGGGGATATTTTTTGGGGGATATTTTGGTAATTTTAGGGGATTTGGGGGGATTTTTTTCTTTTTTGCTAATTTTTTGGGGTAATTTTTGATATTTTTGGAAGATATTTTTGGGCATATTTTTGGAGTGGTTTTGGCTGGTTTTTTGGGGTGTTTTTTGTGTTTTTTCCTCCCCTTTGGCCCACAGGTCCGGGTGATTTTTGGGGAATATTTTTGGTAATTTTTGGGGATTTTGGGAGGGAATTTTTTGGAAATTCTGGGGGGGTTTTTTGGGAAATTTTTGAGATTTTTTGAGGATATTTTTGAGATGTTTTTGCGGGTTTTTTCTCACCTTTGGCCGACAGATTATGGTGATTTTTGCGGATTTTTGGTAATTTTTTGTGTGTTTTTGGGGGGAGGATTTTTGGTTAGGGTTAGGTAATTTTGTTTGGAAAATTTTTTTTTTTTTTGGTAATTTAATTTTTTTTTTTTGATAATTTATTTGGGATATTTTTGGGTGGCTTTTGGGGTTTTGGGGGTTTTTTGGGGATTTTTTCGGGGATTTTTGGGGTGGTTTTGGGGGTTTTTTTGAGGTTTTTTTGTTTTTTGGGGGATTTTTGGGGGGTTTTGGGAGATATTTTTGCGGTGTTTTGGGGGGTTTTTGGGCAGTTTTTGGGGATTTTTTGGGGGGTTTTTTGCGGTTTTTTTGGGGGGGATTTGGGAGATATTTTTGGGGTGTTTTGGGGGTTTTTGGGATTTTTTGGGGGGTTTTTGGGGTTTTTTGGGGGATTTTGGGGGGGTTTTGGGAGATGTTTTTGGGGTGTTTTGGGGGTTTTTTGGGATTTTTGGGGGGTTTTTGGGGGATTTTTGGGGGGTTTTTGGGAGATATTTTTGGGGTTATTTTCTAGAGCTAATATTCTTAAAGTGCCCTCTTAGTCAGAGATAACAGCCCGTGGAGGGGACCCCTGCAGCTGACAGGACAATTATCAGCACGCACCGGCGGGAGCAGCGCCCAAATTAAAGGGATGAGGAGAAGAATAAAAGCACAAGCCCAAAACCACGCGTGCTCTGACAAGGCGGAGCCGAGGAGTGGCCGTGCTGAACAGTTCCCAGAGCTGTGACTGCACAGGAAGGTCTCTGAGCGTGTCACGAACGGATGGACTGTAAAACGTGTTTAAAGGGGCGTCAGCACGCCAAGCACCGGCCGTTTAACCCTTTGCTCTATGCGTGTCTCCTGTCGCCTTTTTTTATTAAACCGTGTAATTCTCCCAGAACAGCGAACCGTGTTTGTCACACTGAGGCGTCGCCGCCGCTGCCCGGATCGAGCGGGGCGTGTGTGTGAACAGAGGGGCGGGGTCAGCGCTGGGCTAAAAACCCCTAAAAAACCCCCTAAAAACCCCAAAAAAACCCTAAAAAACCCCCTAAAAAACCCCAAAACTAAAAAAATTTGAAAAAAAATCCCTTCAAAATACCCTAAAACAACGTTCCAAACCCCCCCAAACACCCCAAAGCGCCTTTAAAGCCGGGGGCGGGGCCACGTGACACCCGCGGCAGTCCCGGGGGGGGGGGGCAGGCATGAGCAATCGATCGGCAGGCATGACCAGTCGATCGTCGAGCAATCGATCGGCAGGCATGAGCAGGTTTAAAGGGTTTTTTGGGGGTTTTTTTGGTGCAATTTTGGGTTTAGTTTTGTTTTTTTTTTTTTCTTAAGGGATTTTAAATGGATTTTTCGGGATTTTTACAGGGATTTTAAAGCTTTTTGGAGGAATTTGGGATCTTTTAAAGGAGTTTTGTGGGTTTTGGGGGGGTTTAAGGTTGTTTAGGGTATTTTTTAGGGATTTTTAAAAGGTTTTCTTAATTTTATTTAAGGTTTCTTTCTGATTTTGAGGAGGTTTTAGGTGGTTTTTTGAGGGTTTTGGGGGAGTTGCTTAGGGGGGATTTTTGGGGGGATTTTTTGGGCTTTTGGGTGTTTTGGGGGATTTTTGGGAGGTTTTGGTTTTTGGGGAGGTTTGGGGGTTTTTGCAGGTGTTTTTGGGTTTGTGTGGTTTCTTTGGTTTTTCTCTCCTTGTTTTTGGCCTTTTTTTGTTTTGGCGGTTTTTTTTCCACTTCCCCCCCCCCCCCCCAGAATTTCCCTCCCCAGGTCTGTTTTTTTCCAAGTGTCGCCACAAGGAGATGCCAGAGAGGCTCCAGTGCAGGTTCTGACACACAGCAGAAGCGGCTCTGTCGCTGATTTGCCCCTTTATTGCCACCATGGGGAGCCCCTGAGGGCCCCCGGGCTTCCCAGGGAGGGTGGGGTGGGATGCGGGGGGTGCCGGAGGAATCCCTCTGGGAGTTGGAGGATACTGGGGGGGGGCCTGGAGTGTTTGGGAGCGTCCCAAGGGTCACATGGGAGGGGTCCCAGCGGGTCTGGGGTGGGGTCCCAGGGACATCCCGGGGTGTCCTGGGGGCCACTGGGCGTTCCCAGGGAGTCCTTGGGCTCCTGGGGAGTATTCAGGGAGTCCCAGGGGTCAGGGAGGATTCCCAGTGAATGCTTTGGGGGAAAAGGGGGCGTCCCTCAGGGGTTGGTGGGGGGAGGAGCGGCCCCTCCCCCAGTGCTGCCCCGGCTCAGGGTCCGGCTGCGGCCGCGCTCCCCCTCCCCCACGGTGACGGAGCCGGTGCGGGAGGGGACAGGCGCGTCATGGCGGAGGCAGCCACTGCGGGGACACGGCCACTGGCCTCAGACCGCGCCCCTGCCCCTCCACACCACCCCCTTTCCCAGTCAGCCCCACCCCTTTGTGTAAACCACGCTCGTTTCACCCAAACCATGGCCGTGCCCTGTTAAACCACACCCCTTTGTGTAAACCACGCTCGTTTCACCCAAACCTCGACCACACCCTCTGAAACCACATCCCTTTGTGTAAACCAAGCTCGTTTCCCCCAAACCTCGACCACACCCTCTGAAACCACACCCCTTTGTGTAAACCATGCTCGTTTCACCCAAACCACGGCCGTGCCCTGTTAAACCACACCCTTTTATGTAAACCACGCTCGTTTCACCCAAACCTCGACCACGCCCTCTGAAACCACATCCCTTTGTGTAAACCACGCTCGTTTCACCCAAACCTCACCCACGCCCTATTAAACCACAGCCCTTTGTGTAAACCACGCCCATTTCACCCAAACCTCGCCCATACCCTGTTAAACCACACTTTTGTGTAAACCACGCCCATTTCACCCAAACCTCGACCACACCCCTTTGTGTAAACCACGCCTGTTTCACCCAAACCTCAATCACACCCCTTTGTGTAAGCCACGCCCATTTCACCCAAACCTCGACCACACCCCTTTGTCCGTTTCACCCAAACCACGCCCATACCCTGTTAAGCCACGCCCCTTAACCCAAAGCCACATCCTGTCCCGAAAGCCACGCCCCCTCCCCAGTCCATGCCCTCCACCCAAAGGCTTCCCGTATTTTTGCATGTTAATGAGCCCCCGTGCACGTTAATGAGCCCCCCGTGCCCGTTAATGAGCCCCCCGTGCATATTAATGAGCCTCCCGTGCGTGTTAATGAGCCCCCCTGCACGTTAATGAGCCCCCGTGCATGTTAATGAGCCCCCGTGCCTGTTAATGAGCCCCCGTGCCCGTTAATGAGCCCCCGTGCATGTTAATGAGCCCCCCGTGCCTGTTAATGAGCCCCCGTGCCCGTTAATGAGCCCCCGTGCATGTTAATGAGCCCCCGTGCGTGTTAATGAGCCCCCGTGCGTGTTAATGAGCCCCCGTGCATGTTAATGATCCCCCGTGCCCGTTAATGAGCCCCCGTGCCCGTTAATGAGCCCCCGTGCCCGTTAACGAGCCCCGCCGCCGTGACTCACTGTAGCCCATGCCCTGCAGGAAGTATTTGATGGCCTCGGTCAGCCGGCCGGGCTGGGGGAGGGGCACGGTCAGCACTGACCACTGAGTGACCCCTCCCGCCCCCCACGCACTGACCCCGCCGTGACCTCTGGACTCTACCTGGGCGATCTGCGGCTGCCCGCCACCGTCGGCCATCTGCAAGAGAGCCCAGTGAGTGACCATCGAGCGGTCACTCGGCGGTCACTCGGCGGCCATCGGGGAGCCAAGGGTCACCTTCAGGAAGGACGTCTGTGTCGGGTCCAGCTTGGCGTTGCACTCCACCTTGGGGGAGGGGCCTGGGGGGTCAGGGTGGGGTCAAGTGACCGCACCTTGAGTGACCACGAGCGCCCCACACCACCCCTCCCCCACTCACCACGGCGTCCTCGTGCGGGGAGTTGTCACCGACCACCAGCAGGACTGGACAGCTGGGAGACGGGTTGAGGGGTCTCTCAGGGGTCAGTGATCAGCGAGGGGTCACTCAGGGGTCAGTGGTCACTCGGGAGTCAGTCGGGGGTCAGTGGTCAGTGGGGGGTCACTCAGGCAACAAAGGAGCACTCATGGGTCAGTGGTCACTTGTGGGTCAGTGTTCACTCGGGGGTCACTTGGGGGTCACTCGGGAGTCACTCAGGGGTCACTCATGGGTCAGTGGTCACTCAGGGGTCACTCAGGCAGCAAGGGAGCACTCATGGGTCAGTGGTCACTCAGGGGTCAGTGGTAACTCAGGGGTCACTCGTGGGTCAGTGTTCACTCAGGGGTCACTCGGGGGTCACTCGGGGGTCACTCAGGGGTCACTCATGGGTCAGTGATCACTCAGGGGTCACTCAGGCAGCAAGGGAGCACTCAGGGGTCAGTGGTCACTCAGTGGTCACTCATGGGTCAGTGGTCACTCGGGGGGTTACTGGGGTCACTCACCGCAGGCTCCCGGCCCCGCTCCGCTCCAGGCCCAGGTCGGCGCGGCTGAGGAGGAATGTGGGCGGGGCAAAGTTGACCATGGCCACACCCCTTTGTGACCCCACGCCCTCCCAGGACACACTCACCCCTCCCTCCACTTTTGGCCACACCCCTTTCACCCTTCAGGCCACGCCCCATGGCTGCAACTTCACCCCCAAAGCCACACCCCTCCCACAGCCACGCCCACCCCCCAAAAAAATGTCAGTGGGGAGGAAAACCCCCCCCCACCCCTGGTTTGGGGAATTTTGGGGCTCCCCAGGCCACGCCCCCAGGGCCACGCCCTCACCTGGTGTACATGGCCCAGAACAGGGCGGGGTTGGGCGTGGCCGCCAGGTGCTCCCGGAGCCTCCGGACGGGGGGAGGGGCAGCTGAGAGCTCGTCCTGGGGAGCTGCCGGCAACGTCCACCCCGAGTGACCACAGTGACCACAGTGACCACAGTGACCTCCCAGTGACCACCCAGTGACCACAGTGACCACAGTGACCACAGTGACCACAGTGACCACCCAGTGACCACAGTGACCACAGTGACCTCCCAGTTACCACCCAGTGACCACAGTGACCACCCGGCGACCACAATGACCACAGTGACCACCCAGTGACCACCCGGTGACCACAGTGACCACAGTGACCACCCAGTGACCACAGTGACCACCCAGTGACCTCCCAGTGACCACAGTGACCTCCCAGTGACCGCTCAGTGACCACCCAGTTCCCCCAGTCTCCCCAGTCTCCCCATTCCCTCCCCATTCCCCCCAGTCCCCCCAGTTTTCCCCCCAGTTCTCCTCCCAGTCTCCCCAGTTTCCCCCAGTTCTCCCCCCAGTCTCCCCAGTGCCCCCATTCCCCCCAGTCCCCCCAGTTCTCCCCCAGTTCCCCCAGTCCCCCCAGTCCCCCCAGTTTCCCCCCAGTTCTCCTCCCAGTCAACCCAGTTTCCCCCATTCCCCCCATTCCCCCCCATTCCCCCCCAGTCCCCCCAGTTCTCCCCCCAGTCCCCCCAGTTTCCCCCACCTGGGTGAGCAGGTGGCTCAGGATCATCTCGTTTCGCCGACATCCTGAGCACTGAGAGCTGTGGGGGAGGGGCAGCTCTGTGAGACCCCCCCCCCAGTTCCCAAAACCCCCAAAACCCCCCAGGACCCTCCCCAGACCCATTCTGAGACCCCCAGGGCTCCCCCAAATCCATCCAAAATTCACTCTCCGAGTCCTCCACGTCCTCCCCAAATTCCCCCTCACCCCCAAAATCCAGCCCCAAATTCCCAAATTCCCAAACCCCCAACCCCCAATCCCTCAAATTCCCAATCCCCAAATTCTCAAACCCCCAACCCCTAAACCCCAGACCCTCAACCCCCAAACCCCCAAATCCCCCAATCCCCAATCCCCCCAATCCCCAAATTCCTAAATCTGCCCCTATTCTGCCCCCACGGTGGGCGATGCCCATCCAAGCCATGCCCCCGAGCCACGCCCGCCCCAAGCCCCGCCCATCAGGCCCCGCCCATCAAGCCCCGCCCCAGCCCCGCCCACCTTGCTGCACGGCCCAGTCCATCCAGCCCTTGGCTTTGGGGTCCAGGTTGATCAGCACCAAACCCTCCACGGCCTCGGGGTGCAGCAGATGCGGGGACCCGGGGTGACCCCAAAAACACCCCTAAGGGACCCCAAATAAACCCCAAAGAAACCCCAAAGGGACCCCAAAAACACCCCAAATAAACCCCAAAGGGACCCCAAAGGGACCCAAAATAAACCCCAAAACCACCCCAAATAAACCCCAAAGGGACCCCAAACAGACCCCAAATAAACCCCAAATACACCCTCAAATAAACCCCAATGGGACCCCAAATACACCCCAAATAAATCCCAAATACACTCCCAAAAACACCCCAAATATACCCCAAATAAACCCCAAGTACACCTGCAAATAAACCCCTAAAGGACCTCAAATACACCCCCAAATAAACCCCAAAGGGACCCCAAAAAATGTCCAAAGGGACCCCAAATAAACCTCAAAGGGACCCCAAAAACGGACCCCAAATACAACCCCAAATAAACACCAAAGCCCCCCAAATAAACCCCAAATACACCCCCAAATAAACCCCAAAAAACCCTACAAATAAACCCCAAAGGGACCCCAAATAAACCCCAAACGGACCCCAAATACACCCCCAAATAAACCCTAAAGGGACCACAAATAAACCCCAAATAAACCCCAAATAAACCCCAAATATACCCCCAAATAAACCCCAAAAAATCTCCAAAGGGACTCCAAATAAACCCCAAAGGGACCCCAAATACACCCCCAAATAAACCCCAAAAAATCCCCAAAGGGACCCCAAATAAATCCCAAAGGGACCCCAAATACACCCCCAAATAAACCCCAAAAAATCTCCAAACGGACTCCAAATAAACCCCAAAGGGACCCAAAAAAATCCCCAAAGAGACCCCAAAACAGACCCCAAATAAACCCCAAATACAGCCCCAAATACACCCCAAAGGGACCCCAAATAAAAACCCCAAAGGGACACCAAATAAACCCCAAATACACCCCAAATACACCCCAAGTAAACCCCAAATACACCCCAAAGGGACCCCAAACCCCCAGTGCCCCCCAAACCCCCCCAAACCCCCCAGACCCCCCCCACTCACCCCAAATTTGGCCAGCAGGAAGGCTCCGGCCCCCACCCCACCTCTACGATGCTGCGGATCCTGCGGAGGGAGGGGTCAGAGGTCACTCAGGGGTCACTCAGAGGTCACTCCGAGGTCACGGGGGCGTGGCCTGACCCCTCCCCCACTCACCCCATGCCCTGCAGGACCCCCGGGAGCGCCTCGGCCAGCTGCTCCAGGGACGGGTACTGGTGCCTGCAGGAACAGTCACTTCCGGTCAGCCAGCCGTCACTCCCGGCCACCCGGGGGACAGGGGGCACTCAGGGGTCATTTGGGCCACTCAGCGGTCACTCAGGGTCACTCAGGGTCACTCAGCGGTCACTCAGGGTCACTCATTGTCACTCAGGGGTCACTCAGTGTCACTCAGGGGTCACTCAGCAATCACTCAGGGTCACTCAGGGTCACTCAGGGGTCATTGGGGCCACACAGCAGTCACTCAGGGTCACTCAGGGTCACTCAGGATCACTCAGTGGTCACTCAATGGTCACTCAGTGTCACTCAATGGTCACTCTGTGGTCACTCAGGGGTCACCCAGGGGTCACTCAGGAATCATTCAGGGGTCACTCAGGTGTCAGTCAGTGGTCACTCAATGGTCACTCAGTGGTCACTCAGGGGTCACTCAGGATCACTCAGTGGTCACTCAATGGTCACTCAAGGTCACCCAATGGTCACTCAGGGGTCACTAAGTGGTTACTCAGTGGTCACTCAGCGGTCACTCAGGATCACCCAATGGTCACTCAGTGTCACTCAATGGTCACTCAATGGTCACTCAGGGTCACTCAGGGTCACTCAGTGTCAATCAATGGTCACTCAGTGGTCACTCAATGGTCACTGAGGGGTCACTCAGCGGTCACTCGGGGTCACTCAGGGGTCAGTCAATGGTCACTCAATGGTCACTCAGGGTCAGTCAATGGTCACTCAATGGTCACTTAATGGTCACTCAGTGTCACTCAGGGTCACTCAGGGGTCACTCAGTGGTCACTCAATGGTCACTCAGGGTCACTCAGGGGTCACTCAGTGGTCACTCAATGGTCACTCAATGGTCACTCAGGGTCACTCAGTGTCACTCAATGGTCACTCAGTGGTCACTCAGTGTTACTCGGGGGTCACTCAATGGTGACTCAGGGTCACTCAATTGTCACTCAGTGTCACTCAGGTGTCACTCAATGGTCACTCAGGGGTCACTCAGGGTCACTCAATGGTCACTCAGGGTCACTCAATGGTGACTCATTGGTCACTCATTAGTCACACAGGATTCACTCAGGGTCGCTCAATGGTCACTCAGTGGTCACTCAATGGTCACTCAGAGTCACTCAGGTGTCACTCAATGGTCACTCAGGGTCACTCAGGGTCACTCAATGGTCACTCAGGGTCACTCAGCGGCCATCAATGGTCACTCAATGTTCACTCAGGGGTCACTCAATGGTCACTCAATGGTCACCCTATGGTCACTCAGGGTCACTCAGGATCACTCAGTGGTCACTCAATGGTCACTCAGGGTGACTCAGGGTCATTCAGGGTCACTCAATGGTCACTCAGGGTCACTCAGCGGTCACTCAGTGGTCACCCAGGGGTCACTCAGAGTCACTCAATGGTCACTCAGGGTCACTCAATAGTCACTCAGGATCACTCAATGGTCACTCTGTGGTCACACAGGGGTCACACAGGGGTCACTCAGGGATCATTCAGGGGTCACTCAGGGATCAGTCAATGGTCACTCAATGGTCACTCAGGGGTCACTCAGGATCACTCAGCGGTCACTCAATGGTCACTCAGGGTCACCCAATGGTCACTGAAAGGTCGCTAAGTGGTCACTGAGGGGTCACTCAGCAGTCACTCAGGGTCACTCAGTGTCAATCAATGGTCACTCAGTGGTTATCAATGGTCACTCAATGGTCACTCAGGGTCACTCAGCGGTCACTGAGGGGTCACTCAGTGGTCACTCATGGTCACTCAGTGGTCATCAATGGTCCCTCAATGGTCACTCAGGGGTCACTCAGAGTCACTCAATGGTCACTCAATGGTCACTCAGGGTCACTCAGGGTCATTCAGGGTCACTCAATGGTCACTCAGGGGTCACTCAGCGGTCACTCAGGGGTCACTCAGGGGTCATTCAATGGTCACTCAATGGTCACTCAGGGTCACTCAGGGTCATTCAGGGTCGCTCAATGGTAACTCAATGGTCACTCAGCGGTCACTCAGTGGTCACCCAGGGGTCACTCAATGGTCACTCAATGGTCACTCAGGGGTCACTCAATGGTCACTCAGGGTCACTCATGGTCAGTCAGTGTCTCTAAGGGGTCACTCAATGGTCACTCAATGGTCACTCAATGGTCACTCAGGGTCACTCAGTGGTCACTCAATGGTCACTCAGGGTGACTCAGGGTCATTCAGGGTCACTCAATGGTCACTCAGGGTCACTCAGCGGTCACTCAGTGGTCACCCAGGGGTCACTCAGGGGTGACTCAATGGTCACTCAGGGTCACTCAATAGTCACTCAGGATCACTCAATGGTCACACAGGGGTCACACAGGGGTCACTCAGGGATCATTCAGGGGTCACTCAGGGATCAGTCAATGGTCACTCAATGGTCACTCAGGGGTCACTCAGGATCACTCAGCGGTCACTCAATGGTCACTCAGGGTCACCCAATGGTCACTGAAAGGTCGCTAAGTGGTCACTGAGGGGTCACTCAGCAGTCACTCAGGATCACTCAATGGTCACTCAGGATCACTCAATGGTGACTGAGGGGTCAGTCAATGGTCACTCAATGGTCACTCAGGGTCACTCAGGGTCACTCAGTGTCAATCAATGGTCACTCAGTGGTCACTGAGGGGTCACTCAATGGTCACTCAGGGGTCACTCAATGGTCACTCAGGGGTCACTCAGGGTCACTCAATGGTCACTCAGGGGTCACTCAGGGTCGCTCAATGGTCACTCAGTGGTCACTCAGTGGTCACTCAGTTTCACTCAGGGGTCACTCAATGGTCACTCAGGGTCAATCAGGGTCACTCAATGGAAACTCAGGGTCACTCAGTGGCCACTCAAAGGTCACTCAGGGGTCTGTCAATGGTCACTCAATGGTCACTGAGGGGTCACTCAATGGTCACTCAGGGGTCACTCAATGGTCACTCAGGGTCACTCAGGGTCATTCAGGTTCACTCAATTGTCACTCAGGGGTCACTCAGGCGTCACTCAGGGGTCACTAAATGGTCACTCAGCGGTCACTCAATGGTCACTCAGGATCACTCAATGATCACTCAGTGTCACTCAGCGGTCTCTCAGCGGTCACTCAGCGGTCACTCAATGGTCACTCAGTGTCACTCAATGGTCACTCCGTGGTCACTCAGGGGTCACTCAGGGGTCACTCAGGATCACTCAGTGGTCACTCAATGGTCACTCAGGGTCACCCAATGGTCACTCAGGGGTCACTAAGTGGTCACTCAGGGTAACTCTATGTTCACTAAGGGTCACCCAATGGTCACCCAGGTGTCAGTCAATGGTCACTCAATGGTCACTCAGGGTCACTCAAGGGTCACTCAGGGTCACTCAGTGTCACTCAATGGTCACTGAGGGCTCACTCAGCGGTCACTCAGCGGTCACTCAGGGGTCACTCAATGGTCACTCAATGGTCACTCTGGGTCACTCTGTGGTCACTCAATGGTCAATTAATGGTCACTCAGTGTGACTCAGGGTCACTCAATGGTCACTCAGTGTCACTCAGTGGTCACTCAGCGGTCACTCAGCGGTCACTCAGGGTCACTCAGTGGTCACTCAATGGTCACTCAGTGGTCACTCAGGGTCACTCAGTGGTCACTCAGGGGTCACTCAGTGGTCACTCAGGGGTCACTCAGTGGTCACTCAGGGTCACTCAATGGTCACTCAGGGGTCACTAAGTGGTCACTCAGGGGTCACTCAGGGGTCACTCAATGGTCACTCAAGGGTCACTCAAAGGTCACTCAGGGGTCACTCAGGGGTCACTCAATGGTCACTCAATGGTCACTCAGGGGTCACTCAATGGTCACTCAGGGGTCACTCAATGGTCACTCAATGGTCACTCAGGGTCACTCAATGGTCACTCAGTGTCACTCAATGGTCACTCAGTTGTCACTCAATGGTCACTCAAGGGTCACTCAGGGGTCACTCAGTGGTCACTCAATGGTCACTCAATGGTCACTCAATGGTCACTCAGGGTCACTCAATGGTCACTCAATGGTCACTCAATGGTCACTCAGTGGTCACTCAATGGTCACTCAATGGTCACTCAAGGGTCACTCAGGGTCACTCAGGGTCACTCAATGGTCACTCAATGGTCACTCTGGGGTCACTCAGGGTCATTCAATGGTCACTCAATGGTCACTCTGGTCACTCAGGTGTCACTCAGTGGGTCACTCAATGGTCACTCAGGGGTCACTCAGTGGTCACTCAGGGTCACTCAATGGTCACTCAAGGGTCACTCAGCGGTCACTCAAGGGTCACTCAGTGGTCACTCAGGGTCACTCAATGGTCACTCAATGGTCACTCAATGGTCACTCAGGGTCACTCAGGGTCACTCAATGGTCACTCAGTGGTCACTCAGGGTCACTCAATGGTCACTCGAGGGTCACTCAGGGTCACTCATGGTCACTCAGTGGTCACTCAATGGTCACTCAATGGTCACTCAGGGGTCACTCAGGGTCACTCAATGGTCACTCAATGGTCACTCAGGGTCACTCAGGGTCACTCAGGGTCACTCAATGGTCACTCAGGGGTCACTCAGCGGTCACTCAGGGGTCACTCAGGGGTCATTCAATGGTCACTCAATGGTCACTCAGGGTCACTCAGGGTCACTCAGTGGTCACTCAGGGTCACTCAATGGTCACTCAGGGGTCACTCAGTGGTCACTCAATGGTCACTCAGGGGTCACTCAATGGTCACTCGAGGGGTCACTCAATGGTCACTCGAGGGTCACTCAATGGTCACTCAGGGTCACTCAGGGTCACTCAATGGTCACTCAATGGTCACTCAATGGTCACTCAATGGTCACTCAATGGTCACTCAGGGGTCACTCAGGGTCACTCAATGGTCACTCAATGGTCACTCAGGGTCCTCAGGGTCACTCAGTGGTCACTCAATGGTCACTCAGCAGTCACTCAGGATCACTCAGTGGTCACTCAGTGGTCACTCAGTGGTCACTCAGTGGTCACTCAAGGTCACTCAGGGTCACTCAATGGTCACTCAATGGTCACTCAATGGTCACTAAGTGGTCACTCAGTGGTCACTCAGGGGTCACTCAATGGTCACTCAATTGTCACTCAGGGTCACTCAGGGTCACTCAATGGTCACTCAATGGTCACTCAATGGTCACTCAGTGGTCACTCGGGGTCACTCAATGGTCACTCAATGGTCACTCAGGGTCACTCATGGATCACTCAATGGTCACCAGGGTCACTCAGTGTCACTCAGTGTCACTCAATGGTCACTCAATGGTCTCTCAGGGGTCACTCAGGGGTCACTCAGGGGTCACTCAGAGTCACTCAATGGTCACTCAATGGTCACTTATGGTCACTCAGGGTCACTCAGTGGTCACTCAATGGTCACTCAGTGTCACTCAATGGTCACTCAAGGGTCACTCAGGGTCACTCAAGGTCACTCAGGGTCACTCAATGGTCACTCAAGGGTCACTCAGTGGTCACTCAGAGTCACTCAGTGGTCACTCAATGGTCACTCAGAGTCACTCAATGGTCACTCAGGGGTCACTCAGGGGTCACTCAGGGGCACTCAGAGTCACTCAATGGTCACTCAATGGTCACTCAGTGGTCACTCAGTGGTCACTCAGGGTCACTCAGGGTCACTCAGGGGTCACTCAGGGGTCACTCAATGGTCACTCAGTGGTCACTCAATGGTCACTCAATGGTCACTCAGGGGTCACTCAGTGGTCACTCAGTGGTCACTCATTGGTCACTCAGGGATCACTCAGTGGTCACTCAGGGACACTCAGTGTCACTCAGGGGCCACTCAGTGTCACTCAGGGTCACTCAGTGTCAATCAGGATCACTCAGGATCACTCAATGGTCACTCAATGGTCACTTAGCGGTCACTCAGGGTCTCTCAATAGTCACTCAATGGTCACTCAGGATCACTCAATGGTCACTCAATGGTCACTCGGGGTCACTCAGTGGTCACTCAATGGTCACACAATGGTCAATCAGGGTCTCTCAGTGGTCACTCAGGGGGTCACTCAGCGGTCACTCAATGGTCACTCAGGGCCACTCAGCGGTCACTCAGTTGTCACTCAATGGTCACTCAATGATCACTCAATGGTCACTCAGGGTCACTCAGTGTCACTCAGTGTCACTCAGTGTCACTCAGAGGGTCACTCAATGGTCACTCAATAGTCACTCAGGAGTCACAAAATGGTCAATCAATGGGTCCCCACAATGCGTCACTCAAGGGTCACTCAGGGTCACTCATTGGTCACTCAGGGTCACTCAGCGGTCACACAATGGTCACTTATAGCGGTCACTCAGTGTTCACTCAGGGGTCACTCAGTGGTCACCCAGGGGTCACTCAGGGGTCACTCAGGGGTCACTCAATGGTCACTCCTTTGTCACTCAGGATTACTCAGTGGTCACTCAATGGTCACTCAGGGGTCACACAGGGGTCAATCAGTGGTCACTCAGTGGTCACTCAGGATCACTCAGTGGTCACTCAATGGTCACTCAGGGGTCACTCAATGGTCACTCAAGGGTCACTCGGGGTCACTCAGTGGTCACTCAGTGGTCACTCAGGGTCTCTCAATAGTCATTCAATGGTCACTCAGGGTCACTGAGGGTAACTCAGTGTCACTCAATGGTCACTAAATGGTCACTCAGTGGTCACTCTGGGTCTCTCAATAGTCACTCAATGGTCACTCAGGATCACTCAATGGTCACTCAATGGTTACACCGAGGTCACTCAGTGGTCACTCAATGGTCACTCAATGGTCACTCAGTGTTCACCCAGGGGTTACTCCGGGGTCACCCAGGGGTCACTCAGGGGTCACTCAATGGTCAATCAATGGTCACTCATTTGTCACTCAGGATTACTCAGCGGTCACTCAATGGTCACTCAGGGGTCACTGAATGGTCACTCAAGGGTCACTCAGGGTCACTCAGTGGTCACTCAGTGGTCACTCAGGGTCTCTCAATAGCCACTCAAGGGTCACTCAATGGTCACTCAGTGCTCACTCAGTGGTCACTTAATGATCACTCAATGGTCATTTATAGTCACCCAGGGATCACTCAAGAGTCACTCAGGGCTCACTCAGTGCTCACTCAGAGGTCACTCAATGGTCACTCAATGGTCACTCAGGAGTCACTCAATGGTAATACAATGGTCCCCTCAATGGTCACTCAGGATTACTCAATGGTCACTCAAGGGTCAATCAGGGTCACTCAGTGGTCACTCAGGTTCACTCAATGTCACTCAGGGGTCACTCAGAGGTCACTCAGGGTAACCCAGGGGTCACTCAGTGGTCACTGAGGATCACTCAATGGTCACTCAATGGTCACTCAGGGTCTCTCAATAGTCACTCAATGGTCACTCAGGATCACTCAGTGGTCACTCAGTGGTCACACCGAGGTCACTCAGTGGTCACTCAATGGTCACTCAAAGGTCACTCAAGGGTCACTCAGGGTCACTCAGTGGTCATTCATTGGTCACTCAGGATCACTCAGTGGTCACTCAGGGACACTCAGTGTCACTCAGGGGCCACTCAGTGTCACTCAGGGGTCACTCAGTGTCAATCAAGATCACTCAGGATCACTCAATGGTCACTCAATGGTCACGCAGCGGTCACTCAGGGTCTCTCAATAGTCACTCAATGGTCACTCAGGATCACTCAATGGTCACTCAATGGTCACTCCGGGGTCACTCAGTGGTCACTCAATGGTCACACAATGGTCAATCAGGGTCTCTCAGTGGTCACTCAGGGGTCACTCAGCGGTCACTCAATGGTCACTCAGGGGCCACTCAGCGGTCACTCAGTTGTCACTCAATGGTCACTCAATGATCACTCAATGGTCACTCAGGGTCACTCAGTGTCACTCAGTGTCACTCAGTGTCACTCAGAGGTCACTCAATGGTCACTCAATAGTCACTCAAAAGTCACAAAATGGTCAATCAATGGTCCCCACAATGGTCACTCAGGGTCACTCAGGGTCACTCATTGGTCACTCAGGGTCACTCAGCGGTCACACAATGGTCACGCAACGGTCACTCAGTGTTCACTCAGGGGTCACTCAGTGGTCACCCAGGGGTCACTCAGGGGTCACTCAGGGGTCACTCAATGGTCACTCCTTTGTCACTCAGGATTACTCAGTGGTCACTCAATGGTCACTCAGGGGTCACACAGGGTCAATCAGTGGTCACTCAGTGGTCACTCAGGATCACTCAGTGGTCACTCAATGGTCACTCAGGGGTCACTCAATGGTCACTCAAGGGTCACTCGGGGTCACTCAGTGGTCACTCAGTGGTCACTCAGGGTCTCTCAATAGTCATTCAATGGTCACTCAGGGTCACTGAGGGTAATTCAGTGTCACTCAATGGTCACTAAATGGTCACTCAGTGGTCACTCTGGGTCTCTCAATAGTCACTCAATGGTCACTCAGGATCACTCAATGGTCACTCAATGGTTACACCGAGGTCACTCAGAGGTCACTCAATGGTCACTCAATGGTCACTCAGTGTTCACCCAGGGGTTTCTCCGGGGTCACCCAGGGGTCACTCAGGGGTCACTCAATGGTCAATCAATGGTCACTCATTTGTCACTCAGGATTACTCAGCGGTCACTCAATGGTCACTCAGGGGTCACTGAATGGTCACTCAGGGTCACTCAATGGTCACTCAGGGCCACTCACCAGTCACTCAGTGGTCACTCAATGGTCACTCAATGGTCACTCAATGATCACTCAGGGGTCACTCAGGGTCACTCAGTGAGTCACTCAATGGTCACTCAGTGTCACTCAGTGTCATTCAGGGTCACTCAGGGTCACTCAGTGGTCACTCATTGGTCAATCAGGACCACTCAGTGGTCACTCAGGGACACTCAGTGTCACTCAGGGTCACTCAGTGTCACTCAGAGGGTCCTCAGTGTCACTCAGGGTCACTCAGGATCACTCAATGGTCACTCAATGGTCACTCAGGGGTCACTCAGTGGTCACTCCAAGGGTCACACAATGGTCAATCAGGGGTCACTCAGTGGTCACTCAGGGGTCACTCAGGGGTCACTCAATGGTCACTCAGGGGCCACTCAGCGTCACTCAGTTGTCACTCAATGGTCACTCAATGATCACTCAATGGTCACTCAGGGTCACTCAGTGTCACTCAGTGTCACTCAGTGTCACTCAGAGGTCACTCAATGGTCACTCAATAGTCACTCAGGAGTCACAAAATGGTCAATCAATGGTCCCCTCAATGGTCACTCAGGGTCACTCAGGGTCACTCATTGGTCACTCAGGGTCACTCAGCGGTCACTCAATGGTCACTTAATGGTCACTCAGTGTTCACCCAGGGGGTTACTCCGGGGTCACCCAGGGAGTCACTCAGGGGTCACTCAGGGGTCACTCAATGGTCACTCATTTGTCACTCAGGGGATTACTCAGTGGTCACTCAATGGTCACTCAGGGGTCACTCAGGGTCTCTCAATAGTCACTCAAGGGTCACTCAATGGTCACTCAGGGTCACTCAGTGGTCACTCAGTGGTCACTCAGGGGTCTCTCAAGAGTCACTCAATGGTCATCAATGGTCACTTAATGATCACTCAATGGTCATTTAATAGTCACCAGGGGTCACTCAAGGGTCACTCAGGGCTCACTCAGTGCTCACTCAGAGGTCACTCAATGGTCACTCAATGGTCACTCAGGAGTCACTCAATGGTAATACAATGGTCCCTCAATGGTCACTCAGGATTACTCAATGGTCACTCAAGAGGGTCAATCAGGGTCACTCAGTGGTCACTCAGGTTCACTCAATGTCACTCAGGGTCACTCAGAGGTCACTCAGGGTAACCAGGGGTCACTCAGTGGTCACTGAGAATCACTCAATGGTCACTCAATGGTCACTCAGCGGTCACTCGGTGGTCACCCAGGAGTCACTCAGTGGTCACTCAATGGTCACTCAAAGGTCACTCAGGGTCACTCAGGGTCACTCAGTGGTCACTCAAGGGTCACTCAGGGTCACTCAGTGGCCATTCATTGGTCAACCAGGACCACTCAGTGGTCACTCAGGGACACTCAGTGTCACTCATGGGCCACTCAGTGTCACTCAGGGGTCACTCAGTGTCAATCAGGATCACTCAGGATCACTCAATGGTCACTCAATGGTCACTCAGGATCACTCAATGGTCACTCAATGGTCACTCAATGGTCACTCAGTGGTCACTCAGGGGGTCACACAATGGTCAATCAGGGTCACTCAGGGGGTCACTCAGGGGTCACTCAGCGGTCACTCAATGGTCACTCAGGGGCCACTCAGCGGTCACTCAGTTGTCACTCAATGGTCACTCAATGATCACTCAATGGTCACTCAGGGTCACTCAGTGTCACTCAGAGGTCACTCAATGGTCACTCAATAGTCACTCAGGAGTCACAAAATGGTCAATCAATGGTCCCCTCAATGGTCACTCAGAGGTCACTCAGGGTCACTCATTGGTCACTCAGGGTCACTCAGCGGTCACTCAATGGTCACATAATGGTCACTCAGTGTTCACCCAGGGGTTACTCCTGGGTCACCCAGGGAGTCACTCAGGGGGTCACTCAGGGGTCACTCAGTGGTCACTCATTTGTCACTCAGGATTACTCAGTGGTCACTCAATGGTCACTCAGGGGTCACTCAGGGTCAATCAGTTGTCACTCAGTGGTCACTCAGGGTCTCTCAATAGTCACTCAAGGGTCACTCAATGGTCACTCAGGGATCACTCAGTGGTCACTCAATGGTCACTCAGGGGTCACTCAATGGTCACTCAAGGGTCACTCAGGGGTCACTCAGTGGTCACTCAGTGGTCACTCAGGGTCTCTCAATAGTCATTCAATGGTCACTCAGGGTCACTGAGGGGTAACTCAGTGTCACTCAATGGTCACTAAATGGTCACTCAAGCGGTCACTCTGGGTCTCTCAATAGTCACTCAATGGTCACTCAGGATCACTCAGTGGTCACCCCAGGGGTCACTCAGGGGTCACTCAATGGTCACTCAAGGGTCACTCAGGGGTCACTCAGTGGTCACTCAGGGGTCACTCAGAATCTCTCAATAGTCACTCAATGGTCAATCAGGGTCACTCAGTGGTCACTCAGGGGTCACTCAATGGTCACTCAGGGGTCACTCAGCGGTCACTCAATGGTCACTCAGCGGCCACTCACCAGTCACTCAGGATCACTCAATGGTCACTCAATGGTCACTCCGGGGTCACTCAGTGGTCACTCAATGGTCACACAATGGTCAATCAGGGTCACTCAGTGGTCACTCAGGGGTCACTCAATGGTCACTCAGGGGTCACTCAGGGGGTCACTCAATGGTCACTCAGCGGCCACTCACCAGTCACTCAGTGTCACTCAATGGTCACTCAATGATCACTCAATGATCACTCAGGGTCACTCAGGGTCACTCAGTGTCGTCACTCAATGTCACTCAGTGTCACTCAGTGTCATTCAGGGTCACTCAGGGTCACTCAGTACTCACTCAGAGGTCACTCAATGGTCACTCAATGGTCACTCAGGAGTCACAAAATGGTCATTCAATGGTCCCTCAATGGTCACTCAAGGGTCACTCAGGGTCACTCATTGGTCACTCAGGGTCACTCAGCGGTCACTCAAAGGTCACTCAATGGCCACTCAATGTTCACCTAGGTGTTACTCCGGGGTCACCCAGGGGTCACTCAGGGGTCACTCAGGGGTCACTCAGGGGCCACTCAATGGTCACTCAGGGGTCACTCATTTGTTACTCAGGATTACTCAGTGGTCACTCAATGGTCACTCAGGGGTCACTCAGGGTCTCTCAATAGTCACTCAAGGGTCACTCAATGGTCACTCAGGGTCACTCAGTGGTCACTCAGTGGTCACTCAGGGGTCTCTCAATGGGTCACTCAAGGGTCACTCAATGGTCACTCAGTGCTCACTCAGTGGTCACTCAGGGGTCTCTAAAGAGTCACTCAATGGTCACTCAATGGTCACTCAGCGGTCACTCAGGGTCTCTCAATAGTCACTCAATGGTCACTCAGGGGATCACTCAGTGGTCACTCAGTTGTCACACAGAGGTCACTCAGTGGTCACTCAATGGTCACTCAAAAGGTCACTCAGGGTCACTCAGGGTCACTCAGTGGTCACTCAAGGGTCACTCAGGGTCACTCAGTGGCCATTCATTGGGAATCACTCAGGACCACTCAGTGGTCACTCAGGGACACTCAGTGTCACTCAGGGGCCACTCAGTGTCACTCAGGGGTCACTCAGTGTCAATCAGGATCACTCAGGATCACTCAATGGTCACTCAATGGTCACTCCGGGGTCACTCAGTGGTCACTCAATGGTCACACAATGGTCAATCAGGGTCACTCAGTGGTCACTCAGGGGTCACTCAGGGGTCACTCAATGGTCACTCAGGGGCCACTCAGCGGTCACTCAGTTGTCACTCAATGGTCACTCAATGATCACTCAATGGTCACTCAGGGTCACTCAGTGTCACTCAGTGTCACTCAGTGTCACTCAGAGGTCACTCAATGGTCACTCAATAGTCACTCAGGAGTCACAAAATGGTCAATCAATGGTCCCCTCAATGGTCACTCAGGGTCACTCAGGGTCACTCATTGGTCACTCAGGGTCACTCAGCGGTCACTCAATGGTCACGCAATGGTCACTCAGTGTTCACCCAGGGGTTACTCCGGGGTCACCCAGGGGTCACTCAGGGGTCACTCAGGGGTCACTCAATGGTCACTCATTTGTCACTCAGGATTACTCAGTGGTCACTCAATGGTCACTCAGGGGTCACTCAGGGTCTCTCAATAGTCACTCAAGGGTCACTCAATGGTCACTCAGTGGTCACTCAGTGGTCACTCAGTGGTCACTCAGGGTCTCTAAAGAGTCACTCAATGGTCACTCAATGGTCACTTAATGATCACTCAATGGTCATTTAATAGTCACCCAGGGGTCACTCAAGGGTCACTCAGGGCTCACTCAGTGCTCACTCAGAGGTCACTCAATGGTCACTCAATGGTCACTCAGGAGTCACTCAATGGTAATACAATGGTCCCCTCAATGGTCACTCAGGATTACTCAATGGTCACTCAAGGGTCAATCAGGGTCACTCAGTGGTCACTCAGGTTCACTCAATGTCACTCAGGGGTCACTCAGAGGTCACTCAGGGTAACCCAGGGGTCACTCAGTGGTCACTGAGAATCACTCAATGGTCACTCAATGGTCACTCAGCGGTCACTCAGGGGTCTCTCAATAGTCACTCAATGGTCACTCAGGGATCACTCAGTGGTCACTCAGTGGTCACACGAGGTCACTCAGTGGTCACTCAATGGTCACTCAAAGGTCACTCAGGGTCACTCAGGGGTCACTCAGTGGTCACTCAAGGGTCACTCAGGGGTCACTCAGTGGCCATTCATTGGTCAATCAGGACCACTCAGTGGTCACTCAGGGACACTCAGTGTCACTCATGGGCCACTCAGTGTCACTCAGGGGTCACTCAGTGTCAATCAGGATCACTCAGGATCACTCAATGGTCACTCAATGGTCACTCAGGATCACTCAATGGTCACTCAATGGTCACTCAATGGTCACTCAGTGGTCACTCAGGGGTCACACAATGGTCAATCAGGGTCACTCAGGGGTCACTCAGGGGTCACTCAGCGGTCACTCAATGGTCACTCAGGGGCCACTCAGCGGTCACTCAGTTGTCACTCAATGGTCACTCAATGATCACTCAATGGTCACTCAGGGTCACTCAGTGTCACTCAGAGGTCACTCAATGGTCACTCAATAGTCACTCAGGAGTCACAAAATGGTCAATCAATGGTCCCCTCAATGGTCACTCAGGGTCACTCAGGGTCACTCATTGGTCACTCAGGGTCACTCAGCGGTCACTCAATGGTCACGCAATGGTCACTCAGTGTTCACCCAGGGGTTACTCCGGGGTCACCCAGGGGTCACTCAGGGGTAACTCAGGGGTCACTCAATGGTCACTCATTTGTCACTCAGGATTACTCAGTGGTCACTCAATGGTCACTCAGGGGTCACTCAGGGTCAATCAGTGGTCACTCAGTGGTCACTCAGGGTCTCTCAATAGTCACTCAAGGGTCACTCAATGGTCACTCAGGATCACTCAGTGGTCACTCAATGGTCACTCAGGGGTCACTCAATGGTCACTCAAGGGTCACTCGGGGTCACTCAGTGGTCACTCAGTGGTCACTCAGGGTCTCTCAATAGTCATTCAATGGTCACTCAGGGTCACTGAGGGTAACTCAGTGTCACTCAATGGTCACTAAATGGTCACTCAGCGGTCACTCTGGGTCTCTCAATAGTCACTCAATGGTCACTCAGGATCACTCAGTGGTCACCCAGGGGTCACTCAGGGGTCACTCAATGGTCACTCAAGGGTCACTCAGGGTCACTCAGTGGTCACTCAGGGGTCACTCAGAATCTCTCAATAGTCACTCAATGGTCAATCAGGGTCACTCAGTGGTCACTCAGGGGTCACTCAATGGTCACTCAGGGGTCACTCAGCGGTCACTCAATGGTCACTCAGCGGCCACTCACCAGTCACTCAGGATCACTCAATGGTCACTCAATGGTCACTCCGGGGTCACTCAGTGGTCACTCAATGGTCACACAATGGTCAATCAGGGTCACTCAGTGGTCACTCAGGGGTCACTCAATGGTCACTCAGGGGTCACTCAATGGTCACTCAGCGACCACTCACCAGTCACTCAGTGTCACTCAATGGTCACTCAATGATCACTCAATGATCACTCAGGGTCACTCAGGGTCACTCAGTCGTCACTCAATGTCACTCAGTGTCACTCAGTGTCATTCAGGGTCACTCAGGGTCACTCAGTACTCACTCAGAGGTCACTCAATGGTCACTCAATGGTCACTCAGGAGTCACAAAATGGTCATTCAATGGTCCCCTCAATGGTCACTCAAGGTCACTCAGGGTCACTCATTGGTCACTCAGGGTCACTCAGCGGTCACTCAAAGGTCACTCAATGGCCACTCAATGTTCACCTAGGTGTTACTCCGGGGGTCACCCAGGGGGTCACTCAGGGGTCACTCAGGGGGTCACTCAGGGGCCACTCAATGGTCACTCAGGGTTCACTCATTTGTTACTCAGGATTACTCAGTGGTCACTCAATGGTCAATCAGGGGTCACTCAATGGTCACTCAAGGGTCACTCAATGGTCACTCAGTGTCACTCATTGGTCACTCAGGATCACTCAGTGGTCACTCAATGGTCACTCAGGGGTCACTCAATGGTCACTCAAGGGTCACTCGGGGTCACTCAGTGGCCACTCAGTGGTCACTCAGGGTCTCTAAAGAGTCACTCAATGGTCACTCAGTGTCACTCATTGGTCACTCAGGATCCTTCAGGGGTCACTCAGTGGTCACTCAGGGTCACTAATTGGTCACTCAGGGGTCACTCAATGGGCACTCAATGGGCACTCAGGATCACTCTGGGATCACTCAGGGTCTCTAAAGAGTCACTCAATGGTCACTCAGTGTCACTCATTGGTAACTCAGGATCCTTCAGGGATTACTCAGTGGTCACTCAGGGTCACTAAGTGGTCACTCAGGAGTCACTCAATGGTCACTCAATAGGCACTCTGGATCACTCAGGGACACTCAGGGTCACTCAATGGTCACTCAGTGTCACTCAATGGTCATTCAGGGTCACCCAGGGGTCACTCAATGGTCACTCAATGGTCACTCAGTGTCACTCAATGATCACTCAGGGTCACCCA
Organism: Luscinia megarhynchos; assembly: GCA_034336665.1. Lineage (NCBI taxonomy): Eukaryota > Metazoa > Chordata > Aves > Passeriformes > Muscicapidae > Luscinia > Luscinia megarhynchos. The sequence continues at coordinate 341,023 of CM067569.1, forward strand.
GGGGTCACTCAATGGTCACTCAAGGGTCACACAGAGTCACTCAATGATCACTCAGGGTCACCCAGGGGTCACTCAATGGTCACTCAAGGGTCACTCAGAGTCACTCAGTGGTCACTCAGTGGTCACTCAGGATCTCTCAATAGTCACTCAAGGGTCACTCAGGGTCACTCAGTGCTCACTCAGTGGTCACTCAGGGTCTCTCAATAGTCACTCAATGGTCACTCAGTGTCACTCATTGGTCACTCAATGGTCACTCAGGAGTCACAAAATGGTCATTCAATGGTCCCCTCAAAGGTCACTCAGGGTCACTCAGGGTCACTCAGTGGTCACTAAGGGGTCACTCATTGAGTCACTCAGCGGTCACTCAATGGTCACTCAATGGTCACTCAGTGTTCACCCAGGGGTTACTCCAAGGTCACCCAGGGGTCACTCAGGGGGTCACTCAATGGTCAATCAGGGGTCACTCAAGGTCAATCAGGGTCACTCAGCGGTCACTCAATGGTCACTCCGGGGTCACTCAGTGTCACTCAATGGTCACTCAATAATCACTCAATGGTCACTCAATAATCACTCAATGGTCACTCAACGGTCACTCAGTGTCAGTCATTGGTCACTCAGGATCACTCAGTGGTCACTCAATGGCCACTCAGGGGTCACTCAATGGTCACTCAGGAGTCACAAAATGGTCATTCAATGGTCCCCTCAATGGTCACTCAGGGTCACCCAGTGTTCACCCAGGGGTCACTCAGGGGTCACTCAATGGTCACTCAGGATTACTCAGTGGTCACTCAAAGGTCACTAAGTGTTCACCCAGGGGTTACTCCGGGGTCACCCAGGGGTCACTCAATGGTCACTTAGGGGTCACTCATTGGTCACTTAGGATTACTCAGTGGTCACTCAATGGTCACTCAGGGGTCATTCAATGGTCACTCAAGGGTCACTCAGGGTCACTCAGTGGTCACTCAGTGGTCACTCAGGGTCTCTCAAGAGTCACTCAATGGTCACTCAGGGGTCACTCATTGGTCACTCAGGATCACTCAGTGGTCAATCAATGGTCACTCAGGGGTCACTGAATGGTAACTCAAGGGTCACTCGGGGTCACTCAGTGGTAACTCAGTGGTCACTCAGGGTCTCTCAGTAGTCACTCAAGGGTCACTCAAGGGTCACTCAGTGCTCACTCAGTGCTCACTCAGGGTCTCTCAATAGTCACTCAATGGTCACTCAATGTCACTCATTGGTCACTCAATGGTCACTCAGGAGTCACAAAATGGTCATTCAATGTTCCCCTCAATGGTCACTCAGGGTCACTCAGGGTCACTCAGTGGTCACTCAGAGGTCATTCATTGGTCACTCAGGGTCACTCAGCGGTCACTCAAAGGTCACTCAATGGTCACTCAGTGTTCACCCAGGGGTTACTCCGGGGTCACCCAGGGGTCACTCAGGGGTCACTCAATGGTCAATCAATGGTCACTCATTTGTCACTCAGGATTACTCAGTGGTCACTCAATGGTCACTCAGGGGTCACTCAATGGTCACTCAAGGGTCACTCAGGGTCACTCAGTGGTCACTCAGTGGTCACTCAGGGTCTCTCAATAGTCACTCAAGGGTCACTCAATGGTCACTCAGTGCTCACTCAGTGGTCACTCAGGGTCTCTAAAGAGTCACTCAATGGTCACTTAATGATCACTCAATGGTCATTTAATAGTCACCCAGGGGTCACTCAAGGGTCACTCAGGGCTCACTCAGTGCTCACTCAGAGGTCACTCAATGGTCACTCAATGGTCACTCAGGAGTCACTCAATGGTAATACAATGGTCCCCTCAATGGTCACTCAGGATTACTCAATGGTCACTCAGGGGTCAATCAGGGTCACTCAGTGGTCACTCAGGGTCACTCAATGTCACTCAGGGGTCACTCAGAGGTCACTCAGGGTAACCCAGGGGTCACTCAGTGGTCACTGACGATCACTCAATGGTCACTCAATGGTCACTCAGCGGTCACTCAGGGTCTCTCAATAGTCACTCAATGGTCACTCAGGATCACTCAGTGGTCACTCAGTGGTCACACCGAGGTCACTCAGTGGTCACTCAATGGTCACTCAAAGGTCACTCAGGGTCACTCAGGGTCACTCAGTGGTCACTCAAGGGTCACTCAGGGTCACTCAGTGGCCATTCATTGGTCACTCAGGATCACTCAGTGGTCACTCAGGGACACTCAGTGTCACTCAGGGGCCACTCAGTGTCACTCAGGGGTCACTCAGTGTCAATCAGGATCACTCAGGATCACTCAATGGTCACTCAATGGTCACTCAGGATCACTCAATGGTCACTCAATGGTCACTCAGTGGTCACTCAGTGGTCACTCAGGGGTCACACAATGGTCAATCAGGGGTCACTCAGTGGTCACTCAGGGGTCACTCAGCGGTCACTCAATGGTCACTCAGGGGGCCACTCAGCTGATCACTCAGTTGTCACTCAATGGTCACTCAATGATCACTCAATGGTCACTCAGGGTCACTCAGTGTCACTCAGTGTCACTCAGTGTCACTCAGAGGTCACTCAATGGTCACTCAATAGTCACTCAGGAGTCACAAAATGGTCAATCAATGGTCCCTCAATGGTCACTCAGGGTCACTCAGGGTCACTCAGGGGTCACTCAGGGTCACTCAGCGGTCACTCAATGGTCACTCAATGGTCACTCAGTGTTCACCCAGCGGGGTCACTCCGGGGGTCACTCAGGGGTCACTCAGGGGGTCACTCAGGGGTCACTCAATGGTCACTCATTTGTCACTCAGGATTACTCAGTGGTCACTCAATGGTCACTCAGGGGTCACTCAGGGTCAATCAGTGGTCACTCAGTGGTCACTCAATAGTCACTCAAGGGTCACTCAATGGTCACTCAGGATCACTCAGTGGTCACTCAATGGTCACTCAGGGGTCACTCAATGGTCACTCAAGGGTCACTCAGGGTCACTCAGTGGTCACTCAGTGGTCACTCAGGGTCTCTCAATAGTCACTCAATGGTCACTCAGGGTCACTCAGTGCTCACTCAGTGGTCACTCAGGGTCTCTCAATAGTCACTCAAGGGTCACTCAGTGTCACTCATTGGTCACTCAATGGTCACTCAGGAGTCACTCAAATGGTCATTCAATGGTCCCCTCAAAGGGTCACTCAGGGTCACTCAAGGGTCACTCAGTGGTCACTCAGGGGTCACTCATTGGTCACTCAGGGTCACTCAATGGTCACTCAATGGTCACTCAGTGTTCACTCAGGGGTTACTCAGGGGTCATTCATTGGTCATTCAGGGTCACTCAGTGTCACTCAGGGGTCACTCAGTGTCAATCAAGATCACTCAGGGTCACTCAATGGTCACTCCGGGGTCACTCTGTGTCACTCAATGGTCACTCAATAATCACTCAATGGTCACTCAACGGTCACTAAGTGTCAGTCATTGGTCACTCAGGATCACTCAGTTGTCACTCAATGGCCACTCAGGGGTCACTCAATGGTCACTCAGGAGTCACAAAATGGTCATTCAATGGTCCCCTCAATGGTCACTCAGGGTCACCCAGTGTTCACCCAGGGGTCACTCAGGGGTCACTCAATGGTCACTCAGGATTACTCAGTGGTCACTCAATGGTCACTAAGTGTTCACCCAGGGGTTACTCCGGGGTCACCCAGGGGTCACTCAATGGTCACTTAGGGGTCACTCATTGGTCACTTAGGATTACTCAGTGGTCACTCAATGGTCACTCAGGGGTCATTCAATGGTCACTCAAGGGTCACTCAGGGTCACTCAGTGGTCACTCGGTGGTCACTCAGGGTCTCTCAATAGTCACTCAAGGGTCACTCAGTGTCACTCATTGGTCACTCAGGATCACTCAGTGGTCAATCAATGGTCACTCAGGGGTCACTCAATGGTCACTCAAGGGTCACTCGGGGTCACTCAGTGGCCACTCAGTGGTCACTCAGGGTCTCTCAATAGTCACTCAACGGTCACTCAGTGTCAGTCATTGGTCACTCAGGATCACTCAGTGGTCACTCAATGGCCACTCAGGGGTCACTCAATGGTCACTCAGTGTCACTCATTGGTCACTCAGGATCCTTCAGGGGTCACTCAGTGGTCACTCAGGGTCACTAATTGGTCACTCAGGGGTCACTCAATGGTCACTCAATGGGCACTCAGGATCACTCTGGGATCACTCAGGGTCTCTAAAGAGTCATTCAATGGTCACTCAGTGTCACTCATTGGTCACTCAGGATCCTTCAGGGATCACTCAGTGGTCACTCAGGGTCACTAAGTGGTCACTCAGGGGTCACTCAATGGTCACTCAATAGGCACTCTGGATCACTCAGGGAAACTCAGGGTCACTCAATGGTCACTCAGTGTCACTCAATGGTCATTCAGGGTCACCCAGGGGTCACTCAATGGTCACTCAATGGTCACTCAGTGTCACTCAATGATCACTCAGGGTCACCCAGGGGTCACTCAATGGTCACTCAAGGGTCACTCAGAGTCACTCAGTGGTCACTCAGTGGTCACTCAGGGTCTCTCAATAGTCACTCAAGGGTCACTCAGGGTCACTCAGTGCTCACTCAGTGGTCACTCAGGGTCTCTCAATAGTCACTCAATGGTCACTCAGTGTCACTCATTGGTCACTCAATGGTCACTCAGGAGTCACAAAATGGTCATTCAATGGTCCTCTCAAAGGTCACTCAGGGTCACTCAGGGTCACTCAGTGGTCACTCAGGGGTCACTCATTGGTCACTCAGGGTCACTCAGCGGTCACTCAATGGTCACTCAATGGTCACTCAGTGTTCACCCAGGGGTTACTCCAAAGGTCACCCAGGGGTCACTCAGGGGTCACTCAATGGTCAATCAGGGGTCACTCAAGGTCAATCAGGGTCACTCAGCGGTCACTCAATGGTCACTCCGGGGTCACTCAGTGTCACTCAATGCTCACTCAATAATCACTCAATGGTCACTCAACGGTCACTCAGTGTCAGTCATTGGTCACTCAGGATCACTCAGTGGTCACTCAATGGCCACTCAGGGGTCACTCAATGGTCACTCAGGAGTCACAAAATGGTCATTCAATGGTCCCCTCAATGGTCACTCAGGGTCACCCAGTGTTCACCCAGGGGTCACTCAGGGGTCACTCAATGGTCACTCAGGATTACTCAGTGGTCACTCAATGGTCACTAAGTGTTCACCCAGGGGTTACTCCGGGGTCACCCAAAGGTCACTCAATGGTCACTTAGGGGTCACTCATTGGTCACTTAGGATTACTCAGTGGTCACTCAATGGTCACTCAGGGGTCATTCAATGGTCACTCAAGGGTCACTCAGGGTCACTCAGTGGTCACTCGGTGGTCACTCAGAGTCTCTCAATAGTCACTCAAGGGTCACTCAGTGTCACTCATTGGTCACTCAGGATCACTCAGTGGTCAATCAATGGTCACTCAGGGGTCACTCAATGGTCACTCAAGGGTCACTCGGGGTCACTCAGTGGTAACTCAGTGGTCACTCAGGGTCTCTCAATAGTAACACAATGGTCACTCAGTGTCAGTCATTGATAACTCAGGATCACTCAGTGCTCACTCAAGGGTCACTCAGGGTCTCTCAATAGTCACTCAATGGTCACTCAGTGTCACTCATTGGTCACTCAATGGTCACTCAGGAGTCACCAAAATGGTCATTCAATGGTCCCTCAATGGTCACTCAGGGTCACTCAGGGTCACTCAGTGGTCACTCAGGGGTCACTCAATGGTCACTCAAGGGTCACTCAGGGGTCACTCAGTGGTCGCTCAGTGGTCACTCAGGGTCTCTCAATAGTCACTCAAGGGTCACTCAAGGGTCACTCAATGGTCACTCAGCGCTCACTCAGTGGTCACTCAGGGTCTCTAAAGAGTCACTCAATGGTCACTTAATGATCACTCAATGGTCATTTAATAGTCACCCAGGGGTCACTCAAGGGTCACTCAGGGGCTCACTCAGTGCTCACTCAGAGGTCACTCAATGGTCACTCAATGGTCACTCAGGAGTCACTCAATGGTAATACAATGGTCCCTCAATGGTCACTCAGGATTACTCAATGGTCACTCAAGGGTCAATCAGGGTCACTCAGTGGTCACTCAGGTTAACTCAATGTCACTCAGGGGTCACTCAGAGGGTCACTCAGGGTAACCCAGGGGTCACTCAGTGGTCACTGAGGGATCACTCAATGGTCACTCAATGGTCACTCAGCGGTCACTCAGGGTCTCTCAATAGTCACTCAATGGTCACTCAGGATCACTCAGTGGTCACTCAGTGGTCACTGAGGGTCACTCAGTGGTCACTCAATGGTCACTCAGTGGTCATTCATTGGTCACTCAGGATCACTCAGTGGTCACTCAGGGACACTCAGTGTCACTCAGGGGCCACTCAGTGTCACTCAGGGGTCACTCAGTGTCAATCAGGATCACTCAGGATCACTCAATGGTCACTCAATGGTCACTCAGCGGTCACTCAGGGGTCTCTCAATGGTCACTCAATGGTCACTCAGGGATCACTCAGGGGTCACTCAATGGTCACTCCGGGGTCACTCAGTGGTCACTCAATGGTCACACAATGGTCAATCAGGGTCTCTCAGTGGTCACTCAGGGGTCACTCAATGGTCACTCAATGGTCACTCAGAAGTCACAAAATGGTCATTCAATGGTCCCTCAATGGTCACTCAGGGTCACTCATTGGTCACTCAGGGTCACTCAGCGGTCACTCAATGGTCACTCAATGGTCACTCAGTGTTCACCCAGGGGGTTACTCTGGGGTCACCCAGGAGTCACTCAGGGGTCACTCAGGGGTCACTCAATGGTCACTCAGGGGTCACTCAGTGGTCACTCAATGGTCACTCAAAGGTCACTCAGGGGTCTGTCAGGGTCACTCAGTGGTTACTCAATGGTCACTCAGGGGTCACTCAGTGGTCACCCAGGGGTCACTCAGGGGTCACTCAATGGTCACTCAAGGGTCACTCAGGGGTCACTCAGTGGTCACTCAGTGGTCACTCAGTGTCTCTCAATAGTCACTCAATGGTCACTCCGGGGTCATTCATTGGTCACTCAGGATCACTCAGTGGTCACTCAGGGTCACTCAGTGTCACTCAGGGGTCACTCAGTGTCAATCAAGATCACTCAGGATCACTCAATGGTCACTCAATGGTCACTCCGGGGTCACTCAGTGGTCACTCAATGGTCACTCTATGGTCAATCAGGGTCACTCAGTGGTCACTCAGGGGTCACTCAATGGTCACTCAGGGGTCACTCAGGGGTCACTCAATGGTCACTCAGCCACTCAGGGTCACTCAGTGTCACTCAATGGTCACTCAATGATCACTCAATGATCACTCAGGGGTCACTCAGGGGTCACTCAGTCGTCACTCAATGGTCACTCAGTGTCACTCAGTGTCATTCAGGGTCACTCAGGGTCACTCAGTACTCACTCAGAGGTCACTCAATGGTCACTCAATGGTCACTCAGGAGTCACAAAATGGTCATTCAATGGTCCCTCAATGGTCACTCAGGGTCACTCAGGGTCACTCATTGGTCACTCAGGGTCACTCAGCGGTCACTCAAAGTCACTCAATGGTCACTCAATGGTCACTCAGTGGTCACTCAGGGGTCACTCAGGGGTCACTCAGGGGTCACTCAGGGGCCACTCAATGGTCACTCAGGGGTCACTCATTGGTTACTCAGGATTACTCAGTGGTCACTCAATGGTCAATCAGGGGTCACTCAATGGTCACTCAAGGGTCACTCAGGGTCAATCAGTGGTCACTCAGAGGTCACTCAGGGTTTCTCAATGGTCACTCAAGGGTCACTCAATGGTCACTCAGTGCTCACTCAGTGGTCACTCAGGGTCTCTAAAGAGTCACTCAATGGTCACTCAGTGTCACTCATTGGTCACTCAGGATCACTCAGTGGTCACTCAATGGTCACTCAGGGGTCACTCAATGGTCACTCAAAGGGTCACTCAGGGGTCACTCAGTGGTCACTCAGTGGTCACTCAGGGTCTCTCAATAGTCACTCAGAGGTCACTCAGTGTCAGTCATTGGTCACTCAGGATCACTCAGTGGTCACTCAATGGCCACTCAGGGGTCACTCAATGGTCACTCAGTGTCACTCAAGGGTCACTCAGGATCCTTCAGGGTCACTCAGTGGACACTCAGGGTCTCTCAATAGTCACTCCAGAGGTCACTCAGTGTCAGTCATTGGTCACTCAGGATCACTCAGTGGTCACTCAATGGCCACTCAGGGGTCACTCAATGGTCACTCAGTGTCACTCATTGGTCACTCAGGGTCACCCAGGGGTCACTCAGTGGTCACTCAAGGTCACTAAGTGGTCACTCAGGGGTCACTCAATGGTCACTCAATGGGCACTCAGGATCACTCAGGGACACTCAGGGTCACTCAATGGTCACTCAGTGTCACTCAATGGTCACTCAGGGTCACCCAGGGGTCACTCAATGGTCACTCAATGGTCACTCAGTTTCACGCAATGGTCACTCAGAGTCACCCAGTGGTCACTCAATGGTCACTCAATGGTCACCCAGTGTTCACCCAGGGGTCACTCAGGGGTCACTCAATAGTCACTCAGGGGTCACTCATTTGTCACTCAGGATTACTCAGTGGTCACTCAATGGTCACTCAGTGCTCACTCAGAGGTCACTCAATGGTCACTCAATGGTCACCCAGTGTTCCCCCAGGGGTCACTCAGGGGTCACTCAATGGTCACTCAGGGGTCACTCATTGGTCACTCAGGATTACTCAGTGGTCACTCAATGGTCACTCAGGGGTCACTCAATGGTCACTCAAGGGGTCACTCAATGGTCACTCAGTGGTCACTCAGTGGTCACTCAGGGTCTCTCAATAGTCACTCAAGGGTCACTCAGTGCTCACTCAGTGCTCACTCAGTGGTCACTCAGGGTCTCTCAATAGTCACTCAATGGTCACTCAGTGTCACTCATTGGTCACTCAGGTTCACTCAGGAGTCACAAAATGGTCATTCAATGGTCCCCTCAATGGTCACTCAGGGTCACTCAGTGGTCACTCAGGGGTCACTCATTGGCCACTCAGGGTCACTCAGTGGTCACTCAATGGTCACTCAATGGTCACTCAGTGTTCACCCAGGGGTTACTCCGGGGTCACCCAGGGGTCACTCAGGGGTCACTCAATGGTCACTCACGGGTCACTAAATGGTCACTCAAGGGTCACTCAGGGTCACTCAGAGTCACTCAGTCGTCACTCAGGGTCTCTAAGAGTCACTCAATGGTCACTCAATGTCACTCATTGGTCACTCAGGATCACTCAGTGGTCACTCAATGGTCACTCTATGGTCACTCCGGGGTCACTCAGTGGTCACTCAATGGTCACACGATGGTCAATCAGGGTCACTCAGTGGTCACTCAATGGTCACTCAAGGGTCACTCACGGTCACTCAGTGGTCACTCAGTGGTCACTCAGGGTCTCTCAATAGTCACTCAAGGGTCACTCAATGGTCACTTAATGATCACTCAATGGTCATTTAATAGTCACCCAGGGGTCACTCAATGGTCATTTAATAGTCACCCAGGGGTCACTCAAGGGTCACTCAGGGCTCACTCAGTGTTCACTCAGAGGTCACTCAATGGTCACTCAATGGTCACTCAGGAGTCACTCAATGGTAATACAATGGTCCCCTCAATGGTCACTCAGGATTACTCAATGGTCACTCAGGGGTCAATCAGGGTCACTCAGTGGTCACTCAGGTTCACTCAATGTCACTCAGGGGTCACTCAGAGGTCACTCAATGGTCACACAATGGTCAATCAGGGACACTCAGTGGTCACTCAGGGGTCACTCAGCGGTCACTCAATGGTCACTCAGGGGCCACTCAGCGGTCACTCAGTTGTCACTCAATGGTCACTCAATGATCACTCAATGGTCACTCAGTGTCACTCAGTGTCACTCAGTGTCACTCAGAGGTCACTCAATGGTCACTCAATAGTCACTCAGGAGTCACAAAATGGTCAATCAATGGTCCCCTCAATGGTCACTCAGGGTCACTCAGGGTCACTCAGTGGTCACTCAGCGGTCACTCAATGGTCACTCAATGGTCACTCAGTGTTCACCCAGGGGTTACTCCGGGGTCACCCAGGGGTCACTCAGGGGTCACTCAGGGGTCACTCAATGGTCACTCAGGGGTCACTCAGGATTACTCAGTGGTCACTCAATGGTCACTCAGGGGTCACTCAATGGTCACTCAAGGGTCACTCAGGGTCAATCAGTGGTCACTGAGTGGTCACTCAGGGTCTCTCAATAATCACTCAAGGATCACTCAATGGTCACTCAGGATCACTCAGTGGTCACTCAATGGTCACTCAGGAGTAACTCAATGGTCACTCAAGGGTTACTGGGGGTCACTCAGTGGTCACTCAGTGGTCACTCAGGGTCTCTCAATAGTCATTCAATGGTCACTCAGGGTCACTGAGGGTAACTCAGTGTCACTCAATGGTCACTAAATGGTCACTCAGCGGTCACTCTGGGTCTCTCAATAGTCACTCAATGGTCACTCAGGATCACTCAATGGTCACTCAATGGTCACACCGAGGTCACTCAGTGGTCACTCAATGGTCACTCAAAGGTCACTCAGGGTCAGTCAGGGTCACTCAGTGGTCACTCAGGGTCACTGAGGGTAACTCAGTGTCACTCAATGGTCACTAAATGGTCACTCAGGGGTCACTCTGGGGTCACTCAATAGTCACTCAATGGTCACTCAGGGGTCACTCAATGGTCACTCAATGGTCACTCAGAGGTCACTCAGTGGTCACTCAATGGTCACTCAAAGGGGTCACTCAGGGTCACTCAGGGTCACTCAGTGGTCACTCAGGGGTCACTCAGTGGTCACTCAGGGTCACTCAGGGGTCACTCAATGGTCACTCAAGGGTCACTCAGGGGTCACTCAGTGGTCACTCAGTGGTCACTCAGGGTCTCTCAATAGTCACTCAATGGTCACTCAGGGTCACTCATTGGTCACTCAGGATCACTCAGTGGTCACTCAATGGTCACTCAATGGTCACTCAGGGGTCACTCAGTGGTCACTCAGTGGTCACTCAATGGTCACTCAGGGTCACTCAGTGGTCACTCAGGGGTCACTCAGTGGTCACCCAGGGGTCACTCAGGGGTCACTCAATGGTCACTCAAGGGTCACTCAGGGTCACTCAGTGGTCACTCAGTGGTCACTCAGGGTCTCTCAATAGTCACTCAATGGTCACTCAGGGGTCATTCATTGGTCACTCAGGATCACTCAGTGGTCACTCAGGGTCACTCAGTGTCACTCAGGGGTCACTCAGTGTCAATCAAGATCACTCAGGATCACTCAATGGTCACTCAATGGTCACTCCGGGGTCACTCAGTGGTCACTCAATGGTCACTCAGGGTCACTCAGTGGTCACTCAGGGGTCACTCAATGGTCACTCAGGGGTCACTCAGGTCACTCAATGGTCACTCAGGGGTCACTCAGGGTCACTCAGTGTCACTCAATGGTCACTCAATGATCACTCAATGGTCACTCAGGGTCACTCAGGGTCACTCAGTGGTCACTCAATGTCACTCAGTGTCACTCAGTGTCATTCAGGGTCACTCAGGGGTCACTCAGTGCTCACTCAGAGGTCACTCAATGGTCACTCAATGGTCACTCAGGAGTCACAAATGGTCATTCAATGGTCCCCTCAATGGTCACTCAGGGTCACTCAGGGTCACTCATTGGTCACTCAGGGTCACTCAGCGGTCACTCAATGGTCACTCAATGGTCACTCAGTGTTCACCCAGGGTGTTACTCCGGGGTCACTCAGGGGTCACTCAGGGTCACTCAATGGTCACTCAGGGGTCACTCATTGGTTACTCAGGATTACTCAGTGGTCACTCAATGGTCACTCAGGGTCACTCAATGGTCACTCAAGGGTCACTCAGGGTCACTCAGTGGTCACTCAGTGGTCACTCAGGGTCACTCAATGGTCACTCAATGGTCACTCAGGGTCACTCAAGGTCACTCAGGGTCACTCAGGGTCACTCAATGGTCACTCAGGGGTCACTCAATGGTCACTCAAGGGTCACTCAGGGGTCACTCAGTGGTCACTCAGGGTCTCTCAATAGTCACTCAATGGTCACTCAGTGTCACTCATTGGTCACTCAGGATCACTCAGTGGTCACTCAATGGTCACTCAGGGGTCACTCAATGGTCACTCAGGGGTCACTCATTGGTCACTCAGGATCCTCAGTGGTCACTCAGTGGTCACTCAGGGTCACTAAGGGGTCACTCAATGGTCACTCAAGGGTCACTCAGGGTCACTCAGTGGTCACTCAGTGGTCACTCAGGGTCTCTCAAGAGTCACTCAATGGTCACTCAGTGTCACTCATTGGTCACTCAGGATCACTCAGTGGTCACTCAATGGTCACACAGGAGGTCTCTGTGGTGTTTGGGAGGTGACACCGGGGCTCAGGGGTGGGTCACACACAGACTCCTCACCAGGCACAGCAGAGCCTGGTGCGCACAGTGGCCTCAGTTCAGAGTGCCTGGAGCTGTCCCTGGGTGGGCTGGGGATCACAGGCCCCCTGGGCTGGGTTTGGTGAGTTTTTCTCTTTGGCCAGCAGTGAACACTGCAGATTCCCCGGGGGCACTGCTGGACAGCTCTGTTCCAGCAGGACTGCACACTTGTGCTTCTGGAGCTTCACCCTGGCTTCAGCTCAGAGCTCATCTCAAAACATGGGTAGCTGAGGCGATTTTTGTTTCATATTCATCCTTGTTTTTCTCTTATCCTTTTTTTCCACTTTAAACAGTTTAAAAATGACGAGGAGGTAAGCGAAGAACCTGCTGTGCCACTGGATTCTGTATTTACCACTTTGCTAAAGAGAGCCTATGAGAGAGGAAGCCGTGGAGGGGCTGGAGCGTGTCCAGGGAAGGGAACAGAGCTGGGAAGGGGCTGGAGAATTCCTGAGGGAGCTGGGAAGGGGCTGGAGAATTCCTGAGGGAGCTGGGAAAGGGCTGGAGAATTCCTGAGGAGCTGGGAAGGGGCTGGAGAATTCCTGAGGGAGCTGGGAAGGGGCTCAGCTGGAGAAAAGGAGGCTCAGGAACCTTGTGGCTCTGCACAACTCCCTGCCAGGAGGGGACAGCTGGGGGGATTTGGGATCTGGGAACAGGGAACAGGGACAGGAGGAGAGGGAATGGCCTTAGGCTGGGCCAGGGGAGGCTCAGGGTGGATATTGGGAAAATTAGGAACAGAGTTGTCCATCCCTGGCACAGACTGCCCAGGGCAGTGATCCGCGTCCCTGGGGAGATTTAAAAGCCATGCGGATGTGGCACTTGGGGACATGGCTTTGTGGTGATCCTGGCAGTACTGGGGTGGAAGTTAAACTCAATGGTCTTGGAGTGCTTTCAGACCTAAATGAGTCTGCTGTTCTATGGTTTGTGACGGGAGCACATCCTGGAGAAAGCCCTGGCAATTGGGACGTGATTCCACAGTTCTTCAGGAAAAGGACTTGCTGCATGGAGAGGTCTCTGGGACGGAGCAGAGGTGGTGTTGGCAGCAGTGCCTGCACAGCAGCAGAGTGGTGGCAGCGGGGTTTGCAGAGCAGCCAGGAGATGGAGCCCACATACAAGAAACCACAGATTCCAACCTCCTGCAATGGTCAGGGACAACTTCTACTGTTCCAGGTGCTCCAATCCCCATCCAGCCTGGCCCTGGACACTACCAGGGATCCAGGGGCAGCCACAGCAAATCTGGGCAACCTGTGTCAGGGCCTTACAGCCTCACAGGGAGGAATTCCTTCCAAAAATCCCATGCCCTCTGGCAGTGGGAAGCCATTTTCCTTTGTCCCGGGCCTCCATCCCTTGTCCAAAGTCCCTATCCAAATTTCTTGTAAACCCCCTTTTAGGCATTCAGTCTGATCTCACATCTACCTGTCCATTTTGAATGCAGACTTTCAGCCTGCTGTGGGGGAGCTCTGGTGAGGGGCAGCCCTGGGCATCCCCACATTAGGGGGTTTGCAGAATGGCTCATCCCTCCTGTCCATCTTCGCAAGGGCAAAGAGCCAGCTTTTCTTGTTACTCATAACAAAATTGACTGTCAAAAGTGATTTCACCTCCATCATTAGGCCTCCAGTGACCTCAGCACAGCAATCCCACAGTCTCCATGTCAGCCCTTGCAGTGTCTGCCCCTCTTGCACTTTCTATCCCAGCCCCAGTGATTTCAGAGTCCCCTTTATCGGCCCCAGTGATTTCAGCTCTTTCTCAACCCACAAGCTTTATTGCACTGCCAGCGCTGCTCTTCCAGCTCCAGCTGCTCCTTTATCTCTGCTGGCAGAATCTTCTGCAGCTTCTAAGGGCAGCACCTCGGTCTTGGCTCCAGCTCTGCAGCAATTCAGCGCTCGCCCTGGAGTCTCCAAGCCCACCCAACGGTCATTATCCCAGCCCCTGAGTGATTTCACCTCCAGCCCTAGGGTCCCCATGCCAGCTCCAGAGCCACTAGGCCAGCCCCACAGTGGTTTCAGCGTCAGTCTCACAGTCCTTTTCTGAGCTCCACTCTTTCCTTCCCAATCCCAATCCCAGCCCCACTTTCCATTTCCCGTCCACACACACACACTGGCTTCCAGCTCCAGCCCCTACGGCCCCTCTCACACACACGGGCAATATGCCGGCATGGCCGGGATTTCAGGCGCAAGCAATCCCAAAGTCCCATTCTCAGCGCTACCTTTCCCATGATCAGGCACAAGACCCAGCCCCACATCAAGAGCCCAGGCCTCCAGTGACCTCAGCACAGCAATCCCACAGTCTCCATGTCAGCCCTTGCAGTGTCTGCCCCTCTTGCACTTTCTATCCCAGCCCCAGTGATTTCAGAGTCCCCTTTATCGGCCCCAGTGATTTCAGCTCTTTCTCAACCCACAAGCTTTATTGCACTGCCAGCGCTGCTCTTCCAGCTCCAGCTGCTCCTTTATCTCTGCTGGCAGAATCTTCTACAGCTTCTAAGGGCAGCACCTCGGTCTTGGCTCCAGCTCTGCAGCAATTCAGTTCCCGTTCTAGAGTCCCCAAAGCCCACCCAACGGTCGTTGTCCCAGACCCCTGAGTGATTTCACCTCCTGCCCTAGGGTCCCCATGCCAGCTCCAGAGCCACTAGGCCAGCCCCACAGTGGTTTCAGCCTCAGTCTCACAGTCCTTTTCTGAGCTCCACTCTTTCCTTCCCATTCCCATTCCCAATCCCAGCCCCACTTTCCATTTCCCATCCACACACACACACTGGTTTCCAGCTCCAGCCCCTACGGCCCCTCTCACACACACGGGCAATATGCTGGCATGGCCGGGATTTCAGGCGCAAGCAATCCCAAAGTCCCCTACTCAGCGCTACCCATTCCGTCCCATGATCAGGCACAAGACCCAGCCCCACATCAAGAGCCCAGGCCTCCAGTGACCTCAGCACAGCAATCCCACAGTCTCCATGTCAGCCCTTGCAGTGTCTGCCCCTCTTGCACTTTCTATCCCAGCCCCAGTGATTTCAGAGTCCCTTTTCCCGGCCCCAGTGATTTCAGCTCTTTCTCAACCCACAAGCTTTATTGCACTGCCAGCGCTGCTCTTCCAGCTCCAGCTGCTCCATTATCTCTGCTGGCAGAATCTTCTGCAGCTTCTAAGGGCAGCACCTCGATCTTGGCTCCAGCTCTGCAGCAATTCAGTTCCCGTTCTAGAGTCCCGAAGCCCACCCCACGGCCGGTGTCACAGTCCCTGAGTGATTTCACCTCCTGCCCTAGGGTCCCCATGCCAGCTCCAGAGCCACTAGGCAATCCCAGCAGTGGGTTCAGCCTCAGTCTCACAGTCCTTTTCTGAGCTCCACTCTTTCCTTCCCATTCCCCTTCCCATTCCCAATCCCAGCCCCACTTTCCATTTCCCATCCACACACACACACTGGTTTCCAGCTCCAGCCCCTACGGCCCCTCTCACACACACGGGCAATATGCCGGCATGGCCGGGATTTCAGGCGCAAGCAATCCCAAAGTCCCATTCTCAGCGCTACCTTTCCCATGATCAGGCACAAGACCCAGCCCCACATCAAGAGCCCAGGCCTCCAGTGACCTCAGCACAGCAATCCCACAGTCTCCATGTCAGCCCTTGCAGTGTCTGCCCCTCTTGCACTTTCTATCCCAGCCCCAGTGATTTCAGAGTCCCTTTTTCCCCAGCCCCAGTGATTTCAGCTCTTTCTCAACCCACAAGCTTTATTGCACTGCCAGGGCTGCTCTTCCAGCTCCAGCTGCTCCTTTATCTCTGCTGGCAGAATCTTCTGCAGCTTCTAAGGGCAGCACCTCGGTCTTGGCTCCAGCTCTGCAGCAATTCAGCGCTCGCCCTGGACTCTCCAAGCCCACCCAACAGTCATTATCCCAGCCCCTGAGTGATTTCACCTCCTGCCCTAGGGTCCCCATGCCAGCTCCAGAGCCACTAGGCAATCCCCACAGTGGTTGCAGCCTCAGTCTCACAGTCCTTTTCTGAGCTCCACTCTTTCCTTCCCATTCCCAATCCCAGCCCCACTTTCCATTTCCTGTCCACACACACACACTGGCTTCCAGCTCCAGCCCCTACGGCCCCTCTCACACACACGGGCAATATGCCGGCATGGCCGGGATTTCAGGCGCAAGCAATCCCAAAGTCCCCTACTCAGCGCTACCTTTCCCATGATCAGGCACAAGACCCAGCCCCACATCAAGAGCCCAGGCCTCCAGTGACCTCAGCACAGCAATCCCACAGTCTCCATGTCAGCCCTTGCAGTGTCTGCCCCTCTTGCACTTTCTATCCCAGCCCCAGTGATTTCAGAGTCCCCTTTATCGGCCCCAGTGATTTCAGCTCTTTCTCAACCCACAAGCTTTATTGCACTGCCAGCGCTGCTCTTCCAGCTCCAGCTGCTCCATTATCTCCGATGGCAGAATCTTCTGCAGCTTCTAAGGGCAGCACCTCGATCTTGGCTCCAGCTCTGCAGCAATTCAGTTCCCGTTCTAGAGTCCCAAAGCCCACCCCACGGCCGGTGTCACAGTCCCTGAGTGATTTCACCTCCTGCCCTAGGGTCCCCATGCCAGCTCCAGAGCCACTATTCGAGCTCCACAGTGGTTTCACCCTCAGTCTCACAGTCCTTTTCTGAGCTTCACTCTCTCCTTCCCATTCCCCTTCCCATTCCCATTCCCAATCCCAGCCCCACTTTCCATTTCCCATCCACACACACACACTGGTTTCCAGCTCCAGCCCCTACGGCCCCTCTCACACACACGGGCAATATGCCGGCATGGCCGGGATTTCAGGCGCAAGCAATCCCAAAGTCCCCTACTCAGCGCTACCTTTCCCATGATCAGGCACAAGACCCAGCCCCACATCAAGAGCCCAGGCCTCCAGTGACCTCAGCACAGCAATCCCACAGTCTCCATGTCAGCCCTTGCAGTGTCTGCCCCTCTTGCACTTTCTATCCCAGCCCCAGTGATTTCAGAGTCCCCTTTATCGGCCCCAGTGATTTCAGCTCTTTCTCAACCCACAAGCTTTATTGCACTGCCAGCGCTGCTCTTCCAGCTCCAGCTGCTCCTTTATCTCTTCTGGCAGAGTCTTCTACAGCTTCTAAGGGCAGCACCTCAGTCTTGGCTCCAGCTCTGCAGCAATTCAGTTCCCATTCTAGAGACCCTCAGCCCACGCCATGGATGGTGCCCAGATCCCTGAGTGATTTCACCTGCAGCCCTAGGGTCTGCATCCCAGCTACAGAGCCACTAGGCCAGCCCCACAGCGGTTTAAGCCTCAGTCTCACAGTCCTTTTCTGAGCTCCACTCTTTCCTTCCCATTCCCCTTCCCATTCCCATTCCCAATCCCAGCCCCACTTTCCATTTCCCGTCCACACACACACACTGGTTTCCAGCTCCAGCCCCTACGGCCCCTCTCACACACACGGGCAATATGCCGGCATGGCCGGGATTTCAGGCGCAAGCAATCCCAAAGTCCCATTCTCAGCGCTACCTTTCCCATGATCAGGCACAAGACCCAGCCCCACATCAAGAGCCCAGGCCTCCAGTGACCTCAGCACAGCAATCCCACAGTCTCCATGTCAGCCCTTGCAGTGTCTGCCCCTCTTGCACTTTCTATCCCAGCCCCAGTGATTTCAGAGTCCCTTTTCTCAGCCCCAGTGATTTCAGCTCTTTCTCAACCCACAAGCTTTATTGCACTGCCAGCGCTGCTCTTCCAGCTCCAGCTGCTCCTTTATCTCTGCTGGCAGAATCTTCTGCAGCTTCTAAGGGCAGCACCTCGGTCTTGGCTCCAGCTCTGCAGCAATTCAGTTCCCGCCCTGGACTCTCAAGCCCACCCAACAGTCATTATCCCAGCCCTGAGTGATTTCACCTCCTGCCCTAGGGTCCCCATGCCAGCTCCAGAGCCACTAGGCCAGTCCCCACAGTGGTTGCAGCCTCAGTCTCACAGTCCTTTTCTGAGCTCCACTCTTTCCTTCCCATTCCCAGCCCCACTTTCTTTTTCCCGTCCACACACACACACTGGCTTCCAGCTCCAGCCCCTACTGGCCCCTCTCACACACACGGGCAATATGCCGGCATGGCCGGGATTTCAGGCGCAAGCAATCCCAAAGTCCCCTACTCAGCACTACCTTTCCCATGATCAGGCACAAGACCCAGCCCCACATCAAGAGCCCAGGCCTCCAGTGACCTCAGCACAGCAATCCCACAGTCTCCATGTCAGCCCTTGCAGTGTCTGCCCCTCTTGCACTTTCTATCCCAGCCCCAGTGATTTCAGAGTCCCCTTTATCGGCCCCAGTGATTTCAGCTCTTTCTCAACCCACAAGCTTTATTGCACTGCCAGCGCTGCTCTTCCAGCTCCAGCTGCTCCTTTATGTCTTCTGGCGGAATCTTCTGCAGCCTTTAAGGGCAGCACCTCGATCTTGGCTCCAGCTTTGCAGCAATTCAGTTCCCATTCTAGAGACCCTCAGCCCACCCCATGGATGGTGCCCCGATCCCTGAGTGATTTCACCTGCAGCCCTAGGGTCTGCATCCCAGCTCCATGTTCCCTATCCCATCCACAAAGTGGTTTTTCCTTAAACCCTACCATATCTCTGTCTCCTCCAGCTCTGCTTCGTCAGCTCCTGCTCCTCATCTTCTCACTGCCAGCAGCTAAAAGCTGCTCCTGCTTCTCACTGCAGCCTTGGGCTGTTGATAAGGCCAGAAATGAGTTACTCTCATCACTTCAGTATCTCCAGAAGTCGTCCCACCTGTCCTAACAGGATCCCAAGTTTGGGGACATTTGAGGTCTGATGCCCATCTGGCACCTTCCCACCCCCCACCAGGGCTCAGCCCAGCATTTGCCCAAAGGCCCTTCACCTCCCCCAGGCAGCCCGCGTTTCAACCCCAGCCCTCCAACCTTTACTGAATTAACATCAGATGACCAGTAAAAAAGCTTACTAAAAATATAATACAAAGAGCAAAATAATGAAGTAAGTTAATAAAGAAGAAAACTGCGATTATTGCAAATAAAAGCAAAACAAAATAACAAAAATGCAAAAAGCCAGCTTTATTCCCCGTATTTTAAACGTTCCTCTAAATCCAGGAACCACAAAACGGCCGCCTCCCCTGCGCTGCTCGAGGCCCCCCAATCGGCCGCCCGAGCCGCGCAGAGCGCGGCGGGAAGAACTGGGCACCGCTGCCCCAGGACACCGCCAGCCCCTGCAGACGCGGGCGCCGCGTCCGTGCTCACCAGCGCTTCCCGGTCCGGCATGCGCGCGGGTCCCGTCTTGCCGCTTCGGCGCCGCTCGGATCGCGCTCCAGCCGCTGCTCCCGCCGCTCCCGCCGCCGCACTGCCGCCGAACTAATGCCAGCGCCACCTCCGCAGCGCACGCTATTTATACCCCAGGGCCGGCCAGCCCAGCCAATCACAACCCGAGGCAGCGCCAGCCCGGCCAATCCCAGCCCGCCCGTTCCCGCCGCGCTCGGCTCCGCGACCCCCCGCGGTCCCCTCAAGCGCCGCTCCCGAGATTCTGCCCACTGCCCGCTATGTCCCCGTTCCCCTGGCAGAACTCCCGGCCGCGACCTGAACGGGGAGCTCCCGCCTGCCCTTCCCAAGCCCCAACAGCTCCTGCCGAGGCTGTGGCGGCGGACCCAGGGCTCCTTCGTCTTCCGAGGCGGAGGCGGCGGGAGCAGCGCCTCAGGTGAACGCGGGAGTGAGGTCGCGACTGAGCGGGCTGAGTTTGGCGGGGCGGCGCCCGGATTGAAAGGGCGGCTGTGATTGGACAGGGCGGAGAAAGGCGGGCCGGGATTGGCGGGGCTTGGAAGCCGCGAGGCTGCAGCCCACGGGAGCGCGGGGCGCTCGGCCGGGCGGAGCCAGGGCTGCTCCAGGGCTCCGCGGGCCCGCTGGGTCCCGCTCCCGAGACCCGCCTCGCCTTCTCCCACTGTCTCCCGTGCCCAGGTCCCGGCAGCGCCCGTACCGGAGCGCTCCATCGGCACTGGGGGCAGGGGGCGGGCGCGGGCGTAGCCGGCAGCCTGCCCGGCAGTGGTTCCGGGGGGCAAAGGCGGGCTGTGCGGTCGCAGCGCGGACCGGGGGGCGGCGGTGACACGGTGGGGAGGGCGTGCAGGGTCCGCTGCCGTTCCGCTTCTGCGGGGACTTGGACTGCCCCGACTGGGTGCTGGCCGAGATCAGCACTCTGGCCAAAATACTGAAGTGCCCGCCCCACGCCTGCTGCGGGCCCGCTGCTCTCCCTTCTCCTCCACAGTCCTCGGTGAAGCCGAAACTGATCTGCGCCCCGGTGCTGCGGGACCTGCTGGGGGAGGCCATCGAGGCAAATGTGGGGCTATTGCAGTGGACGTGTAGTGTTTCTACAGTGGCATAATCAACAACTTTGCTAGCTTTAAAATAGCTACCTTGATATCATGCATTTCTATGTAATCTATTAGTAGATCTTCTTAGTTTATGTGGAGTGACTCTGATTAAGACCTTTTGTCTGTTATGTCCTGTCTGTTCAATAAATCACTGATTTTATAAATTGACCTGATTTGCCATCCTTAGAACTTGTAGGCCAGAGTGCTTTCTTAAATTTAAGCTGTTGCCAAAAATCACACAAACCACACAGAAATTCCCCCCAAAAAATCACAAACCTTCAAAAATCCCCAAAAATCTCCCCCAATCCCCCCAAAACTCCCCAAAAAGCTTTTAAAAGACCCTAATAAATACCTTCAGAGAACCTTCAAACCTCCCAAAAAAACCTAAATAAAATCACAAAAAAGCCCCAAAATTCCCCTTTAAGACCCCTAGAAACTCGTTTAAAAACCCAGAAAAGCCTCTTTATAATCCCCTAAAAAAACCCTTCAAAATCCCCCCAAAAAACCTCCTTAAAATCCCGTAAAAAAAAACCCTAAAAATACCCAAAAAACCTTTAAAATTCTCTAAATAAACCTTCTAAAAAAAAATCCCTAAATTCCTCCAAAAAACCTTTTTAAAACCCCTATCTCCCCCCCACCCAAAATAACCCCAAAATTCCCCCAATAAAATCTACAAAACTCTTTAAAATTTTTTTCAAAACCCGCCTATACACCCCAAAATCCCCCAAATTTCCCCAAACTCAGCGAGCAGCAGCGTGAGCCCTGTCAGGACCCATCACAAGTAGAGTCACGCTACCGTGGCTTGGAAGGATAAAGCTGATAAAGCATCGGGATGTGACAAAGGTAACACAGATGGACAGAAATGACAGAACATAGACACAGGTTACATAAGAGACACCAGTTATTGACCCAGAGCTGGAAAGAACTGGAGCAGCCATCGAGTGGAGCATCTCAGAGCCAGAGCTGGAATGAAGAACGTGCCACAGTCAGAGCTGGAGCTTCAGCAAGCTGGACTGGGAAACACCTGCAAGTGAAACAAGCAGAAGGAACAGAAATCACCTGGGCCCTCAGGTATCCTGAGCAGTAAGTGACAAGGGGTCCAGGGGCAGGAGCTGTGAGAACCAGGAGCAGCTCTCGTGCAGAGGCTCTATCGGCTGGAGCTCAAACAGGTACAGGTGTTCCTGGGGGAGAGCTGAGCTCACCTGCAGCTGCAACAGGAACATGTCCTGGCCGGATCCGGAAGGAGCACACCCTGGACTCCCAGCCAGGCGCAGGCGTGGATGTCCCTGACCAGGAGCTCTGAGCAGGGGGAGCCCAGCCTCTCCCACTGGGGACTGAAGCCATGCCAAGTGCCTCTCTCTGCGTGGAGGCATCTCCCGGTCCCATCCCCGAGAGCAGAAGGGAGGCAGGGGCTCTCCTGGGGACGTCGTGCAGCAGCATCTCCTCTGTCTCTGCACAGAGGGGGTCAGTCAGCAGCCCCAGGGTGCACAGCACAGCCCCACAGAACCCACAGGAGATGCCTGTCCCCCTCCCAGGCAGGGGCAACCCCTTCCCTCCCTGCTGCCCTCGCTTTGGGCACAGACTGCCCAGTGCTGTGCACCGAGGATGGGGAGGGGAGGGAGAAATGACAATGGGAAGGCTCAGTACTCAGCCAAACAAATGCACGCTTCCAGCCAGAAGAGCAGAGGAGGAGGCACAGATTGCTGCAGCCCCTCTGCCCAGCGAGGGCCATTTTGGGCACAACTTCCTCAGCTCATGAGCATCTGGGCATTCCCCCCTCCCTGCCTGATCCTGCCACCTTCCCCAGGCGCACGGCAGAGCTGCCCAGGCCAGAGCACTCCCCTGGGCTCGCTGTCCCGTGCCAGCCTCTCTCGGTGCCACGCTGGGGCCGTGCTCCTCACCTGGGCTCCTCCTCCCGTGTCACTGTGCCCAGGGCTGCTCCTGTTGGGCCGTGTCCCAGCTGAGCCCCTCGGCCGGTCCCCTGTGCTGCTTCCTGCAGGGAGACAGTCCCTGGGGAGGAAGATGCTGCAGCTTTGCCTCTTGGAAGATGAAGCTCTTGCCCCAGCAGGAGCTCCCAACCCTCACCACAGATCCCTGCAGGCAGCAGAAGGCAGCGGTGAAAGCAGACCCTGCTCTTAAGGACTGCAGCCGACCCCCGTGGGCCATTAGGTGCCCCTTTTCTCTGCGGTGCTGCGGGGGCTGGGTCACACCCCGAGCCCTGCCCCGGGAATGGAGCTGTGCCGGGCCGGGCTGCCCAGGCAGGGCTTCTGGACAACAAGGCACAGCTTGCCTGGAGACAGGGACAGGCAGGAAACCTCACCGAATTTCACAGGAATGACAGGGGGCTGCAAGTGCCCCATCCTCTGCGGGAGCCCAGTCGGGGGAGCCCCATTTTGGGGGGGCTGTGCCGGGCAGCCTTCTCTGCAGCTTCTCCACGGCCGAATCTCTGCAAATACATTTGGAAAATATTTGGGTAGATTCAAAGTCCCCGAGCACTGCCTGGCTCCCTTCTCTACCGTGTCACACTCACCTGCAGGAGAGGCCACAGGCTGGGGCCAGCCCCGAGCTCCCGAGGCAAAAAGGAGAGTCTCAATCCTACAAAATGCCCCCAAAAAAGCCCGACCACAAATAAAAAACTCCCTGCCCCTAACCAAATAAAAACAAAAAAGCCTTTAACTACAGAAAACTTATACCTATTTTTAATATTTAATTTTTGCTCCTATTCATATTTGATATTATATATATTACATGTATTATTCAATAAACTTTATGCAATTTATATCGTAGCATATATACTACCCTTTTATTATTTATTATGCACACAATCTTTATATTGCTAAAATTTATTTCTAATTTATGTATATATATATATCTTTAGATATATTTGTATGCTTATACTTTTAATATTATTTATTAAAAAGCTCTGCCTCTAACCAAATTGAAACAAAGAAACCCTTTATTTTAAACTATATTTATATATATTTTTCTATCTATATATCTCATATTTATAACTGTAATTTATATATTATGTATACAGTACACTATAATATGTATGATATTCTCTATATTATATTCTACATTTATACTTCTATTTCTTTGCATTTTATATTTATATATATTTACATATACATATATTTATAGATACAGATATCTTCAGTTTTATGTTTGTAAACATTGTATATTTGTATATTTATATCTTTATTTATATCAGTTATATTTACATTATTTATTAAAAATCCTGCCTCTAACCAAATAAAACAAATAAAACATTTACTAAGGTTACAGTTAGGTATTATTTATATGTTTCCTGTTTGCTACACCCAGCCCTCCCTGGGAATGTTCTGGCACCCTCGGGTCCCTCTGGGGGAGGGCACCCGGCACGACCCCCCCATTCCCCACTCACCTGCTCCTTCACCGCAGCGTGGCTCCCTCGCCCGGGACCTTGGGGCACCCCAAATGACACGGGAGCCCCCGAGCCTGCACCCCCTCCCCACCTCAGCCTTTTTTCCTCACCCCCAAAGAACGACTCCTACAGCCCCGGCAGGAGCCCTTCCCACGGTCCATCCCCCCAAAAACGGACTCTGCTCAGAGCAGGAAGGGGGGCAGCCCAGAAGTTCCCAGCCCCGCAGACACGGGCGACAAGAGGCAGAAGGAGGGAGAGCCAGCAGGAGGACAAAGGAAGGAACCCCCTCCCGCACCTCTCACCTTCCCGGCTGAGAAAGCAGCTGCCTCCTCGTGCCGGCAGACCGCGGCTGCGGGCGGGGCGATGCTCGGGCAGCGCTGCAGACCGCTCTTTCTTCCCCGCTGTGTTTGTGTTTTCCTGCATTGCCCCGGGCCGGAGCGGAGCGGGGAGGGAGCAGAGAGAGCAGACGGGACGGGACGGGACGGGACGCCTGAGGAAGGCTCGTTCCCGGGGAGCAGCCCGCAGAGAGAGGCGTGCCCGCAGCTGCCTGCCGGCGCCCGCCGGGCTCCGGTGTGCCGCGGTGCCGCTGAGAGCATGGCCCGTGTCCGCACGGCCGGCAGCGCCGCGGGAAACGGCGCCGGGTGGGGGGCATCGGCATCGGGGCGCAGGCAGGCGACCGGGCCCTGACAGCGGCGGGCGCCGAGCGACCGCTCGCTCTGGGCACGGTATTCCGCCTCCATTCCCGGCGCCGGGATGCATCGGGGTGTTGCCGCCGGCTCAAAATGGCGGCGCGCATGCTTGGCACACTTTTCCGTACAAAATGGCGGCGCCGGTATCCGCCACGCTTTTCCGTACAACATGGCAGCGTCTATGCTGGTCACGTGCATCCGGTTTAAAATGGCGGCGCCCATGTTGGTCACGTGTATCCGGTTCAAAATGGCTGCGCCCAAGTTGCCACGTGCTTTCGGTTCAAAATGGCGGCGCCCACTACTGCCACGTGCTTTCGGTTCAAAATGGCGGCGCCCATGACGCCACGTGCTTCTGGTTTAAAATGGCGGCGTCCGTGCCGCCACGTGCTTCCGGTTCAAAAATGGCGGCGACCGTGCCGCCGCGTGCTTTTGTTTTAATATCGCGGCGGCCGTGTCGCCACGTGCTTTTGTTTTATTATTGTGGCGGCCGTGTCGCCCACGTGCTTTCTCGGTCAGTTATGGCGGCGCTATGGCGCTGGCCGGGAGAGCGTGGTGAGGCGGTGACGGTGGGGGCGCTGATGCCGTCACTGTGATGCGGGGGCGGGCCGTCGCTGTGACAGGAGGGGCGGCCGTGGCAGTGACGGGCGGGGGCGGGGCCGTCGCTTTGGCGGGGATTTGGGGGGGTGACGCCATGACGTCAGGGCCGTGGGGCGGGGCCCGGGCCGCTGAGGTGGGGTCGCCGGTGGGACCGGGGGTCCCGGTTCGGTGCGGGCGGTGCCGGCTCGCGGATCCCGATGCCGGGCCGTGCCGCCTGTCCCCTCGGCGAGCGGAGTCGCGAGGGCTTCGGGCGGGCGCTGGCGCTGCCGCCGCTGCTCCGGGCTCCCGCCGGGGCTCCGGACGGGGCCCGGGGCCGCGCCGCCGGCCGTGCGCGGGATGGAGGCGGCGGCGGTTTCCCCGTGCTCGCCGGAACCGGCCGGGGCGCGGGGACCGCCCGTGCCGCCCCCCAGGAGCTCCGAGCGCCGCCGCTCCCGGCGCCGCCGGGGAACTTTGTTCCGGCGCGGACAGAGAATTCTTTACACCTGTGAGTAATTTCTGAGGTGGCCGCGCCACTTTAACAGCATCTGAAATCCCTCTCCGTGCCATTCCAGCAGCGTTTTTGAACTAAAATGGAAATTTAGCCCTTCTGCCTGGGTCTCTTCACAGAATCACGGAATCCCGGCGTGGTTTGGGTGGGAAAAGCTCGTCCGGTTCCACTCCCTGCCGCGAGCAGGGAACCCTTCAGTGGCCCGGGCTGCTCCAAGCCCCAGTGTCCAGCCTGGACTGGGGCACTTCGGGGATCCAGAAGGAGCCGCAGCTTCTCTGTGCCGGACAGCAGCACTGAAAGGCAGAGTGAAGGTTCGGCTGTGATCTTTGTGCTGCACTTAACGGGGGCTTTCTTCTTTTTTTTTTTTCTTTGATAAATTAAAAAGATGCCTTGTATTCTTGGAGTGCTGCATTCTCCCTCTGTTGTTCTTCCTGGTAGTGTGGACCCTCTGGTTAGGTTTTGTTTTTCATTTTTTAGATGTCCTGGATATGGTGTGTGTCCTGATTGAGGGCAGTGATGGCTTTCATGAAGAAATCTTGAAATGAAGACGTGGTTATCCAAACATTTCCCTTCCCTGCTGCACTAGAAGCCAAGGAATATACTGTTGCTTCAGACTGAAAATGGAACGGGTGCAGGTTTTTTTGGTGTTGTGTCATTTCTACCAGTGCTGTGAAAGAGGTGTCATTTTTAGCCACTTTTAATAATTTGGGGGATATTTTTGGGGTGTTTCTGGTTGGTTTTTTGGGATGTTTATTGGGGTTTTTTGTCACCTTTGGCCGGCAGCTCCAGGTGATTTTTGGGGAGTTTTTTGGGGATATTTTTGGTAATTTTGGAGGATTTTTTTGGAATTTTTTTTCAGTTTTCTTTTTTTTGTAATTTTCGGGGGGTTTTTTGGGGGGTTTATGGGAATTTTGGGGGGAAAATTTTTTGGGATGTTTGGACAATTTTTTGTTTCATTTTTTCTGGGATTTTGGGAATTTTTGGGGGGGTTTGGTAGTTTTTAGGGATATTTATGTACATATTTTGGGGAGTTTTTGGCTGGTTTTTTGGGCGGTTTTTTGGGGTTTTTTTTCTTACTTTAACCTACCAGTTCCAGATACTTTTGGGGTATTTTTGGGGGGGATACTTTTGGTAATTTTTGGGGATTTTTGGGGGATTTTTTTGGGATTTTTTGGGGGGATTTTAGGGGTGTTTTTGGGTTTTTTCCTCCCCTTTGGCCCCCAGGTCCAGGTGATTTTTGGGTGTTTTTTGGGGAATATTTTTGGTAATTTTGGGGAATTTTTTCGGGAAATTTTTTTGGTATTTTTTTTTTGGTAATTTTGGGGGGATTTTTCGGGAAATTTTTGAGGTTTTTTGGGGTTATTTTTGGGTTGTTTTTGGGGGTCTTTCCTCATCTATGGCCGTCAGGTTAAGGTGATTTTTGGGCTTATTTGGTAATTTTTTTGGGTGGTTTTGGGGTGTTTTTTGGGATGTTTATGGCTTTTTGGGGGGAGGTTTTTTGCTGTTTTTTAATAATAGATTTGGGATATTTTTGGGTGGCTTTTGGGGTTTTTTGGGATTTTTTTTGGATTTTTTTGAGGATTTTTTGGGGGGTTTTTGATAGTTGTTGAGGATATTTTTGGGGTGTTTTTGGCTGGCTTTTTGGGTAGTTTTTTGGGGTTTTTTTCTTACCTTAACCTACCAGCTCCAGGTAGTTTTGGGGGATATTTTTGGTAATTTTGAGGATTTTTTTGGGACTTTTTTTGAGGGGTTTTTGGTAATTTTTGGGGATATTTTTGGGGTGTTTTTGGGGTTTTTTCTCCCCTTTGGCCGCCATGTTCAGGTGATTTTTGGGGGGGTTTTTTGGGTGTATTTGGGTATTTTTGGGGGTTTTTTGGCGATTTTTTTGATAATTTTTTGGGGTATTTTTAGGGTGGTTTTGGTTTTTTTGGGGATTTTTTGGGGATTCTTTTGGGAATTTTTTGGAGGTTTTGATAATTTTTGGAGATATTTTTGAGGGGTTTTGTGCTGTTTTTTGGGGGGTTTTTTGGGATTTTTTGGGGTTTTTTGAGGATTTTTTGGGGGGGTTTTGATAATTTTTTGGGGATATTTTTGGGGTGGTTTTGCCTGGTTTTTTAGGTAGCTTTTTGGGGTGTTTCTAGAGGATTTTTTTTTTGGTAATTGTTTTGGCTTTTGGTAATTTTTGAGGTTTTTTGGGGGGGAATTTTTTGGGGGGTTTTAGGAAATTTATTTGGAATTTTTTGGGGATATTTTTGGGGTGTTTTTGGCTGGTTTTTTGGGTAGTTTTTTGGGGTTCTTTCTCATCTTTGGCTTCCAGGTCTCACTGATTTTTGGGGATTTATTGGGGATTTTTTGGTAAATTTTTGGGGATATTTTTTGGGGGATATTTTGGTAATTTTTGGGGATAATTTTGGGGTGATTTGGGCTGGTTTTTTGGGGTTTATTCTCACCTTTGGCTGCCAGGGCCTGCTGATGTTTGGGGTTTCTTTGGGGATATTTTTGGTAATTTTGGGGGTTTTTGGGGGGATTTTTTGGGAAATTTTTTTGGGGATATTTTTTGGGGGTTTTTGGTAATTTTTGGGGTTGTTTTTGGGGTTATTTTTCCGGAATTTTTGGGAGATATTTTTGGGATTTTTGAGGGATATTTTTGCGGTGTTTTTTTTGGTATTGGGGGGGTTTGGGGGATTTTTTGGTAGTTTTTTGGGGATATTTTTGGGGTGTTTTTTGGGTGTTTTTTGTCACCTTTGGTGGCCATTTTATGGTGGCTTTGGGAATTATTTGGGGGTGTTTCTAGGGGTTTTTTGGGAGATTTTTTTTTGGATTTTAGTAATTTTTGGAGTTTTTGGCGGGAAGAATTTTCTGGGGGGTTTTGGAGCATTTATTTGGAATTTTTGGGGAATTTTTTGGGATTTTTTTGGTAATTTTTGGGGGATATTTTTGGGTATTTTTGGGGTTTTTTGGTCACCTTTGGCTACCAGGTTCCGGTGATTTTTTAGGGGTTTTTTGAGGATATTTTTGGTAATTTTTGAGGATTTTTTGGGGTATTTTTTTGGGGATATGTTTTGGGGAATTTCTTTGGGGGTTTTGGTAACTTTGGGGTTATTTTGGGGGAATTTTTGGGTTTTTTGGGGGATATTTTTGGGGTGGTTTTTGGGTGTTTTTTCTCAGCTTTCGTGGCCAGGTTATGGTGATTTTGAGGGATATTTTTGGGGTGTTTCTAGGGTTTTTTCTTGGGGAGTTTTTTTGGGGTTTTGGTAATTTTTGGGAGAGAATTTTCTGGAGGGTTTTGGAGAATTTATTTGGAATTTTTGGGGAATTTTTTTTTTTTTAATTTTTAGGGGGTTTTTGGGGGATATTTTTGGGGATTTTTGGGGGAATTTTTTTGGGGATATTTTTGGGGGTGTTTTGGTAAGTTTTGGGGATATTTATGGGGAATTTTTGGTTTTTTTGGGGAATATTTTTGCTGTGGTTTTGGGTATTTTGGGGGGAGTTTGGGGGGATTTTCTGGTAGTGTTTTGGGGATATTTTTGGGGTATTTTTTGAGGTTTTTCTAGTGGGCTTTTGGTAATTTTTGGGTTTTTTGGGGGAATTTTTTGGGGGGTTTTAGGGAATTTATTTGGAATTTTTGGGGGATATTTTGGGGGTTTTTGGGGGGGGTTTTCATAATTTTTGGGGATATTTTTGGGATGTTTTTGGCTGGTTTTTTGGATAGTTTTTTGGGGTGTTTCTAGAGGATTTTTTTGGTAATTTTTTGGGCTTTTTGGTAATTTTTAATGTTCTTTGGGGGGGAATTTTTTGGGGGTTTTAGGAAATTTATTTGGATTTTTGGGGATATTTTTGGGGTGTTTTTGGCTGGTTTTTTGGGTAGTTTTTTGGGGTTTTTTCTCATCTTTGGCTTCCAGGTCCAGCTGATTTTTGGGGATTTATTTGGGATTTTTTGGTAAATTTTGGGGATATTTTTGGGGGGATATTTTGGTAATTTTGGGGGATTTGGGGGGATTTTTTTCTTTTTTGCTAATTTTTTTGGGGTAATTTTTGATAATTTTGGGAGATATTTTTGGGCATATTTTTGGAGTGGTTTTGGCTGGTTTTTTGGGGTGTTTTTTGTGTTTTTTCCTCCCCTTTGGCCCACAGGTCCGGGTGATTTTTGGGGAATATTTTTGGTAATTTTTGGGGATTTTGAGAGGGAATTTTTTGGAAATTTTGGGGGGGTTTTTTGGGAAATTTTTGAGATTTTTTGAGGATATTTTTGAGATGTTTTTGCGGTTTTTTCTCACCTTTGGCCGACAGATTATGGTGATTTTTGCGGATTTTTGGTAATTTTTTGTGTGTTTTTGGGGGGAGGTTTTTTGGTTAGGGTTAGGTAATTTTGTTTGGAAATTTTTTTTTTTTTTTGGTAATTTAATTTTTTTTGATAATTTATTTTGGATATTTTTGGGTGGCTTTTGGGGTTTTTTGGGGATTTTTTCGGGGATTTTTGGGGTGTTTTTGGGGGTTTTTTGAGGTTTTTTGGGGGTTTTTGGGGGATTTTTGGGGGGGTTTTGGGAGATATTTTTGCGGTGTTTTGGGGGTTTTTGGGGATTTTTTGGGGGGTTTTTTGCGGTTTCTTTGGGGGGTTTTGGGAAATATTTTTGGGGTGTTTTGGGGGTTTTTGGGATTTTTTGGGGGGTTTTTTGGGGTTTTTTGGGGATTTTTGGGGGGTTTTTGGGAGATATTTTTGGGGTGTTCTTTTAGAGCTAGTATGCTTAAAGTGCCCTCTTAGTCAGAGATAACAGCCCGTGGAGGGGGCCCCTGCAGCTGACAGGACAATTATCAGCACGCACCGGCGGGAGCAGCACCCAAATTAAAGGGATGAGGAGAAGAATAAAACCACGAGCCCAAAACCACGCGTGCTCTGAAAAGGCGGAGCCGAGGAGTGGCCGTGCTGAACAGTTCCCAGAACTGTTAGTGCACAGGAAGGTCTCTGAGCGTGTCACGAACGGATGGACTGTAAAACGTGTTTAAAGGGGCGTCAGCACGCCAAGCACCCGGCCGTTTAACCCTTTGCTCTATGCATGTCTCCCATTGCCTTTTTTTATTAAACCGTGTAATTCTCCCAGAACAGCGAACCGTGTTTGTCACACTGAGGCGTCGCCGCCGCTGCCCGGATCGAGCGGGAGGTGTGTGTGAACAGAGGGGCGGGGTCAGCGCTGGGCTAAAAACCCCAAAAAAACCCTAAAAAACCCCCTAAAAACCCCAAAAAAGCCCTAAAAAACCCTAAAAAAACCCCTAAAAAACCCCAAAACTAAAAAAAATTTGAAAAAAAATCCCTTCAAAATACCCTAAAACAACGTTCAAAACCCCCCCAAACACCCCAAAGCGCCTTTAAAGCCGGGGGCGGGGCCACGTGACACCCGCGGCACTCCCGGGGGGCGGGGGCAGGCATGAGCAATCGACCGCCGAGCAATCGATCGGCAGGCATGAGCAATCGACCGCCGAGCAATCGATCGGCAGGCATGAGCAATCGAGCGCCGAGCAATCGATCGGCAGGCATTAGCAGTCGATCGTCGAGCAATCGATCGGCAGGCATTAGCAGTCGATCGTCGAGCAATCGATCGGCAGGCATTAGCAGTCGATCGTCGAGCAATCGATCGGCAGGCATTAGCAGTCGATCGTCGAGCAATCGATCGGCAGGCATTAGCAGTCGATCGTCGAGCAATCGATCGGCAGGCATTAGCAGTCGAGCGCCGAGCAATCGATCGGCAGGCATTAGCAGTCGAGCGCCGAGCAATCGATCGGCAGGCATTAGCAGTCGATCGTCGAGCAATCGATCGGCAGGCATTAGCAGTCGAGCGCCGAGCAATCGATCGGCCAGGCATTAGCAGTCGAGCGCCGAGCAATCGATCGCCAGGCATTAGCAGTCGAGCGCCGAGCAATCGATCGCCAGGCATTAGCAGTCGATCGCCGAGCAATCGATCGCCAGGCATTAGCAGTCGAGCGCCGAGCAATCGATCGCCAGGCATTAGCAGTCGATCGTCGAGCAATCAATCGCCAGGCATTAGCGGGTTTAAAGGGTTTTTTGGGGGGTTTTTTGGTGCAATTTCGGGGCTTTTTTTTTTTTTTTTTTTTAAGGGATTTTAAATGGATTTTTCGGATTTTTACAGGGATTTTAAAGCTTTTTGGAGGAATTTGGGAGCTTTTAAAGGGGTTTTGTGGGTTTTTTCGCGGGTTTAAGGTTGTTTTAGTGTATTTTTTTAGGGTTTTTAAAAGGTTTTTTGGATTTTTTTTAAGGTTTCTTTCTGATTTTGAGGAGGTTTTAGGTGGTTTTTTGAGGGTTTTGGGGGAGTTGCTTAGGGGGGATTTTTGGGGGGGATTTTTTGGGCTTTTGGGTGTGTTGGGGGGTTTTTGGGACGTTTTAGTTTTTGGGGAGGTTTGGGGTTTTTGCGGGTGGTTTTGGGTTTGTGTGATTTCTTTGGTTTTTCTTTTTTTGTTTTGGCGGGTTTTTTTCCACTTCCCCTCCCCCCCCAGAATTTCCCTCCCCAGGTCTGTTTTTTTTTCAAGCGTCGCCACAAGGAGATGCCGGAGAGAGCTCCAGTGCAGGTTCTGACACACAGCAGAAGCGGCTCTGTCGCTGCTTTGCCCCTTTATTGCCACCATGGGGAGCCCCTGAGGGTCCCCGGGGCTTCCCAGGGAGGGTGGGGTGGGATGCGGGGGGTCCCGGGGGAATCTTTCTGGGAGTTGGAGGATTCTGGGAGGGGGGCCTGGAGTATTTGGGAGCGTCCCAAGGGTCACATGGGAGGGGTCCCAGCGGGTCTGGGGTGGGGTCCCAGGGACATCCCGGGGTGTCCTGGAGGCCACTGGGCGTTCCCAGGGAGTCCTTGGGCTCCTGGGGAGTATTCAGGGAGTCCCAGGGGTCAGGGAGGATTCCCAGTGAATGCTTTGGGGAAAAAGGGGGCATCCCTCAGGGGTTGGTGGGGGGAGGAGCGGCCCCTCCCCCAGTGCTGCCCCGGCTCAGGGTCCGGCTGCGGCCGTGCTCGCCCTCCCCCACGGTGACAGAGCCGGTGCGGGAGCGGGACAG
The DNA here is from genome assembly GCA_034336665.1 of Luscinia megarhynchos. Taxonomy (NCBI): domain Eukaryota; kingdom Metazoa; phylum Chordata; class Aves; order Passeriformes; family Muscicapidae; genus Luscinia; species Luscinia megarhynchos. The sequence goes on from CM067569.1 coordinate 374,149, forward strand.
GCACGTCATGGCGGAGGCGGCCACTGCGGGGACACGGCCACTGGCCTCAGACCGCGCCCCTGCCCCTCCACACCACCCCCTTTCCCAGTCAGCCCCACCCCTTTGTGTAAACCACGCTCGTTTCACCCAAACCTCACCCACGCCCTGCTAAACCACACCCCTTTGTGTAAACCACACTCTGTTAAACCACACCCCTTTGTGTAAACCACGCTCGTTTCACCCAAACCACGGCCGTGCCCTGTTAAACCACACCCCTTTGTGTAAAGCACGCCCATTTCACCCAAACCTCACCCACGCCCTCTGAAACCACACCCCTTTGTGTAAACCACGCTCGTTTCGCCCAAACCTCACCCACGCCCTGTTAAACCACACCCTTTTGTGTAAACCACGCCCATTTCACCCAAACCTCACCCACGCCCTGTTAAACCACACCCTTTCGTGTAAACCACGCCCATTTCACCCAAACCTCGACCACACCCCTTTGTGTAAGCCACGCCCATTTCACCCAAACCTCGACCACACCCCTGTCCGTTTCACCCAAACCACGCCCATACCCTGTTAAGCCACGCCCCTTAACCCAAAGCCACACCCTGTCTCGAAAGCCACACCCCCTCCCCAGTCCATGCCCTCCACCCAAAGGCTTCCCGTATTTTTGCGTGTTAATGAGCCCCCCGTGCCTGTTAATGAGCCCCCGTGCGTCTTAATGAGCCCCCGTGCGTGTTAATGAGCCCCCCGTTAATGAGTGACTCAAGGGTGACTCAATGGTCACTCAATGGTCAGTCAGTGTCACTCAGTGTCACTCAGTGTCACTCAGTGGTCACTCAATGGTCACTCAGGGATCACTCAATGGTCACTCAGCGGTCACTTAATGGTCACTCAGGGGTCACTCAGGGGTCACTCAGGGGTCACTCAGGGGTCACTCAGTGTCACTCAGTGGTCACTCAGGGTCACTCAGGGTCATTCAGGGGTCACTCAGCGGTCACTCAGTGGTCACTCAATGGTCACTCAGGATTGCTCAGTGTCATTCAGCGGTCACTCAGTGGTCACTCAGCGGTCATTCAATGGTCACCCGGGGTCACTCAATGACCACTCAATGGTCACTCAGGATCACTCAGTGGTCACTCTATGGTCACTCAATGGTCACTCGGGATCACTCAGTGGTCACTCAGGTGTCACCCAATGGTCACTCAGGGTCACTCAATGGTCACTCAATGGTCACTCAGCGGTCACTCAATGGTCACTCAGTGTCACTCAGTGGTCACCCAGTGGTCACTCATGGTCACTCAGGGTCACTCAGGGGTCATTGAGGTCACAAAGTCATCACTCAGGGTCACTCAGCGGTCACTCAGGATTACTCAATGTCACTCAGCAGTCACTCAGGGTCACTCAAGGTCACTCAATGGTCACTCAGGGCCACTCAGGGTCACTCAGCGGTCACTCAATGGTCACTCAGGGTCACTCAGGGTCACTCAGGGTCACTCATCATCACTCAGCGGTCACTCAGTGTCACTCAGGGTCAGTCAGGGGTCACTCAGCGGTCACACAGGGTCACTCAGTGGTCACTCAGGGTCACTCAGGGTCACTCAGTCGTCACTCAATGGTCACTCAGGGGTCACTCAGGGGTCACTCAGTGGTCACCCAGTGGTCACTCAGGGTCACTCAGTGTCACTCAGGGGTCATTGAGGTCACTAAGTCGTCACTCAGGGTCACTCAGGGTCACTCAAGGTCACTCAATGGTCACTCAATGGTCACTCAGGGTCACTCAGTGGTAACTCAGGGTCACTCAGGGTCACCCAGCGGTCACTCAGCGGTCACTCAGGGTCACTCAATGGTCACCCAGGGGTCACTCAGGGGTCACTCAATGGTCACTCAGAGTCACTCAGCAGTCACTCAATGGTCACTCAATGGTCACTCAGCGGTCACTCAGGGTCACTCAGCGGTCACACAGGGGTCACTCAGCGGTCACTCAGTTGTCACTCAGCGGTCACTCAGCAGTCACTCCGGGCTCCGGCCGTTTCCCGGGCGGGTAGAGGCGCCCCCTCCTCCATGTCGGGGCGGCTCCAGGTGCGCCAGGTGGAAGCTACGTAGCGATCTCCTGCATCTCCCTCGCGTCCGGCAGCGCCCCGAAAAACACGTCTGGTCTGGGGGGGAGGGGCGGGTCAACGGGCGGGGGAGGGGTCGGGGGGTGGGGGAGGGACTCACGGGTGTGCCCCACGTCCGGGAGAAGGTGAGCAGGGCGAGCGCCCGGGGCGGGGGCTCCCAGCGATCCAGGCGTGCAGCACCCGAAGTGCGTCTCCAGCAGGTGCTGGGGAGCGAAATCGGGAAAACCCGGGATCTGAGCCCCCAAAATCCCGGGATTTGTACCAAAAACCGGGACCCGAGCCCCAAAATCCCGGGATTTGTACCAAAAAACGGGACCCGAGCCCCAAAATCCCGGGATTTGTACAAAAAACCGGGATCTGAGCCCAAAAATTTCGGGATTTGTACCAAAAAACGGGACCTGAGCCCCAAAACCCAGGATTTGTACCAAAAAACGGGACCCGAACCCTAAAATCCCGGGATTTGTACCAAAAACCGGGATCTGAGCCCCAAAATCCCGGGATTTACACCAAAAAACAGGATCTGAGCCCCAAAATCACGGGATTTGTACCAAAAAACGGGACCTGAGCCCCAAAACCCGGTATTTGTACCAAAAAACGGGACCCGAACCCTAAAATCCCGGGATTTGTACCAAAAACCGGGATCTGAGCCCCAAAATGTCGGGATTTGTACCAAAAACCGGGATCTGAGCCCCAAAATCCCGGGATTTGTACCAAAAACCGGGATCTGAACCCCAAAATCCCGGGATTTTTACCAAAAAACGGGACCCGAACCCCTTTCCGGAGAGGAGCCCGCAGAGAGAGAGGCGTGCCCGCAGCTGCCTGCCGGCGCCCGCCGGGCTCCGGTGTGCCGCGGTGCCGCTGAGAGCATGGCCCGTGTCCGCACGGCCGGCAGCGCCGCGGGAAACGGCGCCGGGTGGGGGGCATCGGCATCGGGGCGCAGGCAGGCGACCGGGCCCTGACAGCGGCGGGCGCCGAGCGACCGCTCGCTCTGGGCACGGTATTCCGCCTCCATTCCCGGCGCCGGGATGCATCGGGGTGTTGCCGCCGGCTCAAAATGGCGGCGCGCATGCTTGGCACACTTTTCCGTACAAAATGGCGGCGCCGGTATCCGCCACGCTTTTCCGTACAACATGGCAGCGTCTATGCTGGTCACGTGCATCCGGTTTAAAATGGCGGCGCCCATGTTGGTCACGTGTATCCGGTTCAAAATGGCTGCGCCCAAGTTGCCACGTGCTTTCGGTTCAAAATGGCGGCGCCCACTACTGCCACGTGCTTTCGGTTCAAAATGGCGGCGCCCATGACGCCACGTGCTTCTGGTTTAAAATGGCGGCGTCCGTGCCGCCACGTGCTTCCGGTTCAAAAATGGCGGCGACCGTGCCGCCGCGTGCTTTTGTTTTAATATCGCGGCGGCCGTGTCGCCACGTGCTTTTGTTTTATTATTGTGGCGGCCGTGTCGCCACGTGCTTTCGGTCAGTTATGGCGGCGCTATGGCGCGCGGGAGCGTGGTGAGGCGGTGACGGTGGGGCGCGTGCCGTCACTGTGATGCGGGGGGCGGGCCGTCGCTGTGACAGGAGGGGCGCGGCCGTGGCAGTGACGGGCGGGGCGGGGCCGTCGCTTTGGCGGGATTTGGGGGGGGTGACGCCATGACGTCAGGGCCGTGGGCGGGGCCCGGGCCGCTGAGGTGGGGTCGCCGGTGGGACCGGGGGTCCCGGTTCGGGTGCGGGCGGTGCCGGCTGCGGATCCCGTGCCGGGCCGTGCCGCCTGTCCCTCGGCGGGCGGAGTGCGGGGCTCGGGCCGGGCGCGGCGCTGCCGCCGCTGCTCCGGGCTCCCGCCGCTGCTCCGGACGGGGCCCGGGGCCGCGCCGCCGGCCGTGCGCGGGATGGAGGCGGCGGCGGTTTCCCCGTGCTCGCCGGAACCGGCCGGGGCGCGGGGACCGCCCGTGCCGCCCCCCAGGAGCTCCGAGCGCCGCCGTTTTAACCCTTTGGTTTATGCATGTCTCCTATTGCCTTTTTTTATTGAACCTTGTGTCACGATCCGCTCAACCCGAGCGGGAGTCCTGATGGTTCGTTCGACCCCAGTGTGCAAAGACAAAAGGCAAGGGACTCCGGTTTGTTTAGCAGAAAGCAAAAATGCAGTTTATTGAGTGCCAGAGAGAGAGAGAGAGAGAGGGTGAGAGAGAGAAAGGATGGAATATAGGTACCAATAGCAGGCGGGACGCATCCTCGTGGTCATCCGACGAGATGCGATGTGTCCTCAGTCCATTGGGGAGAAAGAGATCTCAAAGTCTTGTCTAAGAAAGTTACTTTTTATAGTCCTTTTCCAAAGCTAGTGGCTTCTGGCCAAGAGGTGGGGAGATTTATGGACTATTGTATGTGGAGATCGTAGCTCCCTGACGCAGGTGCGGGGACAGGGTGCGATAACCAGCACCCTGCAGTACCATGACAAGCACCAGGCACAGCCACACACAGTCCTTGGCCCGCAAGCATCCACCTGGGCCAGGCCGGAGCTCCGGGTCAGGGCACGTGGTGCAATCTCAGGTCCCAGTCTCTGATGATGGTCGTGAGGCAGATTAGAGAAAACTTCGGACCGACTCTTACAGTGGTCACTCAGGCTGCAGCCATGTGTGGTCACTCAGGCTGTGGTCACATGTGGTCACTCAGGCTGTGGTCACTCAGGCTGCAGACGTGTAGTCACTCAGGCTGCAGCATAGGGAGCAGGAGAATGGGCTGAGGAGGAGCCACAGCAGCAGGTGCTGGGAAGGAGCAATGGCAGCAGCAGAAGGTCCCTTCAGCACAGAAATAGCAATTTGGAAAAGGCCTCTGCTTTGAGCTGCAGCTCCAAACAGTGAACATTTAGAATTTTCCTTCCAAGTTTTCTTCTTAATAATGGTTTTCAAAAACCCGTGGGAACATGGTGCTGGTACTCCAGCAGAGAGAGGCTCAAATGAATAAGCATTTTAATAATAATTTTATCCCATGTCATAAAAACAATTACATGAAAACCCCACCGGTTTATGTGCCGGAACTATATTTACTACAGGCAATTGAAGAAGAAATAAAATTCAACTTCAACCTCATTTCAATTTGCAAGTTATGAGAAATGTTTCTGGATGGAGCTAATAAATGTGATGAATGTGCCCAGCAGGAATTGATCATTTATATAAAAAATTCTGGCAAACATTTAATTCCACTATTCATTAAAATGTTGCCCTTGCGAGACATAATCCATAAAAATGATCTATCTAATAACCAAGATGTCAGAGAGCTGAGATTGAGGGTGAAGGTAACCTGGGATTCCAGAGGTGAATTCCAAGCGCTGATTCCCTGGTGGGTTAATCAGATGCTGCCTGTACCTGCCCAGCCCAGGGTAACAGATGAGGAGCAGCCTCTCCCCCTGCCTTCAGGAGGTGGTTGTTAAGCACTTCTGCACATGAAAGGTTTTTGGTGCTGGGGAGAGCAGACACAAGTGCTGGACACGTTTTTCCTGGGCAGCTGCTGGGCTGCACTGTGAGCAGGGCACGTCCTGCTGCAGCTCTTGGAGTGTCCCCACACCCCCAGAGCAGCCAGTGCCACCTGAGAGCCCCAAAACCACTCTGGAGAACGTCCTGTCACATCCCCCTGCCCTGGGAGGGCACCTTTGGCTTCTCAGGCAGTGCTTGGGGGCCTGCCCGAGCTGTGGCTGAGGAGATCCACAACACACCACTGCTGGGGCTTCAGGGCAGCCACAGGGGCAGTAATGGGCAAATGGAGGGGTGCTCACGTAGGGAAGGAGGGCTGTGGGGGCAGGAGAAGCACTGGGGATGGGATGGGATGGGATGGGATGGGATAATGGCATGGGAGGTGTGGATGGGATGGTTTGGGAGGTGTGGCTGACTCAGATGCTGTGGCTGGAATGGGCAGTACAGACAGGATGGGCAGGAGGAGCAGGGTGGGTGCTGGGGCACTACTCAGGGCAAGGCTGGGGTCAGTGCCCAGTGCTGGGGCAGCAGCAGCTGATGCCAGGGCACAGCTTCTCACCTTGGGGTGTTCCCAGGGGCTGCAGATCCCCCAGACCTGGGGAAGCCCAGGCTGTGTCAGATGTGCCCCCTGCCCTTACCTAACCAAAATCCTCTTCAAGACAGCCAAGGAAGACACTGCCTGATAATTCCAATTAGTTGGAATGACAGGAAAAAAATGAAACCAATTAAGGACTAATTGCAGGGTTGCCCTAATTTCGGGAGTGATGATCTGTTTCTGAGCAGATAAACAAAGGCAAAGGGTTTATCTTTGCTGCAAGCTGCAGTGCTTTGGGGAGGGACAGATCCCGTGGCCAAATCAGAGAGGAAATTCAGCATTTCAAGATGAGTTTTTTGCCCTCCTGTTTCTCCTTTTTTTCCAGTTTCTCTTCCCAGTAGTCATAAAAGCCACGTGGATGTGGCCTCTGGAGTCGTGGGTTACTGGGGTGCTTAGCAGTGCTTGGGTTTCCCACTGGGGCAATGGGCTGAGGAGCTTGGGGGACAGGAGGGGACAGGCAGTGGCAGGAGGGATAGGAACTCAGAGGAGCTCAGAGCTCTCAGTGTCCAACCCTGAGCTCTGGCCAGATGGGCCTGTGACCATGTCAGTCCTCATCTCTCCTTAATGAGAGGTTTATTTTAACAAAATCGGCTTTTTCTTAGTTAATTCTGTCATTTCAGGGCTTTATGAAGAGCAAAACGTGACTGCCCTTTTGAAGCCACCATTTATATCATTATGCAACTGTATTGCAGAGCTCTGTTAGAGATTTTATGGTTTTCAGGACAAATCCTTCCATACAAGAGACATGCATTCCTGAGAAATGCATTTGTGTGAAGTTCCAGTGTTTTCTGGAAAATCTCAAGTCAGTTATAACGATTAAGTGGATCATTGTCATTTTGAAGTGCTGTGTGGGATCAAGGGGTGTAGAAGACATTCTCTGAAGAAAGCTTATTGCTGGGGCATTTCAGGCCGAGGTTGCAAAGAAAGTTGACCTAATTAGACAATTTATAGATATTCGGTTACCTAATTTAAATTGGCTGCAGTGCAAGTGCCAAAAAAACAAAAATCCCTTTATACCTTCCCTCTGCCAAGTCTTCTCTTTGGGAATTTATTAGGTTTTAAAACACCACTAGAGCAGCATTCCAGGTTTATTTTTCAAGGCTCCTTCATTTTAAAGCCATCACAGTGCACTTCAGACAAGGTGGAACTGCAGTGTCTCAGAGGGATTTCCAGGGAGCAGAGCAGCTCAGGAGAGCAGCTGCCACAGCTCACTCTGTGCTGAGTGAAGCTCCTGAGCACATCAAGGGGTCCCTGGGATTCATTGTCTGAAACCCATTTCATTCAAGGATTCTGTGGAATTCTAGAATGGTTTGGGTTGGAAAGGACCTTAAAGACCACCTGGTTCCAAACCCTGTCATGGGCAGGGACAACTTCCACTAGACCAGATTGCTCCAAGCCCTGTGCATCCTGTCCTTGACAGCCCTTTCCATGAAGAAATGTTCCCTAATAACCAACCTAAATGTCCCCTGCCCAGCCTGAGACTGTTCCCTCTCCTCCTGTTCCCTGGAGCAGATCCCAGTTTGACTGGCCAAGGAGGAAAATGAAAGAAATCCTGGCTGAAGTTTTACTCCAGTTCTCCCAGAGTTGGGTGGCTGATGGGATCACAGTGCAACAGCCAAGGGCAGCAGGGCTGAAATGGGATGGAAGAGCAGGAGCCCCTGGCAGAGGCTCCTGTGTGGGAGAACAGGAAGGAACAGATAAATTCTATTATCTATTTATTTATTATCTCTATAATTCAGGCCTGTGTCTGGCTCTGGTCACTGCTGGGGCTCCAGGGACTCCCAGCCCACACTGCTCTGTGTGCCCAACGCCCCAGCACCCTGTGAAAACGTGCCTGCTGCTCTGCCTGCTCTCACACCCACACATCCCACTGCCAGTTTGGGGTTGGGATGCACTGGAGGCAGGAGGGGGCTCGCAGCAAGCAGCCAAGCCAGGAACATTGATTTCCTGAAGCTGCACAGCAGCCTGCCTGGAATCTGCAATGTTTGGAGGTATTCTGCAAACAGTCAGCTCTAATTTGTCTGATTTTAGTAAGACACTTTAAAATTAGATTTTGTATTTTACAGCTGTATTGGTCGTGCAATTTACAGTGGAAATATCCCTTTTATTCTGAAAAGTGCCTTCCTAGCTTTCATTTGAAGCCTTGGTACATAGCAGCCCCTATGGAAGACCTAGATTTAGAAAAGACCTGAAAATTTTGCTCCGTCCTTCAGCTCCAGAGGAGGTGACTGTCTGAGGGAGCTGAGGCCAGTGGGATGGGTACCCCCTTGGCCAGAACAACAGGACACAGAGGGAGGGAACTAAAAGCAGGCTTAATGCTGAAATGTTCAACTGGTGTTTCTAATCTGCAGTGCATTACATTGATCCCCTGAGCAGGATGTGTGGGACTGTAATCCCTTTATGTAACTCCTGAGGAGGAAGCACTTACCCCTGAGTGGGGCTCTGCCCCCCAGCCATGTTACCAGGCACTGGGTGGGTGATGTGGTGGGGAAGAGGCAGCAGGGGGCTGTGGAAGGGAAGTATTCCCTGCAAGTCTCTTGAAATGTCTGAAAGGGTTAATGGGAGAGAGGGGGGATGTGTTTGATAAAATGCACCTGGATTTCAAACAGCTTTTTGTGGTTCTGCATCCAAAGCCTACAGCTGATGTCAGTTGCAGTTCCCAGTGGGAAGAGAGTTGGTGTTAAAGGGAAAAAGGCAAAACGAACAAAACAAAGCAAACAAAAAACCACCAACCTACAAAAAGAAACAACTGTAAAAGAGTGGGAGTGAGATGCCACTGCCTGCTGCCCATAACACAGTCATATGGCTACCAACCAAAACAAATTCTGAGGAACTGCTCAAGGGGGCCAAAAAGAGAGACAGAGGCAGCAATGGGCTGTGGGGTGGCTGTGTCAGCTGTGGAAGAGGTGTTGGCATCTCTGAGAATGCTCTGTCAAACACCAGCTTCATCCTGAGCCATCACTGCAAGGGCAGGTGAAATGCCAGGGAAATGCTGACTGGGGAGGAGCTGGACTGCTCCAGGACATCATAGGGGCACAGAGTCAACAACTTTGTTTTTCTACTTCAAAATGCTCCAAAATTATGTGTTTTGTCCCGAGGTGCCAGGCCTGAGGCACAGTTACTGCCCTGTGCCCAGCCAGGGGCTCCATGCCAGCACTGATGCTGTCTCATGTCCTTTTGTCTCCTGTGCCATCCCTACCCCTGTGATTGTGCTGAGCACTCCTGGAAGGATCACCCACACATCCTGCTGGCACACTTGTTTCCAGGCCATTGTTAGCAATGAGTTTGCTCCTCGTGTAACATGTGTCAAGTCTGTCACTTCCTAAAAGCCTGCAGGACACTCACAAGAACTCACAATAACTCACAGTAACTTTGGCATGGTCGAGCCAAGGCTCTGGCAGATATGGGACTTTGATTTTGGGAAGTGGCTCCTGGAACACTTCCCAGTGACCTGTGTGCAGTTTCTGCAGGGGACAGCGCTGTCCTGCCCGGATGGCAGAGCTGGGAGCAGGGGCAGGCAGCGATAAGGGATCTCATCCAGGAGAGATTGTTTGTGTTTCTGCAGGCAGAGGGAGTCTGAGCCTGCTTGGGACTGACTCCTCGTTCTGTGCTGATTCCCAAAGGTTCTGCAGGAGGAGGAAGAGGTTTCTGAACACAAACTCAGCTCAGCAACAGCCGTGCAGGGAACAGGAGCCGGGCAGGGCTGGGCGAGCCCACGGGGCCCCTGCTGGTCACTGCACTGGTCACTGTGCTGGTCACTGTGGTACTCACTGCTGGTCACTGTGCTGGTCACTGTGCTGGTCACTGTGCCGGTCACTGCTGGTCACCGTGCTGGTCATTGTGGTACTCACTGCTGCTCACTGTCAATTTAAAGAATTTTTCCCTTATCATGCCAATGGAGCTGTCCAGGTCAGACCCAGGACATTTGACAACTCTGGACAAAAGGGGTAGGTGGGAGCTGGGCTGGCGGAGGGGCTCTCGTGCTTCCAGAGGGGGGATTGGTGTTTGCGGGGAGCTCGGAGGAGGACCCCCCGTCTGCAGCCACGTGGCCGAAGGCAGGAGAGCCAGACCCTCTGCGATCACCTGCCCTGCATCCGCCCCGCTGCAGCTCCTGCCTCTGCAGACACAGCTGATCACCCGGGCACAGCGGTGAGCGAGGAGCTGCCGCTCCAGCCGCGCTACCCGAGACCGGCGTGGCCGCTGCCGCCCCTCCCGCCCGCGCTCCCGCCTCTCTGCGGCCGCCGGGCTTTGTCTATCTGCAGCACCGGGACCAAGGGCAGAGAGAGAGTGTGCCCACAGCTAAAGAAAGGACTGGGACCGAGTTATCTGTTCTGTGTTGTTGGTAGTTTTAACAACTGCTGTTGTTTCTGCTTGTGAGGTTAGATATATTAGTAAAGGAGCTGTTATTCCTACCCCCTTATCTCTGCCTCAGAGTCTTGGATTCAAACATTTATAATACTTGGGGGGGGGGGAGTGGATTAAGGTCTCTACTTCAAAGGAAAACAGCCTTTATTGGCAGACACGTGTCCTTCAAACCAGGACACATGGACATAGGAAAAACTGCTGTATCAGCATGTCCTTAAGCTTCTGTTTTCTTGGACAGAACTGCATCCAGTTTTTATCTCGGAGGATTTTGGTAGATGAAGAGCAGACCCTGCTGAGCTGCGGGTAAGAGCAGTGAGTGGTGAAGGGTGAGTGCCGTGGGATGTTCACAGTGCTGCTCCAACAGCTGAGCACAGACCATGGCAGGGTTTATGTGCTACAAACAAGGAATGGGCAGCAAATTGCCAGTCAGAGCATTCAGCTGTCCCAGCAAAACCTTCAGTGATTTGGCTTTTCTTCTTTTTTGAAAGTAACAGCAAATTTTATCTCCAAGGGTTTACCTTCTATGCACTAGGGGTGTGCAAATGGTGAAGGGGTGAAGAGAGGGGGAATCACTCACTCCCACCCAGAGCTCAGCCTGACACCTCACACTGCTGTGAGCAGGGAGAAAGTGCAGAGGGCAAAGAACAAGTCCCACATTGCTTCCCAACCCTTGGCTGGGGACAGGCCTTGTGCTCAGATCCTGCAATGTCCCAGAGACTCCAACAAAGGTGTGACTGAGTTTTCCTTTCACACACTTGATTCTTAACTGTAAAATACAACAAAAAGCATAAATAACACCACCAACTCTACGGGTGGGCCATTAGTCATCTGAAAAGTGTTCTCCCCTTTGAAATACAGTGGAAATTGTCTCAGCAGAACATTTTGAAGTGATGCAAATATTGATGCCAATTCTTAGGATGCAAACATCGATAAAATACCTTTTTTCTCTACATCAATATTGATAAACATGTCTTGAAAAGCTATAGCACTAAAGTTAAAAAGTAAAATTAACTTGTGCCTATGAAATTCACTCGTTGTAATTTATGTTTAGTCTTAAAAAAAAAACAGCCATTAGAAGCTTCTTGTCATAATTTACTCTTGAAATGAGTATTGCCTCTAAAGTTTCCATAGTTACAGATGTTTCTGGGTTTGTAATGTTTGCACAATTGACATTTACTGCACAGTGAAAACCTCTGATTGAGTTTTCTACCTGGAGAGGAGAGCACAAGCACTGGGTGATACACAGGGTGTCCAATGGCCAAGTTCTGGGGGCCTGGTGCTGGAACAACACAGGGCGGCACTCAGAAATGATGTGACAGTCCCAAGGTGAGATTGTCAGCAGAGAGCAGCAGTGAGGGGGCAGCTGGCACCATCCACCCAGCCCGGGGCTGCCAGGAGTGTCCCATGGGTGTGGCATTGCTGCAGCTCCCACGGGCACTGGGCAGTGCCATGGCCCTGGGCCCGGCGCTGGCACCCCACACCTGGCACTGGCACCCCACACCCCACACCTGGCACCCCACACCTGGCACTGGAGCCCCACACCTGGCACTGGCACCCCACACCCCACACCTGGCACCCCACACCTGGCACTGGCACCCCACACCCCACACCTGGCACCCCATGCCAGTCTTTTTTAAGTGTTGGCCCTAAGCCAGCTATATTGACAGCAATCTTTAAGTCCTGAAAGTGAAGATATGGATATAAAGTGCATTAATTTTCTCACTTGCCTTGTTCCATCTCCAAAGTAACAGGAAATGATCACGCATGTCAGGGATAAACAGCATCAATTTATACTGAGCAAAGTAAATCCATTCTCAGCTGGTCTAGCTCATGGGACTGTTCCTTCCATAAAACATGTGAACTCTTTTTGCAAATGTAATCCCATCTTCTAAAAGTGTCTCTCACTAGGATATTCTTTTTCCTTCTTCCCTGGCTGTTTGATTATTTTCAACTACTTCTAATCAGGCAACAATGAGATCAGCAGAGAAGTATCTGCAGGAGAAAACAAGGTGGATTAAAGCATTAGGGCTGTAGCAAATCAGAAAAGATTAGGAATTCCAATTTATAGTCCCAGAGGCTAATGCTGCTGAGCACTGCAAGAGCAGTTTAATGGGCTGATGTGAATGACATCAGCTTAAACTTCTTGTCTCCCTAAATCCATTTTCCTCATCTCATTGTTACCCAAATACTACTTTTTTTTCTGTTTTGAAGAGATTCAGCACACGAGATAAAAGCATATTATGTAAAGAGACATATGGTGTGTTTTGGGGGTGACTCCTGTTGGGAGGCTGCTCAGGGTTGTTCTGGGCTCCAGGGGCTGTCAGGGTTTCCTGTCAGGGGGTGTGGCCCTCAAGATATCTCAGCCAGCCTTTTCCACAGACCTTATTCCTGCGCAGAGCTTTAATGATAACAGAAATTCCTTAAGAAAACTGAAATTACTTCTAAAAAGTATTAATACATATTAAATATGACTGAAAAAGTGCATAAACCTGAGCTGGGTTCGAGGGTACTTTAAGAATTAAAGAACAATTTTCATGGAATGGTGACAAGAGCTTGTTTCCTGCATGGAGAGTTTCCTGGGAGCCCACAAGGCTTATAAACTCAGTGGGGTTGGATATTAACCATGGCCATGTAGCCTGACAGGAGGAATGGGGAACAGGAGCCAGAGTAAAGGTGTTCCCACAGAGAGCCCTGGTGGAAAGTGGGGAAATGAACAACAGAAAACACAAAAGGGGACTGACTTTGTGTGCCAGGCAGGGTGAGAGCTCTGGGCAGTGAGAGAGCTCTGGGCAGTGACAGCAGAGTGAGCAGCACTTGAGTTTGATGTGGGAAAGAAGAGGGAGACACAAAGGGAGGGGCAGGAAAACTGTTATCATGTCCTGGGAGACTCTGGCCAGTGCCAAGTGTTGGCATGCTGCCATGTGTTAGACCGCTCCTCAGTCTCTTCATTGTGTATCTCGAAATTCAAACTCCACAGTAATCAGCAGCGAGGGCTAATTAGGATTCTCCTTTTCTATTAATTTATTTTTTTCTGCTCCTGTGGTTTAATTATAGCTGGCAGTTCCACAGAGCAGGGTCATTGCTGGGGTGGGTAGCAGCCCAGGTGAGCTGGGAGCAGCCCCTGTGCCCCATGGAGCTGACAGCAGTGCCAGCCTGGAGACAAGGGGAGCAGAGGAGCAGCCCCAGCACAGAGCCCAGCTGGGAGCACATCCAGGTGACTGCAGGAGTCACTCACCTGTCAGCAGGAAAGGGACAGCAGTGGCTGCTGGGCCAGTGCTGGGCCAGGAGCACTCACTGCTCCACCTGCTGCCCTCATCCCCCCTCACACGGGGCACAGGGCTGTGCTCCAGGCAGGGCTCAGGCCCCACTGCCCCAGCCAACAACGTCTGGAGCATCTCCAGTCCCACCTTCCCCACTGTTTCAAGCCTCAGATTTCAACCAGTGTTTATTTCAATTGGTTGGTCATAGCAGAGTTAATTTATTTGAAAGCTGAGCCAGAAACTCTTGGCAGCTGGACAGGAAAATCTCAAACAAACAAACAAAACCTCCTTAAACTGTAGGCATTGCTTAATTCTTCAGTCTTAAGTACAAAACACCTTAGAGAAATCATCAGTTCTGTAACAGTAACGAGGCCAGAGCTGTTCCATTCCAAGATACAGCCTGTGGGTTTGGGGTGGTTGTTGCTGTGGGCATAGCACCAGGCTGGAGCTGCTGGCACCGAGTGCCACAGAGCCCCGGGCACCTTCCCCATGGCACTTGGGGTAGCCAAGCAGAAGCACAGAGCATCTTTTCCTCTGCATTAATAACAAGAAAAGAAAATAAAAAGCATAACCAGAACTCTCCTGTTGGTTGTCCAGCAGCACAGCTGCATTTTGGCAATGGATGTGACTGCATGCACACACAGAATCGAAATGGGAAACAAGGAAGTGAAATTGGCCGGCAGAAAACATTCAGTATTTCCCTTTGGAATGTTTTCTACACAAATACCCAGCTTGTGGATTTCATGCTGATCTGGTTACTGTGCAGACTGAGATTGATGCCCTGAGGAAGTGCTAGGATAGCCAGTGGGGTAGGGAGCTTTTCCAAGAGCCCCGTCTCTGCCAGTGCAAGATAACCCTCTGGCTCTGGGACTCTGGGGCTCTAGCTGCTGCTGCAGGTTCACCCATGCCTTGGGGTCCCAGACTGTGCTTCCCACCCAGGCCAGCACCAGCCCTGGGGGTTTCACCTGGTGTGCTTGTTGAGCCTGCACTTGGGAACCTCCAACAGCATGGACACAACAGAGTCCCTGGAAAGCTGGTTCTGCCATCAGCTGAACGTACCACCTCGGCCAGGCTGAGCACGCTGGGTTTGTTCTCAGGCTGCAGGAGCAAGCCTTGTCCCTGTCCCTGTCCCCTCGGAGTGCTTGAGGCTGGCAGTGTCCTGTGCCTCGCTCTGCAGCCTCTGCAACCCAGGTCACTACCTGGTTTCTGGTTATTATCCATCTGTCCTGGGGGCTTGGAGCCCTGCTGCCCTGCCCTTCTCTGCCAGGCCCCAGATGCCTCAGGGAAGAAAACTGCTGATGCTGAAAAGACCTCGCAGCACTTGGTGATGCGGACAAACATCTGTCAGGATCCAGGCTCAGAATCCCAGTCTGGTTTTACCTCGGCCCCAAGACACTTGAACAAGATTTTCAGAAGGAGAAGACTAATAAATCAAGACCATACTTTTTCAGGCCCTTCTCGAGGGAGCTGGTTAAAATTAGCAAGGAATGTGTGCCGGAGGAGCCTCCCTCAGCCCCAAGGCTCGGCGCCGCCAGCCAGGCCCAGCTCTTCCAAAAAAGGCCAGGACCAGTTCTGGGCCCCTGGTCCCCACACAGACAGTGCTCCCCACACAGGACAGGTGCTACCCACATGGCACAGGTGCTCCCCACAAACCCTGTGCTCTCCGTAAACCCTGTGCTCCCCACATGGGACAGGTGCTCCCCATAAACCCTGTGCTCCCCACACAGGACAGGTGCTCTCCATAAACCCTGTGCTCCCCATATGGGACAGGTGCTCCCCATAAACCCTGTGCTCCCCCACATGGGACAGGTGCTCCCCCACACAGGACAGGGGCTCCCCATAAACCCTGTGCTCCCCACATGGTGCAGGTGCTCCCCACACTCTGTGCTCCCCATAAACCCTGTGCTCCCCACAAACCCTGTGCTCCCCCCCACATGGCACAGGTGCTTCCCATAAACCCTGTGTTCTCCATAAACCCTGTGCTCCCCACATGGGGCATGTGCTCCCCACAAACCCTGTGCTCCCCACAAACCCTGTGCTCCCCCCTCCACATGGTACAGGTGCTCCCCATAAACCCTGTGCTCCCCATAAACCCCCTGCCCCTCACACGGGACATGTGCTCCCCACACACCCTGTTCTCCCCACATGGGACAGGTGCTGCCCTTCCCACCGGGAAAGCAGCTCCTGCCATCCTCAGGGGAGGCTGACTCCAATTTAAATATTAGGAAAAGAGTGGGATGAGGCATCCCCAGGTCCTGGTGGGCTTCAGGGTTTTCTCTACACATCGCTAAATAATAATGGATCATTCAGCCCAAGCAGTTGAAGGGTGACTCCTGAGACTGCCCCTGCATCCCAGAGAGGAGGTGATGGAAGGAGCACCTTGGCTGTGACCACAGCCACAGCATGCAGCGAGCTCAAGGAAATGTCCTCTGGGTGTTCCAGAGTAAGGTCCTACAGTCCCAAGCATGCAGTAAAAATCAGGGCAAAACAAGTTGTTGCAATCCTGATGGAGCCAGCAGTACGTTTTGGGGAGGCAGGGACAGGCTGAGTGCTCAGAGAACCCCAAGATTCCTGCTCCTGCTGCAGGGAGGGCAGTAAGGGCCCCCAGAGGCTTCCCAGGATTTACTGCTTCTGCTTGTGGGGAATTGAGCATGGAAAAGGATGCCTGGCTGTGCCACTGTGCAGGCAGCAGTGAGGCCCCTGGCACATCCTCCTGGGCACACAGCAAAGCCACCACCAGCTGCCCCCACCCTATGTGCTTCAATGTCACACAGAAGCAGATCACCTCTGCTGAGCAGATGCTCATTTCAAAAGCTGCATGCCAGATAGTCCTGCTTGTTTCTGGGTAACAAATAATCTGCACTTTTTATCAAAAGCTTTCATTTTTCTGTAGAAAAGACACTGATGGTGGCACATTTGCCAGGAGCAGTGTCCAAGGCCAGGCTGGACAGGGCTTGGAGCAGCCTGTCTAGTGGGAGGCATTCCTGCCTGTGACGGGGGTTAGAATGAGATGAACTTTAAAGTCCCTTCAGCCCAAACCAGTGTGTGAGTCTCTGATTGATTCTATGCCAGCCAGGTGGCAGTGCCAGCTGCCACCACAGCTCACCAGAGAGGGAGAAATGAGAGGGGAATGAGACCAGCATCAGCTGCTGCACCCCTTCCCCATCCCCTCCTGCTCCCGTGTGTGAGCTGCAGGAGGTGGCACTGCCCTCCCCTGCCCCTGCACGCTCCAGCCCTCTGCAGCTTTGGGGCTTGCCACAGCCCACATCTGGCCCCTCCAGGGGTTCAAAGCAGGAGCCCTGGAGCAGACAGTGAGCCGGAACCCGAGTGCTCTCTCCACTATTGCCTTTCTATTTTAAGAACAGCGGATTATTGTTAATACATTTCTTGTGTTTGGTTTCTATCAGAGTCAGTTTGTTTAACTAATAGGCAGATTTATTTACTGAAAGGAGGAGGAAAGCAGCAGTTAAAAGGATACGGCAAATCCAGCCAATATTAATCTTGTCCCCAGAAAAACCACTGGCAGCACCTTGGATTTTTTTCAACTTTTCTACAAGGTCTTTAGATTGTAGTCAAAATAATGCCTTAATCTGCACATTCCCAACTCCAAGGTCTGGAACAGGAAGGGCTTGTGCTGAGGAACAGTCTTTGCTGTAAAATGCCATGGAATTCATTGTGCAACTCAGGAACGGATGCCAAAAACGTAATTCCCATTTATCTAAGCAGGAGATTCCTCACTGCTGCTCAGGGCCTACGGTATAGGCACTTTTCCAATTTAAAAGAAAAAAATCTCCAGCAAGAGAGGACAACAATTCTAATTTAATTTTGTCTCCTCACTTTCACCAAACAGAGCAGTTCCATTCTGTTTCTTGGAAACCACTAATATGAATATTATCCTGAAGCTAAAATTGACACTGACAAACTTTGACCGTCCTGACAGTCCCACAAAAATCAGTCAGACTGTTGATGTAAGTGATAACACACAAATTTACTGTAGTTTATTTGGGATTCATGGTTTATAGAATCATAGATTCTCAGAATTTGGGTTTGAAGCTCATCTTGTTCCACCCCTGCCATGGGCAGACACCTTCCAGCAGCCCAGGTTGCTCAGAAGTAGCTGTACAGACAAGCACAGGATATGTATCTGCCTCCTGTGAAGCTGTGTGTAGGCACAAGGGGTGAGCATTACTGAAACGTCCCTTCTTTCTGGGCTCACACAAGGGGGACGGGTCGGGGTGGGGGGGTGGGACACTTGCTCACTTTCTTAACCATTTCCTTTCTGAGTGCCTCAGGACACAGCTTTGCATCTGGGTCAGCATCTGAGAAAAGTGAAATTAATTTGTTCAGAACATAGAACAACAATTTCTTTGCTCACAGGACTTGTCAGAGAGCTGCCTTTCTCCTCCATTTGCTTTACAAAATGTTAATTTTGCTTAGCCACCAACACACAGCATTTTCTAAAAGAGAACCATTTTATTCTCATTACAATGTTTGTGTTAAGAGGAAGAATGAGCAGCTTTGTGACAAGAAAACATCTGAGTTTTCCAAAGAGAGAATAAAGCTGGCTGCCACGTATTGTTTTGCCATTCTCCTGTTTGCATGTCAGTGTGATCTTTGTTAAAGGTTTGCAGATGAAACACTTGAGATCCGTTTTTAGGCCCCAGCTGAGGGCAAGAAGCCCTGGCCAGGGACAGCATGGGGGAAAGGACAGGGTGCCACTCCTGCTCATGTGCCCTGGGCAGTGCCAGGGGCTCACCCACCTCCTGCAGCCGCTGGGGTGCTGGGCTCTGAAGGAACATGGAATTTGCCCACAGCCCTGTTCTGGATGTGCAGCTCAGCAGCTGTTTGCTCTCACCTGTCCTGACCTGTTCTCAGTGTCCCTGCTCTGTCTCACCACAGGTTTTCTGTCTGCTGAGCTGGGCCAGCTGCTCTGCTCCCTTCACAGAGGAACGAGGCTTTTCCAAGAGTGAGCTCCTGCCACTGCCCTCCCCAGGCTTGGGAGCATGATTTGGGATGCAGCACCCCTCCTGTGATGGCTCAAGGCACTCCTTGGCAAAGTAGATGAGGAAATATTCCTGGCAGCACCGTGGAGCTCAGGGCTGCCCCTGCCCTGCCAGTGGCACCCACCCAGCAGGGCTCCAGCATGACACCCCAGTGGGGACATTCCCCATCCTCAGCCTCAGGGCATTTTGAATATCCACCTCCCCCAGGAACTCCAAGAGCCAGCCTTGGGCTGAGTTGAGTTGAGTCTCAGACTTCTTTTTATTCAGGCCAAGAGTTCTTATTTCTTTGATGCTGCTTTGGGCTCATCTTTTGTACATTCATTTTACCCTCTTCCTGTTTCATATGTTCCCTAAAGCCACCAAATCAGAGACACGATTGCTTTGGCTTGCTGAACCCGTCTTTCTGTCCATCAAAAGCTTGCTGTCTTCAGGACCCAACTGTTTCTCACCACAAAGCTGAAAAGATGCCTGCACTCAGCTCTCACCCTGTGCTCCCCACCCTCTCAGGATCTCTGCTCCGAAGGGACAGGATTGGTGCGTCCTCCTGCCACCTGCATCAGGCCTCTGTTCCCAGAGCTTCAGGCACAGCAGCCAATGTAAAACCCTGCCTGGTGAGTCAGGATCAGGTCTTGCTCTTTCTTAAATCAGCTGATTATTAAAGGAGACTTTTTAATCGAGATACATTAGTGATTTGAGAGGTGAACCATTTCCTTGTGTAAGTACAGAACAGCACCTGGGATGGCATCCATCCGAAAGGTGATGGTGCACTGATCTTCAGGAACCCAGGAAACTCTCCTGGTAATCCTGATTATCTGCTAATTTGAGCTGAATTTTCTCTGCTCTCTTTCATTTCATTCTTTTCTGCCCTCTTTACCTCCTTGCACCCTTTAGAGTTTCTCTCCATTCACTGTGTTCCTCTCCCAGGAAGGCTGTGTTGGAAGAGCAGATTAAACCTTTTCACAGGTGGTTGTGAATAAATGTCTGTGAGATGTTGGTACCTTCCAGCAGCTTTAGCACATCTCTTGGGAGGTCTGTGTGTGAAATAGAACGGTCTCCATTTCAGCTGATCCAGCAAACTCCATCCGTGGAGAAGTCACCTTCTTTCTGTAAGGGCATTGAGTCCTCTTGATATTGGTTTTTGTTTGCTTCTTTTGTTATTTCCTGTTTGCACAGGCTGATAACTCTGAAAATGAGTCCCTGAACAACAAATCCTGGGAGGGGTGGTTGTCTCTCATGGAGCCACAGCACCAGACATCAGCCTCAGCTCTATCAATCCCCAGCACTTCTCTGGGGAAAGGCATCTGTCACAGCACTCTGGTTAGCATCCCTTCCAGCAGAACCAATAGAGGCATCTCTGCAAAGTTTTTTCAGGCCTCTTCCCCAGCAGCTCTTTGAAGGGAAATGTTTCAGCAGCTGAGCAGTGGCTGGATGCAGAGGCATGTGAACCTGTTGTAATTCAATAAAGGAGGTATAAGGAATGAATCAACAAACCTGGCCATCTTCCGGCTAGCTCCCAGTTCATGTTCCCCTTTCTGTGACCTTTCCCTGTGACCTTGTACCCTACCGGGAGTTCCTGTATCCTGACCCTATCCCCCTGTATCCTTATCCCATTGGCTGCTAGCCAAAGCCACTCCCCATTCCCTCTCCTGAAGACGGAGGTCCCAGGAGAGATCTCTCTCTTTCCTACTTCCTCCATCGGCCACGCCATCGCCATAGAATAAAGCTGAGAAAAGAGCCTCTTTTGTAATCCTTTTCCATCCATGCTAAAAGATACATTGTCTTATCTTAAGTAATTAGGAAAAGACAAAGCATCCTTTTAGCATGAAGCAGCCCCCAGAGTGCCAAAACAAACGAGCTCGTACAGTGGGAAAGCTCAGGCTGCATCCCAGGGGTGAGTCCTTCCCTCCACAAATCCCTGCCAGCAGCGCACGTTCCCTGCAATTAACTTTGGTTTGCATTCACTTCACTGCGTGCTCTGAAAAGCCATATTCCAACACTCAGGTGCAGTTCACTCCCCTCCTGCTTGTCCCCACGTCCTGAGAAAACACGAAGCTGAACGGAAAGGAATGTGGCAAGGGTAGATAGATGTTTATGCATTGAAATAGCACAGGAAAAAGAAACAGCATGAGTCAATGGTAAAGTAGTTTCAGAAAAGAGCACAAAAATAATTTCCATGACAGCACCGACATCAAAGGCTATGTGTGACAGGAGGGCACAGAAGGTGCCATTAGGCAGAGATGAAAGCACACCTGGGAAGGGGGGACAAGAGAAGGCAGCAGAGCTGGGTCCCAGCAGCTGGGGAGGTGTCTCCTCAGGCACTGAAAGCCTCATTTCTTCGAGAGCAGCCACAGGAGGAGCACAAGCAAGGCTGAATGCTGGCTCCCTCTGCCAAAGGGGCTGACCTGGCTGAGGAGCAAGGCAGCTCTGCAAGGTTCCCTTCCCTGCACAGCCATGGATGAGCTTTTGGTTGTGGTGGCACTTTTGTCTCCTGTGCAAAACCTCAAAGAAGCAAAGGCAGGAGCCCAGTGTGTGTCACAGCAACCCCTGCTCTGCCAGGCACCCTCTGGGGCTGCCCTTGTCTGGGGACAGGGCTGCAAACCCCACACCTCGTGTGCTGCATGAGGATGGCATTGGTGCTCACAGCAGCACGGGGTTGGGACAGAACAGAATTGTTTAAAGAATATCTGCTTTATATAAGTCTGTTTGGGTTTTTTTTTAATGAAAAATGAAGAAGACTAGTTATATTTGTTAGCATCAGCATAGAGGTAAGTGTGGGAAAGAAATGGCATATCTAAGGACTCAGGGGAAGGTGGGAGGGGCACAATCTAGGAATACGTGGATCTTTTTGCCAGAACCGTGGGTTGCATGTTCCTATTTAAATATGTTGTTAACGTCTTTATATAATTAATTTCTAAGTTGGTCACCATGGCAGCAATGGCAGACTCACATGAATGAAAATAGACTTCAGCACAGATGAGACCAGAGAATAGCTGGATGTTGTTTTTGCCATCTCTATTGGCCTTGGATCCTCTAGTTCCCAGGAGAGTGAGTTTCCCCAGCCAGGGCTGGTTCCTTTGCCAAGCTTCTGGGAGCTGGGCACTCTCTGCCTGTCTGGGACCACCTCCCAGGCATGGCACAGAGCTCCTTTTCATCACATTGGATTTTGGACCCAGACTAAGCTTTATTGCCATCTTCCCAGGTTTCTTTGAGCAGCAAAGACAAATTTGCTGCCACAGCAACACAAAATCCCTGCCTGGTTTGTTTAGTTGGCACCTGTGTAAGGAGTAAGTGAGCCCTCATCCTGTATCCTCCTAAATCCAGGGGGCTGATAGTTCCCAGGGACATCATCCAGCACTCAGAACATCATTTCCAAACCCTTCTGCTGGAGATTTCCGAGGAGAACAAGTCAGGATGAAGCTGATGACGACACAGGGCTGTGGTCTCAGCTTTAGCTCTAACCCCCTCAGCATCCCTCCCCATCAGCTGTGTCAGCCCTGTTTTCCAAGGATGGAATATTCACAGCTGGAGAGGGAAGGAGCACAGACACCCTTTGGAACAGCTGAGTAGATGGACATTAATTAAAACAAATCTAGGGATATGAAATATATTAAATTATCTGTGACTGGTTAATGACACTGCAGAAAGCTCACCAGTGAGAGAATTATAATGTTGCCATGGACTTGTGGCACTGGCAAGGACAGTTAAGAGCAGACATGGATACCAGGATTTCTCACACAGGAGGAAAACCCCGAGATGTTCCTGGAGTCCTGAGGTAAGTGTCTGCAATGCTGGGGCCACCTGGCAGGGGCCACGGAGGGGACACCAGGAGCCTCTCTGTGACACCATCCAAATGCCTGGGGGGAATGGGGCTCCCTCTCCCTCCCGCCCTGGCTTTCTCCTTGAAGGAAATCTGGTGGAAGATTCACATATGTGTGTGTTAGTGTAACAGAGAGTGGGAAAGGTGGTTTACACCAAATGCAAAGAGAAGCAGTTTGCTGAGCCTCATCAGAATGAAGCAGCCAGGCTTGGCTAGCCAGGGAAGGTCCAGGAGGGAGCGCTTTGCTGCAGAGTCACATGGGCACAGGATGCTGGGGATTTCAGTGCAGCACTCGGAAAAAATGGATTGAGATCAGACTCATCAGGGATTAGGTAAATAAACTGCTTTCCTGTTCTGCATAGAGAGAGGCTGGACATCCAGTCATTAGGCAAAGAGAAAAAAACAGCTAAAAAGGAAGGTGGTGTCAGCCCTTCATCTGTTCCTAAACCACAGGTACCCAGCAGCAGCAGCATTTCTGAAACACAGCTTTTGTCAGAGGTAAGTTTGCTTCCATGACCATGAAGATTCTGCCAGAGGCAAGGGCTGTCTCTCCAAGAAGGGAAGTTCAGCCAAAGGCTCTCTGGGCTGGGTTTGTTTCCAGACCCACTGCACCATTTTCCAGTCTCGACCAAGAAATTCTTCCATGAAATTTGACAGGGACTGAAGCATGACCCAGCTGCAGGTGTCACTGAGGAGAGGAGGCAGAAGGTCCTGCAGAGAGAGCACAGCCAGGAGGGACCCCAGGCACTGGCACAGTGAGCACTGCTCTGGATGGACAGATGGACACTGCTCTGAATGGACAGACAGACACTGCTCTGGATGGACAGACAGACACTGCTCTGGATGGACAGGTGGACATTGCCCTGAATGGACAGATGGACAGCACTCAGCAGACAGATGGACAGACAGTGCTCCCCAGCCCAGGCTCAGTCCCTGGTTCAGACGTGCTGCTGTTTCCAGGCTGCTGAGGGCCCTGGGGTTAACGAGGTGATAACTTGGGCTCCCCAGCACAGGCTGGGCCACAGCCCAACACGCACCAAGTGAAGCACCAAACTATTTATGTTCCAGTTCCTACAGCTATTTTTAATAGAGCTTCAGAGACTTGCTGTATTATCCTGCCTTTTTAGTGTCTGCTTCTTTTCTTAATCTCATTTCCCCTGCCCTTTCTTTATCTTTGGATCAATTTATACCATCCTTTTTATCATGCTCTAATCAGAACACACTTTATGATTTCAGATAAATGTAGTCATGGTAATTTTCCACTCCATTTAGGTCAAGTCAGGATGAAACAATTTTTTAAAATCTTATCTAGTAACCACCAGAAATGGCTCCTTGTTAAACTATCTGTCCCCTTGCTTTTCTAACTTTATTAGATTTTAATGTCAACTGTCAGTCTCCTTTTTTGGGATCTTCAGGAAACTG
Source organism: Luscinia megarhynchos (assembly GCA_034336665.1). Taxonomy (NCBI): domain Eukaryota; kingdom Metazoa; phylum Chordata; class Aves; order Passeriformes; family Muscicapidae; genus Luscinia; species Luscinia megarhynchos. The sequence goes on from CM067569.1 coordinate 398,170, forward strand.
GTTTTGCTCTGAAAGCCAACCTGTCAACCCTGGAAGAAAGGCAAGGTGTCCCTTTTCGTGGCAGGGGTGGCTGGAGAAGCTCTTCCATCCCTTTGGTCCTGCAGGCACAGCATCCCATCGGCCACACTGCCCCATGCTGGGCTGTGCACCAACACAACTCTTCACTCTAAATCCTGCAGGAGAGGGGCTCCCCAGCCCCCACGAGCACAGGAGTGGCTGCAGGAGGGCATGCAGCAGCACTCTGGCAATCTGCAGTAATGCACAGGGACCTGCCACCAGCCCCCACATCCTCTCTGGGGATGGCCATGCCTGGGTTTATCCATTTGGGGTGCCTGGGAAGTGACAGCAGCACAGGCTGGGGAGGAATCCCATACCTGAGCTCTGTCCCTAGAGCTCAAGCCCAGGTTGTGCTGCCATCACACCAGGGGTGTGTCACTCCTGGTGACCCTGCCTGAGCTCAGTGATGCTGTCGGCACAGTTGGCACATCCTGTGACCTCGTCTGGGCTCTGCTCACACTCTGCAGCCAGCTGAAATCTGCCTCGCTCTTCTGAAGCATTTGGAGCAAGACTTTGTTAGCTCTGGGTGCCACGTACTGTCTGAGGTTTAATAATGTCACTGAGAATAACATTACTCAGCTTTGCACAAGCTCACAGAAAGTTAACAATAATTGCATTTCATATTGCATGGTTTCAAAAGTATTTATGTGCCAAATTGTCACACTGCTCCTCTATTCTGTCCTCTGAGGATGCCATTGGTTCCAGCTTTGAAAAGCAAATACCAAGCCCAGAGTTCTTCCTTGCAAAGGTTAAGAACACATTTATCTGCTCTCCTGGCTGGTTGGAGAAGGGGACTGGGATGAGGGCTCCAGCCCATCTCAATCCCAGTCTGGCTGCAGGAGCTTTGGAGCTCTGCTGCTTCTATTGTCCCCTTGCATTCAGGTCTTATTCTGTCCATATCTGAGGGGCTGGTTCATTGAATATTTTAGCTCTTGGCAAAGACATGTTTGAGACTTCTGAGGATGTGAAGTGAGGACAGAAGTACTTGGGATAAACATTACTTTTAAACCTCAGTGTAATTGGGGTAATTAAACATTTTGACTTTAAAATCCCAGTGGGACTGTTGGCCAGGGTGCTCTGAGGATGGACAGTGGAGCACAGATCCCCTGCAGATAAGGGGTTGGACAGAGTTTAGAGCTCTGGGCAGGGGGCAGCCCCTGTTCCCGAGGCACTGGGCACACCTGGCCCAGGTGGGTGCAAGGGGTGGGGAAGGAGGCTCTGTTCTGCAGGAGCAGTGTTTGTTTGTCAGGAGCACAGAGCTCCAGGGCAATCTGGGAGGATGCAGCCCCTGGCTGCAGGATGTGGAGCTGGAACTGCCCCACATGTGCCAGGTACCAAAATTCTGAGATGGTGTCTGAAGGGCTCATCATAGTCAGTGCCATCATCTCTCTGCTGTTCACTTGTGTGAGCTCCTCTAGAATCAAATAACATCCCCAGCAGTCTGCATAATTTAAATTCTGTGGGTTACACCACAGATGTTGCTGCCTAATAATTAAAGGTGTCAGCACTAGGCCTAGGAGTGCTAAAATCAAAGGGAAGCAAAAGGGAAATTACTTGTTAATGCTTTTATTGGGCTCTAACAGCTGTCAAACCATGGCATAAAAGGCTTAAATTGTGTAATTTCTGCTTTCAAATGAAACTGGACTGGAAGAGAACAGAGTGCCTCAGCATTAATCTCTTGTCTTTCACTGAGCTGCCTGAGACACATCAGGACTCTATGCCACAAATTCCTCCTTCAAGGAGCCACCAGCCCCTAAATGATGAAGTCCTGTGCCCCAGAAAGGTCAATGAGGTGACTGAGGTAATTTAACCTGAAAAAACTCCCTAAGATCATTGAGTCCAACTGTTCCAACCAGCAGTGCCAGCATCACCACTAAACCACGTCCCCAAGTGCCACATTCACATGGCTTCTATGTGCTCCAGCAATGGTGGCTCCCCTGCTTCCCTGGCAGCTGTGCTTGGCCTGGACAGCCCTTTCCAGACAGGAATGTTCCCAATATCCCACCTAAACCTCGCCTGCTGCAACTTCGAGGGTTTTCCTCTTGCTCTGCTGCTTGTTTCTCGGGAGACGAGACCAAACCACACCCAGGGCTTTGCTGACCTGGGGAGGGGGTAGGTTTGTAGTTTATGAGACATTTGTGACGTACCCAGGGAAGGCAGCTGACATTTGAGGGGAACTGATGCATCCAGCTCAAGTTTCACATATCCTGCTTTTGCAGGAGAAAAGATAATGCCTCATGTCCTTATGGCGCTCAGCTCTTGCCTCAAGGGTGCCACTGACACTCAGAGGCAGAAAAGCCTCGTCCTGGGCCCTCCTGCCCAGCTGTGGCTACAGCAGCAGCAGCTCTATGGAAACAGCTCTCATGAAAACTGATTTAATGAGTTTAGAGCAATTGGCTGTTTGTTTTGGTCTGTGCTGTGACAGGGGAGAGGGGATCTGCTCATTTTAAGGTTTTAAGATTTCTTCTAGGTACGGGTTAGGAAGTAAACAGCCTAAAGACTTGAAGTGAATGTTATCAAGAATATGGTGCTCTAATTATAATTGCATAACTCATATTTCAATTTTATGGGAATATTAAAAGGATTCCTGGGAGAATTTTGAGCAGTCTAAAAGTGCAACAGCACAAAACCCAATAAACCTTGACTTCTTTTGGAGGACATTTCCTTAAAGAGCCCAGCTCAGCTGCCAGAGCTTCAGCATGTGCACAACTGAAATTTCCTCAAAGTCCCTAAAAGACAAACTGCTTCCACAGTAGAATTTCCTCCCCTCCACGCTATGGAGTAATGATAGCTTTTGCTGTTAGGGGCTGGAATCCAGAGGACTGTGTGAGTGGATGCAATATATAAATATTTTCAGTGCATGCCCGATTTGTATAGAATGCAAGATGTATTTCTAGCCCTCATGAGCACAAGATAGATGTGAGCTGAGAGGCAGCCATGTCTGTGTGGGCAGGAGTGCTTGCTGACCTCCACAGCAAGTTCAGGGGGGTTGAAGGGGAAGGAACACCATCCAACCTTTTCCTCCTTGACGTCCTGGAGCTGCTCTCAGGTACAATTACCACACGCAAAGGCAGAAAGAGCCAGGATCATGAGAAATCATTCTGTAAAACTGCCTGTTCCTGAGCTGTGCTTGCACCTGTGGGGTGAACGTGGCCTCATGTGGTTCACAGCCCAGCACACATCCCAGGCACACTGCAGCTCCTGCCCCAAACACACTGCAGCTCCTGCCCTAAACACACTGCAGCTCCTGCCCCAGGCACACTGCAGCTCCTGCCCCAAACACACTGCAGCTCCTGCCCCAGGCACACTGCAGCTCCTGCCCCAGGCACACTGCAGCTCCTGCCCCAGGCACACTGCAGCTCCTGCCTCAAACACACTGCAGCTCCTGCCCCAAACACACTGCAGCTCCTGCCCCAAACACACTGCAGCTCCTGCCCCAGTCACTCTGCAGCTCCTGCCCCAAACACACTGCAGCTCCTGCCCCAGGCACATTGCAGCTCCTGCCCCAAACACACTGCAGCTCTTGCCCCAAACACACTGCAGCTCCTGCCCCAGGCACACTGCATCTCCTGCCCCAGGCACACTGCATCTCCTGCCCCAAACACACTGCAGCTCCTGCCCCAGGCACACTGCAGCTCCTGCCCCAAACACACTGCAGCTCCTGCCCCAGGCACACTGCAGCTCCTGCCCCAAACACACTGCAGCTCCTGCCCCAAGCACATTGCAGCTCCTGCCCCAGGCACACTGCAGCTCCTGCCCCAAACACACTGCAGCTCCTGCCCCAAACACACTGCAGCTCCTGCCCCAGGCACACTGCAGCTCCTGCCCCAAGCACACTGCAGCTCCTGCCGTAAACACACTGCAGCTCATGCCCCAAACACACTACAGCTCCTGCCCCAGGCACACTGCAGCTCCTGCCCCAAACACACTGCAGCTCCTGCCCCAAACACACTGCAGCTCCTGCCCCAAGCACACTGCAGCTCCTGCCCCAAACACACTGCAGCTCCTGCCCTAAACACACTGCAGCTCCTGCCCCAGGCACACTGCAGCTCCTGCCCCAAACACACTGCAGCTCCTGCCCCAAACACACTGCAGCTTCTGCCCCAGGCACTCTGCAGCTCCTGCCCCAAACACACTGCAGCTCCTGCCCCAGTCACACTGCAACTCATTCCCCAGGCACATTGCAGCTCCTGCCCCAGGCACACTGCAGCTCCTGCCCCAAACACACTGCAGCTCCTGCCCCAGGCACATTGCAGCTCCTGCCCCAGGCACACTGCAGCTCCTGCCCCAGGCACACTGCAGCTCCTGCCCCAAACACACTGGAGGTCCTGCCCCAAAGCACGCTGCAGCTCCTGCCCCAAACACACTGCAGCTCCTGCCCCAGGCACACTGCAGCTCCTGCCCCAAACACACTGCAGCTCCTGCCCCAAACACACTGCAGCTCCTGCCCCAGGCACACTGCAGCTCCTGCCCCAAACACACTGCAGCTCCTGCCCCAGGCACACTGCAGCTCCTGCCCTAAGCACATTGCAGCTCCTGCCCCAAACACACTGCAGCTCCTGCCCCAGGCACACTGCAGCTCCTGCCCTCAGGCACATTGCAGCTCCTGCCCCAGGCACACTGCAGCTCCTGCCCCAAACACACTTCAGCTCCTGCCCCAGGCACACTGCAGCTCCTACCCCAGGCACACTGCAGCTGCTGTCCTAAACACACTGCAGCTCCTGCCCCAAGCACATTGCAGCTCCTGCCCCAGGCACACTGCAGCTCCTGCCCCAAACACACTGCAGCTACTTTGTCAGGCACACTGCAGCTCCTGCCCCAAACACACTGCAGCTCCTGCCCCAGGCACACTGCAGCTCCTGCCCCAAACACACTGCAGCTCCTGCCCCAGGCACACTGCAGCTCCTGCCCCAAACACACTGCAGCTCCTGCCCCAAGCACACTGCAGCTCCTGCCCCAGGCACACTGCAGCTCCTGACTCAGGCACACTGCAGCTCCTGCATCAGGCACATTGCAGCTCCTGCATCAGGCACACTGCAGCTCCTGCCCCAGGCACACTGCAGCTCCTGCCCCAAACACACTGCAGCTCCTGCCCCAAAGACACTGCAACTCCTGCCCCAAACACACTGCAGCTCCTGCCCCCAACATACTGCAGCTCCTGCCCTAAACACACTGCAGCTCCTGCCCCAGGCACACTGCAGCTCCTGCCCCAAGCACACTGCAGCTCCTGCCCCAGGCACACTGCAGCTCCTGCCCCAGGCACACTGCAGCTCCTGCCCTCAAGCAAATTGCAGCTCCTGCCCCAAACACACTGCAGCTCCTGCCCCAGGCACACTGCAGCTCCTGCCCCAAACACACTGCAGCTCCTGCCCCAGGCACACTGCAGCTCCTGCCCGAGGCACACTGCAGCTCCTGCCCCAGGCAAACTGCAGCTCCTGCCCCAGGCACATTGCAGCTCCTTCATCAGGCACAGTGCAGCTCCTGCCCCAAACACACCCCAGCTCCTGCCCTAAACACACTGCAGCTGAGGGCAGGAGGAGAGATCTCTGAGCTCCTCAGGGCACACAGAAGGCCCTGGTACAGCCCCTGTGCCCCAGAGGACACGTGTCCTTGTCCAGGGGCACAGGAGGAGGGGGTCAGTGGGCACTCTGTGCCTCCCTGCCCCTGGGAGCAGAGCCCGGGACAGGGGGTCACAGGGCAGGTGCCCTCGTGCCCATGGTAGTGTGGGAGCATGGGGAATGTCCAGCAGCCTTGCCCACAGCTAAGCCAGGCAGCTGGGCAGCCTCGGGGGAGGTAAGCAGCGGGAGGGAGCTTGGCTGGAGGAGGCTGAGGTGGTCAGGGCAGCCTGCAAGGTGACCACGGGTTCCTGGAGCTCCATTTGGGCTGCAGCCCCCACAGAACCAAACTCCCGCACTAAACAGGATGGGAACAGCCTGCAGTGCCTGGCAGGCACATCAGGGCTGATGCCTGGGGCTGGGGTCTGCAGGGGCCAAGGGCCAGGGCAGCCTGGGGAGCACAGGGCTGGGGGTGCAGTGTGCTGGGGTGATGGGGAGCACTGCTGCTGCTCACAGGGAACAGATGTTACTGTGAGATTCAGAAACTTTAACCAGAGTTTCCAGCCCTTGTCTCCTCTGATATCCAAATCCAGCCTGTGGGAATCACTGCCTGTGCTCCCTGGAGCGGCAGAGAGGAATGGAGGGAAGGAGGAAGGTGGGGGGATAAGTTCCAGCTCCTACACCCATGGCCTGGCAGTGAAGGAGCTGCAGCCCCTTGACCCCATCTGTCCTCCAGGTCCCCTCAGCCCCCAAGATTCCACAGGTCCCACCCACACCCCTGACTTCTTCAGGCTTAGCAGAATGAGAAAGACAAAATGTTGAAGCTTCATTCCCACTAGGAAATAAAAAAATAACCTTCATATATGGGCTGTCATCATCTGTTAGGTTTTCAGACACTGCTATTTCATGACTTGAGTATTTGTGCTCTAACTGCTTCACACCCTGAAGCACTTTCTGAAAGGAATTCATTTGGGAATCCTTCCCACAGGTAGGGTCTGCAGGCATGAGCATGGGAGGAGACCAGGAAACCTGAGCAAATACCCTGGCTTTCTTCACAGCTTCACTGCTTTTAGTTTTCAGGGTTAAACAAATTTTCTGAATCTCTGGTTATTGGTCTAATGAAACTGCTCATTCTCCACGTACTCTCAATCCTGACTCAGCCATAGTGGCAGCTCCTGCAGGGGAACATGAACTGGATCAAAAGCCATGCCCTGAGACTCTAAGCCTTCCCAGGAAAGGACTAAGCCTTGCCTACAAGCAGAATTATATGTAATATTAACATGTACCTTCTGTTATGACAAATTTTAGACAAAATAAAGCTCAATGAACCAATTTCTGTAATACAGTGCAATGCTCAGTTTTATACACTGAGAACCACGGGATTGAGTGGAGCTAGGAACCAATCTGCAATGAGCACTTGGATGTAATGTATGCACTAAACACAGACAGATATTTGGGCATTTGACAACGTGCCCGTGACCTTTCCTGTTCAGACACATCCTCTGTGTGTGCAGTTCATGGCTCCAAGAGCAGCTCTGTCGGGGAATCCCTCAGCCAGGGGATGATTTTTGGGTAAAGTGGCACAAAGAGAGCCCTGCCCCCCAAAATGCTGCTCTCTGGAAACGCCCTGACTTCCCAAGCAGTGCCTGCTGGCTGCAGAGCAGACACTGCCACAGCCTTCTGCACTGTGCCAAGACATCCATGCAAGCCCTTTTGTACGAATTTCCTCTGTTTCCTGTCCAGAAATCCTCTAGGCTTGCTCAGCCTATGCTAAGCTCCAAAGTGAGGAGACAAACTAACCCTAGGAGATGCAGTTACCCTTGTGAGGAGCGCAAGTGTGGCTGCAGGGCCAGAGGGGCTCCCCAGCCCGTGGCAGAGGGAACAGCCCTGTACTGATGCCATTGTGTGGGGGTGTTCCTCTCCCTGCAGGAATGACTCAAAAACCAAAGCAGACCCAGCTCAGGAGGGGAAGCATCTCAGCCCTGGTGCAGGCACTGCAGCCTGTGGATCTGGAGGAGCTGGGGTCCCTGGGGGTCACAGCCTGCCTGTGCCAGGGCCATGTGCCTTTCCCTGGTGTCACAGCTCTGGGAACCATCAGTGCCATCTCCCCCAAGTGAGACACTGGTGACAAAGTGGGGCTTGTCCCCTGCACCCTCCAGGGCCTGGGTGCCTTCCCCTGCCCCTGCCAGCACAAGAAACCCACTACCACAGAGGGGCAAACCCTGGGAGCTGAAGAGCGCCTCTGCCTGAGAGAATGTGATTTAGATTAACTATTTTTAGCTGGATCTGGTGGAAGTTGGAGAGTGTCTTCCAGGAGATGCAGAATACCACTCTATATCGGGTGCCAAAATCAGAACAGATGTTTCCAATTACACTTAATTCACCTCAGTTATAGAAAAAGTAAAAGAAAGAATTATAGTTACGCCAAGAATATCCTTTCTCTGAAGTTACAAGCACTTGGCACTGCAGAGTACACACGTTGAGGAGTGAGGACACTGTGACACAGCTGGGCTGGGAGCACTTAGGGATCCTCTGCAGACCCTGCTGTTGCTGCACTGCTGCTACACTGCTGCTGCACTGCTGCTGCACTGCTGCCCCAGGGACACTGCCACACAAACAGCCTGGGAGCACTCAGGGACCCTCTGCAGACCCTGCTGCTGCTGCACTGCTGCTGTTGCACTACTGCCCCAGTGAACATGGCACTGGCTGCAGGGGAGTTTTCACTTCACATTCCCTCTTTGGGACACTTTATCCAGTGGCTGTTTCCTGGCATCAACCAGCTTTGTGGTGTATTTTTGTGTTTTGTGAGAGTTCACACAGTAATATGGTCTGGTGCTCATCCAGAGCATGTTTTATCTGGTGACAGCAGCGTGTCCCCTGTCCAGGTGACAGGGGCTCGGGTCTAATGCCTGGAACCACAGCCCAGCTGGACCTCAGCACAGCCACAGCAAAAACAAGAACAGTCTGTAAGGTGTTTGGGACTGGGAGATGCTCCAGAGTGCCCACGTTTCACACGTTGCTGTCCTGTTTGGAGAAGAGCAGCGTCCTGGGTGCATCCCAGGTAGGCACAGCAGCTGGTGCTGGCACACTGGGACTGCTCTGGGATGGCACTTCCTCAGGACCAAGCCATGAGTCACTTTTTCCTCTGGCTTTTCTCTCTGACAAGCTGTTTCCTCCAGTCCTGCTGCCCTATTTATCAGCTGGAGACAGACAGAGCTGGGGTTTGCCCCCACTGCTCATCCTTCAGGGAGGGTAGGCAGCTCCAGCTCAGCCCCAGGGTGTCCCTGCTCAGCCCTTGGCTCTGCTGCAGCCAGAGGCACGAAGGGTCCCTGGCCACCCCATGTCCTGGCAGAGCCCTGGTCCCCCTGGTCCCCCTGGTCCCCCCTGGCCCCCCTGGCCCCCCCAGCTCTCCCGTGGTCCCCAACTGCCCTGGGCCCCGTCCTCGTGTCTTGACATTTTGTCAGACTTAAGGGGGGGAAAAAGTCGTTCAGTCAGTGCTGATTTCCTAATTCAGTGTAACCTTTTCATATCCAGGCTAAGGACAGCTTGACATTTCCTCTGCATCCCAGGGAGAGGCTGCAAAGCCTCTCAGCTCTGCTCCCGATGCTTCTGCACATCTCTGTGACACATTGTGCATTGTCAAACATTTGGAAAATATTAAACTAATTTTTAAAGCCTTTGTTCACCCACTTGAGTCACTGTCATGGAAAACCTGCAGGGCATTCCACTCTGCTCTGCCCACTGCTCCCCAGAACCCTCCAATTTACAGCTTCCCTGGGAGGGTGGGCAGCCCTGGCACAGGGTGGAATTCCCAGATTTGCTGTGGCTGCCCCTGGATCCCTGGCAGTGCCCAAGGCCAGGCTGGACATTGAGGCTGGAGCACTGGGACAGTGGGAGGTGTCCCTGCCATGGCAGGGGTGGCACTGGATGAGGTTTAGGGTCTCTTCCAACCCAAATAGTTCTAAGATTCTGTGATTTTCTCTAAAATATCAACAGAACCTTTTCAGGAGAGAAAGCAGGAAAGAGATGTGTTGCCCTTAGAGTGAGCATCAAAAGGAGCTCAGGTCCACTTACATGTCACTGTGCAAGCCCTACAGAAGGGAAGGGAAAGCTGTCTTTCAGTCAGGGAAAAGCACCAATCTTGGCTCCCTTTATCCAGGCTTGCAGTGCTGCTTGAGCACCCTCCAGCAATTTAACACATGGCCAGTAACTGCTTTGTCCTTACCTGTTGCTCTGCTCAAAGGCAAATATTATTCAACATGGCAGAGAAGCCTTTGAGAATCACATCTTGGATGAATTAACATTTCATCTCTATGCCTAATTTGTTGTCCCTAGATAATGTAACGGGGACAAGCGTTTGCCAGGCTCTCCCATGGACCCTTTATGTGATTGTGGGAACTTTTAAAGCCTCCCTTCATCTGAAAGTTCTGCAGGTGGTGTTGCTCCAAAAAGCAGAGGTATCTGTCACCTTGAATTAAATCACCGTGTGGGAGATTAAAGGACAGCTTTCCTCTCATGTTTCTGACATCCCTTTCTGTTCCAGAATCAGCCTGTGTCCTGTTCCCAATTGAATTAGTAGATCTTTTTCCAAACCTTAAAATTTTGTGGAGAAACTTTACAGGCTGATTGTCCCTCAAACTGGCTGGAGTTGTTTCTCTTTTAATAATCATTTTTCAAGCTGCCAGCAGCTCTTAAAAGTAGTTTTGGATTAAAAAGAAGGAAGACATCCCAGGACTTCATGTTTCTAATTATGCTCCCAGAGAGCCTTGAAATGACTTTCATGAATCCATACCCAAAGCAGCCAAGTCTCTTGCTGCTCACCATGTTTCTGTCCTGATAAAAATCTATTCCCTTTAATGGGACCATTACTGTTTTTAAAGGGCTTACATAAGGGTAAGACAGTGGGTGGTCTCCAGCTCATACCTCTCCTTGGTTTCAAAACAGCTTCTGAAGGAACAAAACCAAGTTAGTTAAAACAAGGCCAGAAAGGTTTCTGCACATGTACAAAGAGGGGCAGCAGATGCCCACCCCTTGTGCACCCTTAGTCACCACCTGAGATGAGCTCCCAGGTGTTGAGAGCTCTGAGCTTTCCAAAGCTAAACACTCCTGGTGGGCCCAGATCCCCATTCTCTGCAGGTCCTGGGTCCATCACCTGGAGAGGGAAGTGAAATCACATTGGCCATGCCAGGTTGGAGCCCAGAGCTCCTGAGCAAACCCACAGGAGCCAGCTGGGGCAGTCTGGAGAAAAAGTTATTCCTAATTAATTGCCTGTATTTACAATTAAGGGAAGTGTGTCCTTATAACATCTTTTCTGTAAAAGACTAGATTTAGAAAAAGGCACTTTGAACTAACCACATCCAGGTCTTGTCCATTCCTGGACTTCTCTGTGGCCCTCACCAGTAACATGGGAAGCACAGCGAGGCCATGTTGGAGACTGATGTCAGCTCACCAGGTAACCTGCAAATATGATGTCTTGCAGAATGGTCACGTGAAGGGAAGCACTGGATATTATTCTCAGATCCACTTTCCTCTACTAGGCAAAAGTAGAAACAGGATCATGAGAATATTTTTCTGGTTATCTGTCTCTTGACAGCTACTTAAAAAGAAAAATAAAGCTGCTTCCTTAAAATTGCAAACAATTTTGGCTATGAGAGGGACACTAAACAATACAGGTTCATAAAGAATTGAAATAGAGCTCTGCAAATGAACTCATGGTGAGGTGTATCTGTGGATGGCTTCTGGAGAGCAGGGAGGAGTAAGGAAGTATTCACTGAAAATAACCTGTGTCTTGCCTTGGAGTTACTCCTGTTCCCAGATTCCTGTTTTCATGTTCTAGAGCAGGAGAAACAGAAGAGCGGTGCCTGCATCCCTGCCTCTGCCTCTGCCTCTCTGTCCCGAGCCTGGGAGCTGCCAGAGCTGCCCGTGCTCAGCCACGGACACTGTGAGCAAGAAATGCGCTCTGCTCCTACTTCAGGAGATGGACAAACTTCTAAAGCCATGTCCAGGGGTTTGTGTGGGGTGAAAGGTCCTGTTGGCAAGGAGCAGTGCTCAGCATTCCCTGCAGGTGAGGAGAGGTGGGTTTGGGACTGGGCACAGGCTTTGCTTTGGGGCTGCTCTGGCACTGATTGCAGGTGCCTGCTCCTCTGGAAGAGCTCTCCTTAAACCTGCTCAGTGGGAGACACAAGGGCAGAGAAGGTAACTCTTCAGAGGAGCTGGCAGTCAGGATGAGATGTTTTGTTCTGGCACATTCCCTCGTTCCCTATCAGTGTAACCACATGGAAAGTCCCAACTGGAAGTGCTGTACCTGACCTGTGCACCTGGCCAGGAGCTGCCACAGGATGGCAATTCTCTTGTTTGCTTGCTGAAACACAAACCACACTGCTGTGGCAGTGGGGCTGGCTTCAGCTGGGCTTTGCAGGAGCCCCAAGTCCCACTGCAAAGGGAGATGCTGCTCCCAGCACTAATGCTCCTGGTGCTGCCATCCCAGCAGAGGCTTCCCCCAGCTCCTGGCAGAGACACCGGGGACAGAGGCATGGGGGACTGAGCCCAGGGGGTGACAGAGGAGCAGCCCTGGGGCACCAGAGCAGGGGGCAGAGAGCAGAGACTGCTGGGGCAGGGGGAGGCTGCGGGGACTGAGCATCACTGCTGCCAAGCCACCACCCACCTTATGGTCGGCCCAGAGCTCTTGGTGAAGGTGAAGAGTGGCAGAGATCTACAGCTGAGGGTCCTGCCCTCTGACGAGCTTTCCTGTGGCTGGAAAATGGAAGCCATTAAATAGAAAATGTAATTATACAGGACTCCTGGCTGTGCACACACCACAACCTTGCGCACATGTGCAGGGGCAGGGTGAATAAAAGCTCTCCTGGTGTTAATGTTTGCACACTGGGAATTGTAAGGAAAACCCCACGCTGACTAATGGCACAGGTATTCAGGACTAGAGCAAATAGCTGTGAATGCTGGTTGAAGCAACCCATTGTCTCCACCACAGGCTGAATAAAAGTTCAACTTTGGCTCACTGTGAAGCTGTCATACTTTAAATAAAGTGGTACACTTGAACCCGAACAATTCATTGGCATTTGTTGTCAGGATCACTGTAATTACCTTTTCTTTTTTTTTAGGGATCCTTGCTGTCCAGCCACGGGTTCCCAGCACAAGCAAGGTCTATAATGTGAGGTTTTGGGTCTAGAACAGCAGCTGCCATCAGGCAGGAGTTGCTCTGGGGGTCTCACTCAATGTCTGGCTGTGGTGGATCCTCCCTGGCCATTCACTGTTCTGTGTGTTCAACAGGTCTGTGTGTCCTCAGCATCATCCTCAGCTTCATCCTCACCTTCATCCTTGGCTGTGCCTTCAGCTCAGCCATCTCTGGAAGACCTGCTTCCTCGTGGCTGCCCAGCTCCCCACTATTAACAGGATTTAGCTAATTAGCTGTGAGCAGGGCTGTTCTCCCTCACCAATGTAAAGGGTTTACTATTTTTATCTGACTCTGGATGGTTTTGGTTCCTAGGAGATTAGGGTCATAGGGCACATATTTATTCAGATGCTGGAATTCTTACATCGTTTTTCCATTACTCAGTTGGGAAGGAGGAGCCTCAGCCTTCAACTCCCTCTTCCTCCCCTCTGGCTGCTCGCCCTGCTGCCTCCCTCCCTGCTCTGCATTGGAAGCCATTTCCTCCGAAAAAAGAACGTTCTCTACTTTCACTAGTGCTACAGAAAGCAAACAGCTTATTTTTAAACACAAGTGGTGTCCAAGAGAGCCACAGAGCCGTGCAGCCACTCCATGCAGTGCCCTGTTGTTTATCTGCAGCAGGAGAGTTTATTCCAGGCATTTTTGAGGCTATTGCTTCCATATGCTGCTGGGAAAACAAGGATTCTGCCTGGCAGGACAATGCTATTTTCCTTCAGGAAAGCTCTCTCTGGGTACCACCCCAAAACCCCACACCATGAACTCACTTATGGTACTTCAGTGATCCCAATGATCCAAAGCAGAGCCTGAGAATGTTCCTGATGCACACACACCTCTGGTTAGCTGAGTCCCACCTGCCCTGACCAGACTGCTGTGAAGGAAGCTCCCATCAGTGCTTTTAACAGCAGGGGAAGCAGAGCATTATTTCAAGGGCTGCCTCTGCATGGTACAGCCATTTCAGGCTCCCTGATGGTGCCTTGGTGCAGCTCAGGGGGGACTGGCTGCTCTCTGCTGCACAATCACACCTGTATGGGGCATTTTCCTCTAGTGTGCAGCACTTAAACATCCATGGGGGACACGACAGTATCCAGGTGAGCAAGGCAGAGCCACTGAGATTCATGGTGAGCCTCAGATCCTGCAGGAATTTCTGCAGGAACATCCAGCTGGTCCTCCCAATTCTGCTTTCTGGCTCTGAAGTCAAAGCTTTACAGGTTGCCATCTCTTTCCAGATGAGCAAACCTACTGACCAAGACCTTCCCTGCACATCCACTGATGTGCTGATGTGCACTGGGGGCTTGGCAAGGAGCAGGGAGATCCTGCTTTGACAGAAGCTCCCCAAGTCTCTGCTGGAGTGGAGAGCTGTGCTCCTGCATGGTCAGACATGCCCTAGAAATCTCTAGGTACAGCTTCCCACAGGCTGAGGGCTCTGGGCTCAGCAAAGTTGTGTTGCTGTAGCTCAGGTGAGATGTGTGTGGTTTGTAACAGATCTTTGGCTGAGGATCCAAACCCTCACCAGGCTATGGTTTAGTCCTGATTTTCTGTTCATGCTGAGCTCATCTTTTATGATAAAATAATTTACAAATTATGGCCCATTTCCTTCCATCTTCCCACACAGTAAGGGCCAGGTTGGACAGGGCTTGGAGCAGCCTGGCCCAGTGGAAGGTGTCCCTGCCCATGGCAGAAGGGTGCAATGAGATGAGCTCCAAGGTCCCTTCCAACTCAAAGCATTCTGTGATTCTCTGAAAGCACACAGGTTGTTGGTCTGTAAAGCCTGCATCAGCTCTGAGTCTTCTCTCTATCTCCTTCACACTATAAAATATGCTACAAGATGAAAATGATTGGGCAAAGAACGCAGAGAAATATGGTACACATTTAACAATAATATTTCTATATAGAATTCCATAGTGTATTGAATCTATTTAATGAGTTTTCTAGATTAAGTAGAAGTCTGGGGAATTTTTATTATAATGCCATATCCCACAAAAATATCTATGGTCCTGGGAGAACAGACACCATGTTAATCTATTTCTTTAATGTTAGGTGATTAGGTAATAGCCTTTGTGCAGCAATGATATTGACACTGCTACTCCTTGTGTAATTCAGTGTAAAAGTTCTGTTCCTCCAGGCCTCCCCATCCCAGCCTCAGGGCAGGGTAAAAAGGGTGCAGGTGCCAGTGGCTGTGCAACCTACAGGCTACAGACCAAACTCCTGGTATTGCCCTTTCTAACTGCATCCATATGTTTCTGTTTCTGTGTATTTTGTGTGTGGGCCATTCAGGGAGGGATGGAGAAGACTGGATTTGTGAGGAATGGCTCCTGCTGTGCCAGCCCACTGCTGTGGGGCCCTGGGCTTCCTGGGTCTATGGGGACACATCCCAGGACCTGCCCTTCCCCAGGAGCTCCAGAGCCCAGCAGGCCTCACTGCTGCTTCACCCCAGTGTCCCACCCCTGTGCCTTTCCCACACAGCCCAGGGTTCTCTTAACAGGCTTGAGGAAAATCAAATTTCTGCAAAAAGCTGGGTGCAGAAAAAGAACTGGAGTAATTTTGCTGGAGACAGCAGGTTTGGCCTAATCACAGGGACAGACACCCAAATTATATCACCGTTCTGCTTTGAAAGAAACCAAATTCTGAGAAACAGTAAGTGGCTTCAATTATAAATCAGTTGGTTCCATGCGTGAATGATTTGCTAATGAGATGGGGAATTTCCTTGTCATGACCTTGGGAAGGGGCTGGGGCAGCCACACAGATCCCCACTGACCCCTGCTGCACCAGCACCTTGTCTCAGGCTGTTACTGGGCTCTGGGAGATTGTTACAGAATGACCAATGGCTTGTTGTTTAGATATCCTGCTTTCTCTAATGTCTTCCATATATTTATAATTTATATGATTTTCCATTTCACACCTTTCTATACATACAGCTTTTTTGTAACCGAGACTAAACCTTAGCCAAGAGCAAACAGAGACAGCCCATCCCAGCTGGCAGAGACACAAACCCAACTAAGTAATAGTAATAATCCAACTAACTGCAATGAGTTTTGAATGCTCTCGGCAGAAAATCAGGGTCACAGCTGCCCTGTAGCTGTGCCAGGGAATGCCAGGTGAAGGTTTGGCTATGAAAGCCATGTGTCCTCACTCTTCTGCCAGAGTGCCAATGGGTTTTGGGCACTTTTTCACTTTTGTATTAGCAAAGGATCCAGGAGACAGAGCCCCAGTTTTATGCCCTGCCTTAGAGAGCAGACAGG
>CM067569.1:414306-750009 GCA_034336665.1 Luscinia megarhynchos
AAGGCTGCTCAGCCTGGGGGCACGTTGCTCAGCCCTGAAATCAGTGACCTTGAGAGGTTTCTGGAGTGGAGCAGGGTCAGACTGGGGCACCTGGAGCAAACCCGGGGAGTCAGAAGAGTCTCAGGGCTGTTCGCCAATGCTCTCTGTGCTGACACAAAGCCCCCAGGTGATGACACTGCCATCCCCAGCACTGCCAGGGACACTCCCCAGCACCCTGCTGTCCCTGCTGTCCCACTGGGTTTTCTGAGCTCAAAGCACTCAGGGGAGCTGAGACCCACCACAGCAGCACCACATATATTGTTGTGTTGCCATAAACCACTGCTCAATGCACAGATTTCTACTGAACAGATAAATGGTGTTGCAGCTTTCCAAGGCCAGGCCCAGCCTTTCCCAGTTGCTGGTGCTTGGGATGTGGATTCCTGCTCACGAGGAAGGGTGATTGCTCACTGGCAAGGGTGATTTCCCAGGTACTGCCCTTCTACCAACACTGCTTGTAAAGGGTAGTGGCCTTGTGATGAGCAGTCCAGGAGCAGCTGCACCTCATTGACCTACCAAACACCCCCAAAAAAAGTCCATACAATGCTTTAGGATTTCTCAAGAAGTGTTTGCAAGGTGTGACTCTTTATGAGCTGTAAAAAGTAAATATTTGGATAGCATTTAGCAGACCAGACAGATCCATCTGGGGCTAAATCCTTGCAAGGGAAAGAACTGTGAGAAGAGAATAAATATGAGAAACACAAAGAGGTGAAAGAATGTACAAAAAAATCTTTTATTCTGCAAAATGTTTAAAAACAAGAGCAGCAAACACTTTGGGGGTAGGGCTGTTGTTTGGCTTCTACGACAATCCTTCTTTTGGCTGAAGTTTAAAAGCTCAGAATTCTCTGTTAATCTTTATTTGGTGAGTGACAAATGGAGAAAGAATCATCCTAATCATGTGTAGGTTTCATTTTGCTGTTAGAGCAGCTCCAGTAAGCCTCATTTAGATGTGTGAGAACACTACAAAGGCAGGCAGACATGAAGGACACACCAGAAACTGAGAGCCCTGCGTGAGAACACCTGTGGGATGCCCAGCAGGAAACAGCAGCACAATGGCAAAGCCAAGCTCTCCTCAAAGCCAGGCTTAGTCAGCAGGCTGAGCCTTAGGTGAGCTCCAGGAAACGCAGGAACAGCCATGTCAGTGCCAGTGACCCACAGGCTCCACACTGTGCCAGGGACCTCCCAGTGCTCATCCAGGGACTGGAAAGACCTTTTAAAGGATGATGAAGCACTTACTCACCTCATCCCCCTCGCTCACATTGGCTGCTTGTGAAGTCTCCAGAGCATTCATGTGGAGTGCTGTGTCCAGTGCCAGCAGGGCTGGGCAGTCAGAAATGGACAGTGACAGGGATGCAGGGCGCTGCTGAGTGAGGAACTGTGGGGCACAAATAAACATCCCCACCCCTGACCCACCACGTGCTTTTGGCAATTTCTCTGCAACTGCCTGGACTTTAGTGATGATGTGCATCATGGTCACTGTGCAAAGAGCACACCCAGCCATGAGGGGACTAGGCTGGACCTGTGTCATCCCAAAACACCCAAGAGGGAAGAATGGGGAAGCTGACATTACTGTCCCTATTGTGCATTAAATCTTTACTGACAGGGTGCTCTGGCCTCAACAGGGGCTGCCCAGGGAGGGTTGGATCCCCATCGCTGGAGTGTCCCAGGAATTCCTGGAGGTGGAACTGAGTGCTCTGGGCCAAGGTGGGGATGGGCACAGCTGCACTTGATGGGCTGGGAGGGCTTTTCCAATCTCAGGGATTCTGTGAATACAGCTGCCATAGCTGAAGATGATTATCAGTGTGAACTTTCCTTATTGCTCAAGAGACTTTGGACACAGGCCCTTTAGCAAGCTCTGTGCTGCTGGAAGAAGCTGATGGCAGGAACGCCTCCCTTAGAGCCCTGGGCTATTGCTGGGTGTCTGCCTCTGGCTCCTACATTGACACACAGATGCTCACAGCTGTCCAGGCACCACCTTCCTGGGATTGCATTCTGCTGCTCACAGAGTGCTCAGTGATGCAGGAAACTGGACTGAGATCCTGCAGAGGTGCTGCAGCAGCACTGCAGCTGCCTGCTGTCACAGGGGGGGATTTTTGAGCCCTCAGTTTTGTTCCTGTGTGTACCTGTCCTTTTCTTTAGGATCCCTTTACCTGTGGGTTTTGTCACTGATGGTGACAAACACTGACACAGCTGCCCAGGGCAGTGAAGGTGCAAACTTCACCACTTGCCTTTTCCCCATCTGTCCTGATGTTGTTTGCAGTGGGATGAGTGCTGCTCCCCGGCCTCACCTCACTGCAGGAGCTGCAGCAGGCACCACCAGGCTGTCCTGCCAAAGAACAGCAGCAGCAGCAGCAGCAGCAGCATCTCCCTTCTTGAGCAGCTGGAACAGTCCCACTGAAGGCACCAGCCTGTGATGTCCTTTCTGCCCCGATTCACCCCTGCACACTCAGCATAAAGGGAGTCACATCCTACCCTCTGCAAGAGTCACAGAATGGTCAGAACGGACCCCTGCCATGGGCACAGACACCTTCACAGACCAGGCTGCTCAGTGCTCCACCCAACCTTGCCATGAACATTTCCAGGATGGGGCAGCCACAACCTCTTAAACAACCTGTTCCAGTGCCTCACCGCCCTCCAAGTGTACATTGTCCCTCCTGTAAACCACCCTGGCTGCACACAGAACAGAAACATCCACATCCATAACAAGCACACTGAGAAACATTGTGGTGCACCTGGAAATTGCTTTTGAATAACAAATTCAGTAACTATATTTTATTTATTTTTATTATGTTTATTATTATTTTATTATGCTTTAAAGCGGTGTTTTCAGTGCATAGCATGGACTGCCACTGGATTCAGTGCTTGTTTGGGTAAGGGAGATCCACTCCAGGAAATACAAAGAATTTTCTCATCTGTATCACAGACCTGATCAAATGCAGCATTAAAAAAAAAAAAAAATTAGAAAAAGAAATGGCATTTGTAAAGGTTATAGACACAGGGGAGCACTTCCACACTCATTCCTGTCACCCCACCATGACACTGAACCATGCCTTCTGGGAGCTATCCTCTGCAGTATGTGACAGAGAGCATCAGCTGCAGCACCCACTGAGCTTTAACGTTCACTCAGGGCACTGAACTCAGCCCTCATCCTTCATGAGTGCTTTACTCACTGCTCCTTTCCCCATTGCCACAGGCAAACTTTCAGATTCAAACGGATTTGCCCAATTTTTTTTCCCCACACAGCACAGGTACAGACCTTGTTCATCAAATTTAACAAGTACCGAACTATCAGCCCTGCACAACTTGCTTTGCAGACCAGCTCATGCCCCCTCTCTCTAGCCCTTCCATCATGTTTGTCCTGGCTCCTGGAGCAGCCCAGAATCCAGCTTCAATCATTCCTGCCACAGCCCACTGCTGGAGCTGCCCAGGCCACACGTCTGGGCTGCTCCTGTGCCCTTCTCCGTGGGGACAGGGGATGTTCTGGAATGTTCTGTCTGGCCTGTGCTTCCCCACACACAGCCTGCTCTCGGGTGCTGCTGCTCCTCATTTGGCATTCAGTGTTCCTCGCTGTTGGAAACAGCTTCCATGCTAATCCCTGGGATACAGCAGGCTCTTGGGCACTCAGCTGAAAATGCTTTCTATGAAAATGCTGTGATACTTCCAATTCCTGTTCTCCGAGCTTTTACCCACTCCTCCCTGTGCGGGAGGTGAGAGATTCAGAGCCCTCAGCCCGGGCACTGGACAGACACTGCTGTGCTTGTGTGCAGCTGGGATACTCACACTGCACAACTCCCTCTGCTAGGGCAATTGCCAAAGTCCCTGCAATCGCAGGGCGATTCCTCACTGGCTTCTTTTCATTCTAGTTTCCTGTTCCTGAGCCCTGCCAAACTTTTCACCTGGATGCCATATGGCTTGGGATCCCTTTCCAGCTGGTGTAATCCGACACTGCTCCCTCCAGCGTGCCCTGGCTTTGATGTAATCGCTGTTGGCCGAAAGCTGCAAGACCCTGCCAAAAACACAACAGCAGCACAAGTTCCTTCCCCATTTTAGTTTCTTTTTCCCTGTCTGTGAATGTATCGAGACATACCAGGACTGTGCATTGGATCTGCTACTTTTGACAGCTCTGATGGCTGCACCCATGTAAGATCACGGGTTCTACAGTGCAACTTTCTGCAATGCTCCCAGGAGCTGCACAAAACCTTGGAAAAGACTTTCCAGAGAAGTCCAGCACTGTTCGTGTCTCTGCATTGCATTTATCTGTGTGCCACAGATCACTGGAGGTCATCCCATGGATGAGGCAGAATTCCAGAATTCCAGGATCTTTTTCATTTAATTGTGTATTTCATCTGTACCTTCTGACAAGGAAGGCCGGTGCTCAGGATCTGTCAGAGCTTTTGCCATTCCAGCTGCATCCCCGCCTGGTGAAGTTAGCCACGCAAGAGACTCGAGAGGAGTGACCCGTGAGCCCAGCGTCACCTCGGCTGTGCCCAGGCTCTCCGCTGTGTCCCTTCGAGCAGCCGTGACACGCGGACCGACAGGGCAGAGCGGCAGTGACTGATCTGTCACTTCTCGGGGCTCTTTGGCTGTCACCGGGCAGGTTCCTTCCGCAGAGGGGGCCGCCTGAGCTGCGGGAGACTCGGGGGCACTGCACGGACCCCCAGAGCCGCGGCTCCGCTCCAGGGGCGTTCACTGGTCCAGCATCGCCCCTCGCCCCCTGTCCCCTCTCGGCACGGTCCCATCGCCATGTGCACCGCGCCCTCCGGGGCCGGGACCGCTCCCCGCGGGCCCCGCTCCTGGGGACATCGCCGGGGGCAGGGGCTGGGACAGAGCCCGGGGACAGAGAAGGGGATAGAGCCCTGGGACGGAGCCCGGGACAGAGCCCCGGGGGACACAGCCCGGGTGTTCGGAGGGGCCGCTCCCCGCGGGAGGCAGCGCCCGCCCCGCCTCGCCCCGCACCCCCGCTGCGCGCAGGCTGGGCACCACGGGCACTGCCCGGCCTTGGGGGAGCGGCCCCGCGCAGCGCCTGCCGTGTCCCCCGGGCCGTGCAGTACCGCGGGGACCCTGGGACAGCCGTGCCGTGCCGGACCGAGCCGTGCCGGACCGCGGGGACCCCGGCCGTGCCGTGCCGTGCTGCACCGCGGGAACAGCCATGCCGTGCCGTGCCGTGCCGAGCCGTGACGCAGCGCGGGACCCGGGAACAGCGGTGCCGGGCCGCGGGACGGCGCCGCCGGGCGGGCGCGGGTGCGCGCGCCCCACCGCTTGGCGTTGCCCTTTTAAGAGCGGCGCGAGGCGGCCGTGACGTCGCGCGCGCAGAGCGCTATCCCGGCGCGCCCGCCCGCCCGCACCCGGGAGCGGCGGCGGCACCGCGGAGCGCCCGGACCCGCCCCGCACCGGCCCCGCCGAGTCCCGCACGGTCCGCAGCGCCCCGCCGGCACCGCCGCCCTGCCATGCGCCGCGGCCCGGCGCCAGCCTCCGCCGGCGGGAGCCGTCCCGGCAGCAGCAGCGCGGCGGCGGGCGAGCGCTGAGCCGCGGCCCCGCGGGGCGCGGATGTTCGAGGGCTGCCCGCGCCGGGATCTCTCGCCGCGCTGACGGGGCGGGCCCGGCGCCCCGCTCGCCGCAGCGCCCCGCGCCCGCCCCCGGGCTCCCCGCAGCGCCGCCGCTCCCGGCCGCGCTTCCGCCCGCGCCATGGCGGGGAAGGTGGCGGCGGCCGGCGCCGGGGTGCTCCTGGTCACCGCCAACGTCGGCTCGCTCTTCGACGATGTGAGTACCGGGGGAGCGGGGTAGCGGGGGCTCCGCGGGCGCGGCTGCCGCCCCGAGCGCGGGTCTGCGGGGCCCGGTGCCGTCCCGGCCGTGCCCGCGCCTCCCGGGGCCGGGGCTCTCTGCCGGACCCCGGGGCTGGGGCTCTCTGCCGAGCCCGGGGCGGTGACACAGCCCTGGGAGCGCCGCTGCCATGCCCTGTCCCCGCAGTGACACCGTGTGACACCGCCCGGAGCGCCCTGCCCGCCTCCCGGCGCTCCTCCCCGGCCGCAGGCACGGTGTGACACCAAAATGCAGCGTAATTTCAGTGCGGTGTGGTGTGAGTGCAAACCGCAGGAGCGTTTCTCATCGCGGCAAACGGGGCAAAAGCCGCCGCGGGCACGGGCGAGCGGAGCGGGCAGCGCTCGGTCCGGTCCGGTTCGGTGCGGGGTTGCTGACTGTGGCCCGGTCCCGCAGCCGGACAGCGCCCCGGAGCCGCGGCCGAGCAGGGCACACACGGCCTACGGGAGGGGAGCGTGTCCCGGGTTTGCTCTGATAAAGTGAGGCTCATCTGGCCGGAATGGGGTCCAGGCTCGCGCTGTGGGTTAGGACGGGCTTTGCTCAAAGCTCAGGGCACAGAGCCCCGGGATGCAGTGACCAGGGGTTGCTTGGTCTGGTCTTCAGAGTCTGCTTTGATTTTTGTCACTTTCTGACAGTTCCCACTTGGATTGTAACAGCTGTAGCCCAAGAAGTTAAGTTGCCTTTTACTGTTGTCACCACAGTTAGTTTCACACTTAAGCGTGCCACTTTGTATTAAATGAGCGCTGTGAAAATGTTCATTTCCTAGTGATTTTCATGGCCTTGG
The DNA here is from genome assembly GCA_034336665.1 of Luscinia megarhynchos. Lineage (NCBI taxonomy): Eukaryota > Metazoa > Chordata > Aves > Passeriformes > Muscicapidae > Luscinia > Luscinia megarhynchos. Next base: position 420,944 of record CM067569.1, read on the forward strand.
GCACACACAGTATGTGTGTGTGGGTGATGCCGGTGTGTTCAGCGGGGTTTCAGCAGGTGGCTCCTGCTCTGGGGCTGCAACCCAGGACTGACACGTCGGTGTCACCGAGCTTGTCACCCCTGTGAGCACTGCGGTGGGAGCAGTGTCAGCCCCAGCCGTCCCTCTCGCTATCCGTGGTTCTCCCGTGCCACAGGGAACACGCTTCAGTTCTGAACAGACTTGCCGTGAGAAATTGGGTTTTCTATAGCAGCAAAACCGGGCGTTTGGATCAGTGTCACCGCGGGGTGGGGAATGGAAGGGCGGCTCTGCACGTCTGTGGTTGTGGTCCTGGTGTGTGGCTGGTGGAGCTGGCACTGGTGCCTGCCTGGCTGGGCTCCGGGGGTCACACTGCTGCAGTTGGGGTGCAGGAAGGGTGACATTAACTGGATTTGGGGACTTGGCTCTCGGGCTGTGTGTGGGAGCTGTCAGTGCTGTTTTGCTTGCTGGGCCCTTCCCCTGCCGTTGAGGAAGATGTTTCTGTGCTGTGACCTGGAATGATTTCAGTCCTGGACAAGGACTTGCTTTGATGGTCTGTGCCCTAGCTGGGCTGGAAAACCACTAGCCATTTCTTTAACTCTGGTTTTCTATTTCTATTTCTGCTGTCAGTGGGTGATATGTAATGGCACGCTGCACTCTCAGTCGGGTGTGCCTGACCCGGGGGCAGTGCGGCAGTGAGTGCCGCACAGGGCAGTGCGGGAGCCCTGGCAGGGGTGCCAGGGCAGGTACCTCACACTGACACAGCCCTGCTGCCTCCCGTGGGGTCCCATCTGCCTGGGGAGCGTTCCCACCTGGAGCTCCAGGCAGGTGCCCCTGTGACAGGCTGCTCTGTCTGCCCCTCTCCAGGTGTTCCCTGAGTGCTGCTGTGAGGCAGCACCATGGTTTGCACTCCAGCTGTGTTTTGTGTGAGCACTTGTGTGTGCACATGCTCTTGAGACCGGCATTTTATAGCTTTAAATGCTATATATATATATATATGGTGTTGCTGACCTGCCTGTACTTTACAAAGAGGAGAAAATAGCTTTTTTTGCTCTCTGGTTGCCTGTAGCAGGTTATGATAACACATGGGTTTCTCCTGCCAGCTGTCCCCATTCACTAATTGCCTGTTGCAGTGGTGACCTGGGAGCTCATGAATAAACATGGCAAAGTGAAGAGGGACTGAGCTGGGTTCTTTTCTTTCCTCTAGTAGTTTTGCTCCTTCGTTAAAAATGTTAATGGTGTATTAGATCTTCAAATATTCTTCTGAGTTACATGAATATGTGTATCTCATGAACATAAATGTGTATGATTTTTGGTATCTTTGTGTTTACTTAAGCATTTAATGCTTTTCTTCCTATAGAAGCATTTCCTGGTTTTGTCACAGCATACACAGTAAAAAAAGATGGAGTTCAGGCTACCCATGAGTCACTCTCTCTTTTCCCTCTCCTCTTATGCCTCTGCCTGTGGCAGGGGAATTCAATTAGAGGATCTTTAAAAGTCCCTTCCAACCCACACCTGTGATCCCCTCTCCTCCCTCTTTCTCTCCCTCCCTGATTCCTTGCTCCCTTTGCTTCCTCTCTGCGTTGACAAAGTTTCACGTCTACCTTGCAATGAGCTGAGTGCTGTGGTGGGCACAGAATCCATTTGCCTGGCACTGTGCTGCTTTTGCTGTACAGGGGTTTAATTTATGTCCTGAGGTTTTTTTACCAATCTGCTAGGTCGCCTTCATTCTGCTCAGTTGTTTCTGGACAATGCTGCTGTTTTTCCTGTGCCAGACTCCTGGGAGAGTGCAGACAGGAGCTGTGGCTGCTCCTGCCACAGGAGGAGAGATCTGCTGTCCTGTTCTTGTGGCTGCCCCAGTTCTGTTACCCTGTGCTGTGCGTCTCGGTGCAGGCTCAAACACTGGAAAAGCTCCCTGGTGCTCACACTTGGAAGCCAGGTCTGACTCCAGATCAGTTCCAGGTGACTTTGCCAATCTGCTTGGTTCAGTGTCTCCATGAAGGTCTTTAGGGAAAGGATTTCTGAGATGCACAGCAGACGTACCTGTACAGGTTCTGACATTTCTCCCCGGGTTGGAAAACAGTTCCTTTGTTCCAGTTGTCTTTGAAATTGCAGTGCATGAGCCTAAATCGGGTCAGAGCTTCCAAAACCCTCCCATCTCCATGCACTGGATGTATGCAATTCCTAAATTGTCAGGACAGCTTTAGTCAGAACAGGTGTGCAGTGATGGCAAGGTAGGTAAAAGCTTACCAGAACACGTTACTGTATTAGTGTAAAAGAGGAGGGAAGAAGTGCCCAGGAGTTGCTGTGTGTGCTGGTAGCCAGGGCTCTGAAGGACTCTCGCACTGCTGCCCTGCCTGTGCCCCTGTTCTCTGACTGCAGAACCTGGCCTAGGTGTGGCAGTGCCATGGCAGGGCAGTGAGCTCTGACATGCCAAGGTGGCTTTCACCTCCCCATCTGGGTGAACGTGTCCCTTTCCATACCGTACACAGAGGGCAGGGATGGAACTTCCGCTTTCATGCCCTGTTTGTACTATTATTATGAATAATTTATTCTTTAATTCTGAGTATGAACCTGAAGAATTCTTTACTTCTGTTAGAAGCTGAAGTCTATCAATTGAATTTGAAGTAGAAATAGTTCCTATAATAATTTTTCAAAGCAGCCTGCCTTTCTGATGGGTGGTGATCACAGTGCAGTCTCTGTTTATCATGTCTGATGCTGATTTTCTGATTCTGAAGCAGTGGGTGTAAGTTTGTTATGGTATTGGACATCTGTATCGGTATTAGATAACTATAAAAGGTTTTTTGGCTTTCATTTTGTTTTTCTCTATTTTTTTCCCCCATGAATAAATATTTGAATTTTGTGGAACGTTTCAAATGTGTTAGGATGGGAAATGTATTTAGTTAGGTTTTTGATTTCTAAATAAGCATTTAGAGTAGCATGTTGCAATTCAAGGCACCCTCTGTTCAAATTACAGCTATGAGATCGAGTGAAAGGGGATGTTTGATTCATTGTGACTTGTCTAAAGAAGTTTGTTGTTTCACTGCTGAGTTAAGCCACGGGCCAGGCAGTGTTGGTGTTAGCTGGAGTGGAAGGTGAGAGCAGCCCACGCTGTGCAGGTGAGGTGATGTGTGTCTGGGCTGGCTCACACACAGCCCAGGCTGGGGGTTATTGCCTTGCTCTCTCTGCTGCAGGATTGTGTGCACAGCACCTGAGGGCTGTGTGCTTCTTGAGCAGTAACACAGCAGGCCAGGGAAGAGTATTTTCCATTGCTCTCTGTGATGGGAGCTGCAGAAATAAGCGAACACCAACTTCTCTTTATCTGACTCTGCACTCTGTGCTTTCTAGTTTCTGATCCTTTCCGTGTCTGCTTTCTGGGTCTGTTTTTTTTTGTTGTTGTGGGAGGGGCCGTGTTAGTTTCTTAAGTATTGTTGCCGCTGTTTGTTTGGTTTTCTGTAGCAGACCCTCCAGTGTTTTCCTTTCAGTTTCTGCCATACTCGTGTTTGTGTTGTGTTTTAGGAGGCTTTCTCGTTTGACTCCATTCTGCACCCCCTGTGCAGGAGGTGGAACTTTGGGGTAGCCCTGGCTTTGTGTGCCCTGCAGTGTGATGCTCTGGGAAGGATTTTGGTTTGGAAATCCTTCCCTGCTGCCTGTGCTCAGTGCTGGGGTGAGCTGGGGGTGTGGGCAGCTGCTGGGCTGAGTGGGAAGAGGAAATCCAGTGACTGAAGACCTTGGAAGACAAACTGGCTTTAGGTGTGGCTCTGGAAAGTGTCTCCACCACCCTGCACAGGGTCAGCCACTCTGGCAGTAGCTTTGCCCTGTCCTCTGCCCCCAAACTCTTACCTGAAATTGGAAGGGGAAAAAAAAGAACAAGTCAGGCATCCAGGTGTGATACAAGCCAGTTGTGTCCTTTTAGTATGGGAAGCTCTCAAAATACATCTGTGTTAGTGTAGGTTAAAACTTTATTCCATATTCTCTAACTATATTTTGCCCTTTATGGAGAACAGGAAGTGGTCTTGGGAAAACAGAGCCCTCTGACTTCAGTGGCTGCTTGAATGGCCTGTCAGAGCCCTTTAGGATCCTTTTGGCATCTCCATTACTGAAGTGGCATCTTCTCCTGCTGGAATTTTCATGGAATTAACGTTATTTTTCATATTGTGGAGAAGGTCACATTAAGTACAATAATCATTATTCTGGGGAAGAGCAAGTATTAAAAGTAAAATATTACTTTGGCTTCTTTTCTTCCAATGGTGCGTAGTAGTTATTCAACACTCTTAGCACTACTATCAGTATTTGCACACAATTTTAAAATGTAAATATTTTATTTAATCACTTTAATTTCTAGCACTTTTCCTGTTATTGGCAAAACTTGAAGTTAATGCATGTAGCGAAGCAAACAAAAGTGTTCATTGTTCTTATATGGTATTTGGAGTCAGATATAATTGATGGTTTTCATTAATGTCTTCAAGTTGTTAAGCACTCATCTCCATGAGTCAGTCAGCTGTAACAAACTATATCCTTGAGAGCAGAACAGTAAAGCTGAGGAGGGCAATCCATTTGTGCTGGTGTCACAGGGTTTGTTCTCTCCTGGTACCCTGGGGTGGGTTCCAGCAGCTCCTGGGCTGTGACTGTCGCTGACACCTGGGCGTTTGTCACCCTGCAGCACAGCTGAGCCCCCTGGGCTGTGATTCACAGGACCCATGGTTCGGGGATGTGGTCACAAATGCCACATGGGGAGCTTTCCTTTTGCTTGTGCTTTGTCACTGGAAGGATTTTCCCTTCAGGTTTTGGTTTGTCCACAGTAAAGCAGCTTCTGGTCTTTTCTTGTACTGTTTCCCAAGTTGGTGAAAAGCTCTCCCACCTATGTTCCTTGCCAAATCCTGCAATTGCCCAGGACTGTCCAACCCTCAAAACAGCCTGGATTAAAAATACCTGCCTTCAGGGCAAAAGGTGAGTTCCAGGAGGAGTGGTGGTTGATGGTGGGAGTGCTGGGCTGGCTCTGGAAATCAGGGCTCAGTTTGCATTCATCCAGAGCATCCTGCGTGTCCCAAAGAGATCCCTGGACAGCTGCCCCTCCCACGGGACACTGCCATGCTCAGGACAGGCTGCAGCACAGCATCCCTGCCCAAAAGGGAGGAGTTTGGAGGGGGAGGATTTGGAAGGATGCTCTGGAGGGTGTGAGTTGAAGCTGGTGCAGTGGAGGGCTGTGATGGCAGGTGAGCACGGCCCTGCAGCTGGAGCAGCTGTGCAAACAGGTGTTGGCAATGGCCTGTTCCCTAAGCTGTGCTCTAGAAAGCAGAGCAGCACTGGTGCAGCACAGCCTGTGTGGGCATGCACCACCCTGCCTTTCTGGAAACACTCCTGGCCAAACAAGGGCTCAGGTAATCAGAGCTGTGTGAGCCTCCTGCTTCTCTGAGCTTCTTGGCTTGAGGAGCTCAGGGCAAAACCAGCTCCCCTTAGCTGTGGGAGTGAGTAGAAGCAGGGAAAGGCTCTGAGAGGCTCTGTGCTCTGATGAGGTGACAGACACTGTTGACAGGATGTGGATAACGTCACCTTCTCTAGAACCTGCACCTTGGTACGAGGCCTTGCTCTCTTTCTCGCAGGCTCTGGGAGCCATGGGAGCCCAGCATCCAAAACCTGTTTGTTGTACTTTGCCTGGGGTAGAGCTGCCTCTACATGTTCACTCCTTGCATTCCATTTTCCACTGCACTCTTGAAAATAAGTTTTTAATTGTCCTAGAATGCTTGAATGCGTTGGCAAGGCAATGTGTATTGGTGGCACTGGGGTGGGTGAACAGTGAGAGCACAGAGCATTGGGAGCAGGACCTAATTCTGTGTTCCTTCACTAAAGCCTTTAAAGTGGTGTGGTGGGAGCTTGTTTTGAAGCTTTTTGTTTTCTTGGTGTGGCAAACTCTCCAAGTTTAGAGGCTTTACTAATCCTTTTGGAAAAGCAAAACCAGTTTTCCTGTAGGAGCAGCTCAGAGCTTATGCTGAGCTCTGCGTGTCAAGTGAATATGAAAAGAAATGGTACAGAAATCACTTAAAGTCTGTACTCATGAAGCACCATCAGCCAGCATTGGCTCTGTTTTAATTACTTCAGGATTTTTATTTAAGAACAGAATTTGTTCTCAGACTCTCTGGCAGAGAAGACCTTTCTGTGCACTCTTGGGCTGTCACTGGGTCCAGCACTGCAGCACATTTGCACAAAAAAGGTTCCCTTTGACAAGAGCATCGGTTGGTTGTGTCCCTGACCTAAAAACGTTCAAAATGTTTTTAAAAACCTTCTGTTCAGAGTGAAACTTTTGATCTAGAATTCTTATTGTGCTTTTTATTGGAGGAAGAAATTGAAAAACTGCTTGGGTATTTTTTATATTTATTTTTAACTTCAAATGCCACCAGGCACATGAAGAAGTCAAGAACTGGGTGGGACAGTATGATGGGATCAACCCACACACTTCAGAGAACTGGATGTGACCCAAAAATCTTCTGCTAAAACAAGTTTATTTTCATGAGCTGGCAGTGTTGTTTTTCTGGGCTCTACTGCTCACCAGGCTCTGAAGCCAGTTCTCGTTTGTCTTGTGGGACAGCCTTTTAGCAAAAAGGAAACAAACCCCTTTCTCCTCAGGTCTCCTTACTAAATATCAAAGTATTTGTTATTTGTGACCATTGTGCACCTTTTACTGATATCAGAAAAGAAAGATCTGTAGTTCCTTTCCCACTTTTTCCTGAATTACGTGAATGTTGTGGGCCTGCCTGTTCGTGCTGGCTGTTACTATCACTGAGGTGTGTGAGCAGAAAGCTGTCTCCCAGCATGGATGAAGGCAGAACTTATCAGCCACATGAAGGGAGACATCCTTGATAAATAGATGAATCTCAGTGCAAGACTTGATTGTGTTTCTTAAAAAGAATGGACTTCTGTGAATGTTTTGTTGTATGATGAAAGAGCATATTAGAGAGGTGAGGGTAGGAGCTGCTGCACTCAGAGCAGTGCAGCAAAGGCCCATCAGGAAATGTGAGGGATTTTGGTGTCTCCATTGCTGGGGAGCCAGCTGGGCAAACCCTGAGCTCTTGGAGACTTTGCTTGAGCAGGGACTGGACCTACAGAACCCCACCACCTCCTGTGACTCTGTACCAGACATTGCACATTTTTTCCTTGGTTTTGTCTTTGTTACTGATGCCATAGCCCATTGCTTTCCAGCACTTGCTAGGGATGACAGCATATTTGTGTTCATCGTTTTGTGGCAAATCCTCATTCCCTTATCTGCATTTGTTGTGGATGTGGAGCATTTCCAGATGCTTTGCAGAGTGACTGGTCCAGGAACTGGATCATGTGCATGCTTTCCTGAAAATTGGAGGAAAACCATGCATGTTGTCTGTCAGCTTATAAAGTCTCTAAATATTGTGGAAGTTTGCTCGTGCCCTCTTAGTGTGTGGGAATGGGAATCTCCAAGTCAGGCTCGCAGCTCTGATGGGTTTTGTTTGTTTGCTTTTCTGTTGACGTTTCAGTAAACAAATAAATTCCCTGTTCCCAGTTACTTAAGGAGTGGGAAGGAGTCCGAGGAGCATTCCAAGTGCCTGGGACAGTGAGGGCAGTGGATCTGCAGGGCTTGCTGGCAGCTGATGTGGTATTTACCCTAAAATGGAGCTGCAGCACGTGCTGGGAAGCGATTCAAAAGCAGAGGAACTGCTGCACTTGTATGATTCTTTCTGATTTACCTGTGTTTGCAGCATTGTTGGGTTTGGCCTGAAGCATGATTGGTCCAAACAACTGTGCTGACAGCTGGGAAAAGACATCACAGGATAGAGAGTGAAAAGAAAGTGTTCTTGTTGCTGCACTTACTTGTTCAATGCACTTGTCATACACAGCACGGGGCTGCTGCTTCCTCGGGAGCGATTCATCAAACAGCCGGAGCTTCTGCCGGGCCGGACCGGACCGAGCTGTCCCGGGCCAGGAGCGGGCTAAGCTGGGCTGGGCTGGTTTGGATGGGCAGAACTGGGCCGGACCGGGCTGAGCTGGGCTAGGCTGGCTCGGCTTGGCTCGGCAGGACCGGGCTCAGTTGGGCTGGCTCGCCTCGGCTCGGCTCGGCAGGACCCGGCTCGCCCGCCGCGCCGCGGTGCCGGTGCCGCCGGCAGCAGGGCAGGTTCGGACCCGTCCTCCCTGTGCCGGGAATCCCAGAGCTGATCCCTGCGGTGGGACCAGCCTTGGTGCTGTTTCCTGAGCCGGGGCTGGCTCTCTGCAGGGCTGCGCTCCTGCTGTGCTGGGGCTCGGGGCGGGGGCTGCGGGGCTCCGTGGGCCCATGGCCGGGGCGCTCCGGGGACGGCGTGTGGAACGCGGGTCCCGTGGCTGCGGGGATGGGGACGGCGTGTGGAACGCGGGTCCCGTGGCTCCTTGTCTCCATGGTCAGGGTGCTCCGCCGCTCCCGGTGATTTCCTGTGCAGCCGAAAGTCAAACAAAGTCTCTCTGCATCAATATTTCTGTAGTATATTACAAGATGTACTGGCTGTTTAGGGATCTCAAACAGGAGCTACAAGTGAACTGAACTCGGGTAGTATTTGTGATTGATTGACGTTAGGGTGCCTGGAGAGCCCCAAGTACAACTGGCAGTATAAATGCATTGTAAATGATAGTGTGTACTGAGAAGACAAGATCTCAATATGGGAAAACAAACTGTAAAACACCACTAAAATTCGGTGCCTGGTGCAGAACCTGGAGTACAGCGAGTGTCTTACCTTGTGAAAATAATACCAAGCAGATGCCAGAGGCCATGGCCTGAGCAGAGGCTGTTGAATTGGCAGTTGAGCTGTCTGGGGCAGCTGAGCAGAGCTGAGAGCAGAGCTCAGTGTGCCGTGTGAGCACAGCTCTGGGTTCCTGCTGCTTGGCTTTACAGAGCCTGTCTGCAGCTTTGCTGCTCCTTCCCATCCGATGCTGTAGGCAGGAACAGAGGCGAGTTTGCTTCAGAGAATGCTGCACCATCAGCAGAGTGGCCGCGCTCTGCGTGTTGCTTGTTTGGCACGTTAATTGATCAGTTAATTAATGAGTCCCCCCATTAGTTGCTGTGCTGTTGAGGGGCACAGCTCTCTGGCGTGTCCTCTCTCCAGACTGCCTGACGTTTGCTCCTCTGATAAATTGCAGAGCACAAACAAGGCAGGGAGCAGAACTGTGCCTGCTTTCACTGCTTTCACTGAGCAGTGTTTCCAACTTTTGCTGGAATTTATCGCTGCATCTTGTTTACTTCTTAGAGTGTTCTTTGCAAACAGCAGCATTGGATTTGGCCTCAAAAAAAAGGTCAATGTGCATTTTCTGCTCTACCTAATTTCGTGTAATTGAATGTTTTTTGAAGTGTCTGCCATCCTTGCTTGGCGAGACCCCCTTCAATCTGTAGTCACAAGAAGCCCTGTGTGCCATCTTTGAACTGGATTTTCTTTTAGTTTTTTTTCTCAAGTCACTGTTCTTAACTCAGCACAGACATTCCCAGCAGTGAGGTTTGTGAGAACAGCCTTTCTTGGGGGAAGCTGCTGGGAGCAGAGGGTGAGCCCAGAGCTCTGCTGCTCCATCATGGAGCATTAGAGATAACAGGGAAGTGAAAACATGCCAGCTCCTGGATTTTTACCAAGTAACTACTAGTTTTGGTAGTTCAACAATGTTTAGGACTAGCATGTCTAGAATAGACCTTTTTTAAATTTGTCAAGCAGAATGTGTTATTTTCAAGATAAACCAAGTTTAATACTCTGCTAGTTTTTAAACCTGACAAATAGCTCAAGGTAAAAACCCCAAGCCCAGTTGCTGTACTCTTCCTTTAGGATGATTTTTTTTAGTTGGTTTGTTGCAGCAATGTGTATCTCTCGTGCTGATGTCAGTACTGATGTCAGCCCTTCCTGCCTGTCAGGGAGATGAACCATCACATCTTTGTGTTTAGTGAGCAGAAAGGTTAAAGTGCACTTCTCAATTCATGGATTCTCATCGTGTTTTGAGCTGCTGACCCTCGCAGTTGTACATGGTTGTATCCAAGGCTGGTGTGGAGTTCCTGTGCTCCAGCTGGATGCCCAGGAGCCTTGTGCTGAGCCCTGGGATGCTCGTGTCACCCTGACACCTGGGTACCAGGGCTGTGCTGGGGGCTCTGGGCTCAGCTTGGGATGGCTCCAGGTGCTGACCTGACTGATTCCTGAGAGCATCACACCTTGGTACTTTGAGTGTTAGAGTGAGCTGTAACGGCAGTCTCAATGAAAATGATGTGAAATTATTTATGCAGGTTTTGACCTTGACATGGCCGCTTCTATGTCTTGCATAAATTAATGGGTTTTCATTAAATATTACAGAAAAACTGTGGTTGTGTACAAAGGAAGACAGGAAAAGAAAGACGACAGGACTAGTATCTGGTCTCACTGGTTTATCAGCTTTAGTTTTTTTTTAACTTGGCTGATTAACATGATACTGTTACATCCAGTAATTTTTTTATGGGAGATTTCATAAGGCTTATCTATGTAAGTAACTTCAGTGACCCCTCAAGCCTCTTGATGCAAAGAAAACAAACAGGATTTTCCACAAATACAAGCAGTGAAGCCAGAGTAGGTGTATTCAGAGTGACACAGCTGAGGATTGGGTTGGAGGATAAGCTGTGCATTATTCAGGAAGGAACTAGGAAGCATTGCAGTGAAACTGTGTGAATTCTCTCACCCCCCCCTTTATAAGGATAACCCACAAAGGTGATGTTTTCCTATATCTGCAAATATTTATTATATTAGATGGATTGATGTTTAAAACAAAGTAAAGCTCTTGCTGAAATTTAGTGTAAGTTTCCATATGGAAACTATGTCAAATATAATCAAAGCAGACAGGCAAACTATTAATAACTGTTCTTAGCAAATCTTTTTGATTCGATGAGGTTTTGATGAGATCTTTGTGTTAGGGGTTAATATGCTTTTTTTCACTGAAATGACTTTTACTCTCAAATTGTAGAAGTGACTGGAAAAGTGATTGTGTGAAAATTATCTCACTGCATCAGTGGCTGTAAAGGACTGGCCATGTGTGTTTCAAACTCTGCCATTCCATTCCCACGCTCCTTGGGAGCCTCTCCCGTGATGTTTTGTGTTACAGTGCAAATAATGTGCATTTCCAGCTGATCCTCAGGCATCAGTGCTGTGACTGCAGTTAGCAGCTGCCTAAAAGTGCTGCTGGATTTTATTTTTTTTTCCTGAACTGTGTCCTTGGACAGCCTTCTGAAAATGGATAAACCAAGTTTTACACTCTAGTGCAGTGTTTTGATTGTATTTTGTTTGCCTTCATCAAGTCCTGTGCATGGATGTACCTGGCCTGAGGGCACTGAGTGTTCAGGTGAGGGCTGTAATGACAGAAACAAGGATGTGCCCCCTAGGTAAAACAGATGGAAGGACTGGCCAGGAGGCTGGGTTTGGACTGACAGGGTGCAGTGGTTGCTAACTCTTACACAGCAGCTTTTTTTCCATGGATTTCTCTAATGCAATTCAAGTGTTTTCAGTGCAGGGAGATACCTAGCAGGATAAAACCTCCCATTTTGTTTTTCTTTCATCTTCCACAAACATTCTTTTGTGCCAAAGGGCTGAAATTCTGATAAATCCTTCTCTTAAAAAAGTGATTTCAGCAGCAGTTGTCCATGGGACATCTTGAGAGATGAATTCTGCAGTGAAATTATTCAAAACTAAAGCTCCAGGTGAAGGCTTTGTGGCCAGATGCAGTGGTGTGTGTGTGTGTCTGGGGTGCATTTTGTGTAATAGACTTTTGTTGGGCAGGAAACAACCTCCTTCATTCAGAGTTTGTTTTCATCCAGTCAATTTGGACCTGAATCCTTTTTCTTTCTCTTCCAACCTTCCTCTGTCTTCTCCCTCCTCTGTACAGCTTTGCAAGCACTGATTAGGGCTGTGCCCTGCAAGCAGATCCTGTCCTTTTCCCTTGGCATCACACATGGTCAAGGCACAGCCCCCAGGGTGGCACAGACAGAGGGGTGCAGCTTCTGGAGCTCTTGCCAGGCTTTGTGCTGAAGATGCAGGTTTCCCTGGCAGGGGAGGACGGATGGGAGTGGAGCTTTTACTGAGGGGGTGTGTTACAGGTGACGGTGTTGTTCCTCTCCTGGAAAGGCAGGAGCAGATTGGACTTGTCCTACAAGCTGCTCCAGTGTTCCATGTGCCTGGCTCTCAGGTGCCAGCCCAGCATGTTTTATTTATGTGTTTTGGGGCTAAGCTCAGTTTCAGGTGTGCCAGCAGACAGGCTTTACAGAGTCTTCAGTGTTCCTGGCCTTGGTTTGCAGCAAAGCCTGTGGGTTCCTTTATGTTGTCATCTTCATTCTTATCTCACCTAATTAACTCCCAGGCATTGCAGGAGCCCTTGGCAGTAATGATGCTTCCAGCTCTTCTGGCATCTGCTTTCTCTCAGCAATTTAATCTGCTGAGAATAGAAATACTTGATTTAAAAGTTCCACAGCCAGTGTATGGGAATGTAGGTGAAATTTATCAGAGGCCAGCTGTAATGTTGAGATTCCTTCTGAACTCTGAAAGCTATTGCAGAATGTTTGTATGGGCTGACAGGAATGAGAAATGGGTGGGGGAAGGAGAGAAAGAGACACAGAGAAAGTGAGACAGACTGTTTTAAATTATTCAAGAGTGAGAACCTCACAGAAACAGAGCTGCTGGATTTTAGAATCTACAGAAAACTGTTAGTTGGTATCATGTGTGAGATTAATGTGAAGATTTCCATTAAGTATGGATTTAATGGCTCGTTCTGGCTGCTGTTTAAGCCAAGCTTGGCTCTGTACCTGCTGGGGTTGGTGGCACTGTGGGAAGCACTGGGAGGCCAAGGAGAGAAATGCTGTTTGCAGTGTGTCCTGAGTGAGGCTGTGCTGTGACAGGGGACAGGTCTCAGGGGGCACACACAGGCAGTGTGACTGTGCTTTAGAGTGCCAGGCTGACCTGCACCCTGGTGTTCAGAGTCACAGGAGGGTTGGGATGGAAGGGACCCCATGGCTCTGCCACTGTCCCAGCCTGTCCCAAATCTGACCTTGTACCTGTCCAGGGATCCAGGGGCAGCCACAGCTGCTCTGGGTACCCTGTGCCAGGGCTGCCCACCCTCCCAGGGAAGGATTTCTCCTAAATATCCTGAATCTTCTCTCTGGCGATGGGAGTCATCCCCCTGTCCTGTCATTCCAGTCCCTCCCCAGCTCTCTCAGAGCCCCTTTAGGCACTGAAAGGGGCTTTGAGCTCTCCTTGGGTCCCTCTCTTCCTGAGGCTGAATAGCCCCAGTTCTCCCAGTCTGGCTCTAGCCCTGGGGTCAGCAGAGAAACCTCCTCCAAACATTGCTTCAATGTTTGGCAACACTGGCTTCTTACAGGCAAACTCTTGCTTTTTTTCCTGGCCATGGAGTATCTGGACTTCTCAGAATTCATAATGTGATTGCATGTCTCCCTTTTCCTTTGGATAAGGAAATGTACATAAGCTTTTTAAGCTGGATTAATTAATTGGAATTATTGCCATTCTTGTTACTGATATGCATCCTTAAAACTGGACTGATTAAAAGTCTTTTGAAATCAGTGGGTTTATTGAAACCAGGTCCAGTAAATGAAGATAATATTCTTCTGTAAAATTCAAGGCTTGGGTAGAGGGTCTGTCACTGGCTGTGTGAGGTCTTGCAGAGGGACCTGACCTGGGATATCCAGACTCAGTTGCTGAGGGCCATGCTTTTGAGGAGGGTGGCTTGGCTTTGTATTCATTTGCTTTTTATACTAAGGATGTTCTTGGGAAATTTAGTGGCTTCTTATTTCAAAACCATTCTGTTGCCTAGTCTTTCAATATCTCTTACTGATGGTTGGAATATCAAGCTTTTTGCAAGGCTGTGCAGAGAATGTATTAATCTGGGATGGTTTTTTGTTAAATCTTCTATGCAGGAATATTATTTTTTTCTCTTTTAATCTAGAGATCTTATTTTGTACATGTCCTCATTTTCACATTGTACCATCCTTTCTCTTAGCATTTTTCCTGCTGTTCACCTAGCAGAAGAGCAATAGAACTCTAATTTTCAGTCCCTTGTACTAAAATAGGACAAATCTTTCAGAGACACACCAATGACGTTTTCTTCTTGGGCTTTGGAAGATTGAGAGCAGGCTCAGCTTTGCATCATAAGGAGCATGGCTTGTTGGATTTGTGGGGAGCCTGTTGGCACTGGCAGCAGGGCTGGGTGCCTGCAGTGTTCCTGGCTTTGAGCAATTGCTGTGTTTGAGGGTGAGATAGGAAATTGAATGAGTTCTGAATAGGTGTCCCATCCATCAGGATTAATTGTCCCTAAGCAAGATCATGTGGGAATGAGTTCAAGTGAAGCTTTATGGAATACCCTGGGATATAAGGCAGTGCTTTCTGCGGGTGTTTGCTCTATAAAAAAGGAGTTTCCTCCCCTGTGGTGCTGTGGGGCAGCCAGGCTGGCAGCCCGGGGTGATGGCTCTCCTGCTGCCCGTGGAGGTTATAATCAGGAGATCCGTGGGACTGCGTGGTGCCATCTCTGTGGTAACCACAGCTCTGCCTCCTGTGGAAAAGGGGTTTTTAGAAAGGAAAGTATTTTTAGCTTGCCTGAGCTGCAGCAGCTGGGAAGGTGGAGGGGCCAAACCAGGACTGGCAAAATCTTTTCAGGATTTCCCTACTCTGGATTTGAGCGGGGATCGCAGCCTTGCAGTGCCTTGCATCCCTCCCCAAGCTGTGCTGGGTCCCTGCAGCCCTGCAGTGCCTCTGGCCAGCTGTGCCGGGCGCCAGCTGCGTGCTGCCTTTGGCCGGGTCTGTGCGCCCCTCGGGCCCGCGCGTGTCCGTGTGCGCGCGCTCCCCTCGGGCCCGCGCGTGTCTGTCTGTGCGCGCTCCCTCCCGTCGGGCCCGCGCGTGTCTGTCTGTGCGCGCTCCCTCCCGTCGGGCCCGCGCGCGCAGCTCAGTTTGTTACAGCAGGATCCTGTGCGCGCTGGCTGCTGGCATGGGAAGGCTGCTTCCCCGCTGTTAGTAAGGCTGAGGAATTTGAGACTTAGAGAAAATTCAGCATTTCATGAGGTCTGAAGTCAGTCAGGGAAGTGTTTGGGCGTTAATGCTCTCTAAGGAAAGCCAGAAGCTGCAGCTGGGGATGTTCCATGGCTGGCATTTCCCTGATTTCCTGGATGGAGTTCACTGCACTGCTCTGCAGCCTGGCAGAGCTGTTGGCTTGGGAGCAGCAAGCCTGATGTTCAGCATCTGTTCTGGCTTTGCCTGGGCACTGAGTGCTTGGTGTCTCTGGGGGAGTAATGTACTTTGGATAATTCGGGGGGGAGTGCAGGTTAAAATGCTTCAAAAGCTCCAAAATGGACTTGGAAACCAAGTCCTCAATATTTTTATTGATATTTAAAAATTAATTTAATTGGTGTATTTGCTCTGTTTCCTGTGGTGGAAATGTCTGTTTAATGTTTAATATCTTACAAGATCTGACACTTAGTTTAAAAATCTGTCTTTGCACTTTGATACTATTTGGTAGCAATGGTTTTGGGAAGTACCTGTTGTTTTTGAGCAGCAGCGTTCAGGCTACCTCGAGTTTAGGCTCAATACCTGTCTGAGGCTGGAGTGCATCACTCCTGCTGGTTTCCTTTAGAGAAGATTCAGCAGCCTCACCCCTATCAACAGTAAGGGGAAGTAATCAGGATTTTGTTCTTGTTTTGTCAACAAGAAATTGATAGGAAGGAACGTTTTGGGATGTGAGCCTTCTGAAAGGGAAGTAAAACCTTAACGAGATGTTTGCACAGGTACAGAGGACACAAAGGCCTTGTGCTGGTCAGTGTTTGTAACTGTTTACGGTGGATGAAGGTTTGGCCAGCGGGGGAACAATGATGCTGTTCATGATCACTGTTCCTGTTAATGGTTGGTGTGTCTAGCAGCCCCACTGAAGAGCTCTGAGGAGCAGGCACTTGCCTTCAACAATGCAGTTCTGTTCTGGAAACCTGGGGCTGTTTCCAGGATCATCTCTGGTGGAGTTAGAAGGTATTTCCTGAGTAACCTTGACTCTGAGTTTTCAGGCTACTGAGTGAAGTGGTTTTGTCTCTAGTTTTGTGGTTGTGTTGGAATTGCTAGCGAAGAATTAAAAAAAAAAAGTAATCCATAGTTATGCAAGTTTTCTAGGAAACTCCTTAAAAATTCTAATGAAACTGTTTTGGTTTTTTTTTTTAATAATTAAAAAATGAAAATACTCCCTTTTGTAAATATGGAATGATGATCTTAGACCCTTCTTGCTCGTACTTTAACCAAATAATAATCCAGCCTGAAATGGCAGATAATTGGAAGTAAAATGAATTTAATTAACTTTTGACTTTATCAGCTTGCTTGGCTTTTAAAAGTCAGTGAAATCTTCACCTCGGTATTGGCAGTGCTAGTTGTGGTACACACTTGTTTCTGCAGTTCCCTGCAAGCTGCACGGTGTTGCTGTGTCCCCTCTGTGTTAATTAATTAATCCCAGCAGCACCGTGGGCTGTCTTGCTGCTACAGCAAGAAGTGGCACTCAGAAACCTGCTAGTGCCAGAGTTTGCACCTCAACGACTTTAATTCCTCACAGTAGATAGAGATACACTGGTGTGCACCCACCCCATGTGTATAGGTGTTATATATGTATATATATCTATATATACCCAGATGTAGAGGCACAGTGTTCCTTTGGGGTCAGTGGATTTGCAGCCTGTAGTTGGAACCAGTGCTGGCCCTGAGCACCATTCCTACCAGCCTGTAGCTAAACTCAGGGTTAATTAATTCATGGTTAATTTTATCTGTGTGTCTGGGATTTGAGAATCTGCCTGTGTACACTCCTGTCATTGGGCTCTAAATGGAATTACAGCTGGAAAGTCCCAGCTGAAGTGGAGAGCAGCTGAGGTGTGTGATCTGGGTCACTCATTGCCAGCCCATGTGTGGGATGTGCCAGGGAGAAGCCCAGGCTGGGGATGCTCAGGGAGCCCCAGCTGGGAGTTGGAATTGTTTTCATCCTGGGTGTTTTCTGGCTGTAAAGCTGCATTAAAAGCTCTGGCTGAGGATGCCACCAGAGCTGTGCTGTCCCTGGCTGTGGGACAGGCTGCAGAAAACCAGGTTCCTACTCCCTGGGGAAGTGCCTGGCTCCACAAGGGCCCCGCTCCTCTTCCTCTGGCTCTGGTGAGTCCCTGTCACATTCCTGGTTTCTGGCTGGGGGCTCTGGGGCAGCACAGGCAGCCACACCTCATTCAGGTGAGGAGACTCAGAGCCAGGGAAGGCTCCAGAGCCCTGCTGAGCCCTCAGGAGAGGTCACAGCTTCATAATTTTCTGTGCTCTGCACTCTGGTCTGCGTCAGCTGTGAAGTGATCACCGTGGCTAATATCCTCTTGTTAATTAAAGACTGTAAATGGGAGAATGGCAGGGAAATTCTGGAGTTAACATGGGTCAGATGTTTGGTGTGCCTTTAAGGGTCTCTGACAGGCCAGTTATGGTTGAAGACAAGAACAGGTCTGTTCTATTTTGCATGTACTAAGCTGTGCCCTGTCACTTTGAGCTCTCTGTTCTGAAAATAGAGTAAGTGGCAAGGCAGGTGAGCTGACACTGAGCTCAGTGGCAGCACCTTCACAGTGTACTTGTCACACAGGACACCTGTGCTGGCAGCTCGGGTGGAAAATGAGCTCCTGAGCCCTGGAAAAGAAATACAAAAAACTTGATGTGTTGCTATGGAATTTGGGAGAAAGTTTGAAGCATCTGTTTTGATGTTACTGGTGATTTCTGAATTTGGACAGTGTATGGGGATGGATGTAGTTAATCCCAGTGTATCAAACCTTTTTAGTTTAGAGTAGAAATATAAAACAGGTGCATTAATAAATAATTCCAGTTAGTTTTATTAACCTGTATCTGCAATTGAGTAAATTTTGTGTTACTGTGAAAAGTATCTGTGTGAAAACTTAAGAGGGAAACAAAATCCAGTGGGGTGTATAAGAAGGCTTGTAAGCACAGGGCAGGAAGAGAAATTTCACTTGTTCAGTTGCTTTCCTAAAGCACTGAGTGAAGTGCCCTCACTTGTACTTTGCTTTAGGAATAGCGAAAGTATTCCAGCAGTCCAGTACAGGCCTCTTTTGAGGGAGGAAATTGTTTCTCACGTGCATCTGAGGTTTAAATCAGCGTTGATCACCTATGGAACCTGCTCCTTGTCTCTGTGTGTCAGGGGCTTTGGGGAGGACTTTGGCTGTGGCCAGGCTCTGCTCTGTGGTGGGACACTGGTGACACACTGGTGACACTGGCTGCTGGCGTTGGGGGCCATGGGTGTGTTGCACTGCTGCTCTTCCAGGAGGGCTGGAATTGGTGAGGCACCAACATTTTAGTGCTGAGCTGCTCTGAAAAATGAAATCCGTTTCGTGGCTGGGAACAGTTGCTGTTGTTTAAACTAAATTAACGTGATGGTGAATTATTTGCTGTAGGTTTTGACAGTTTCCATAACTCTTTTCCTGTGGAATGGGCTGTGGATTGTGTTGGTGCCACGAGGTGGGGAACAGTTTGTCAGTGTAGAGAAGTGTGGCACAGAGCAGAAATTACAGGGCAGAGAGGGGTGGTGGTTCCTGAGCTGCAGGCTCTGTTCCCCTCCTCCTGCTGCCTGTGGCTCTCTTGGGAGGTACCAGCTCCAGCCTGGGGACTGTGGGGCCCTTTCCAGCCCAAGGGAATGGCAGGTGGGTTGATCATCCCAATTCACAATCCTGAATTTAAGGACAGTTTTACCCTTTTAAAATAAAACCAACATATTTCAGTGTAAATATATGCTTCCAGAGCTCTCCTAGAGAAGCACATAAAAGCATGTGCAGCTGTCCTTGTGAGTGTGTCCCCAGATCTGCAGCGTGGTCCCCAAATGCATCCTCATGTGGTAGCCAGTGATAAGCCCATTGCAGCTCCATCTCTTCCAGATGACCAGACTCAAGGTGGCTTTTCCCAGTGTAACGCACAATTCATTTGGGATGTTTCAAAATGAAAAAAATGTCATGGAGAAAAAGTCGCTGAAGTTGTCCTTACTTTTTCTCAGAGTTTAACTGAAGCCTGAAGCCCATTTTCCTAAACAGGAAAAGAACCATTCCAGCACCATGAGGAATGTTGATACTAGGTGAAGTGCACTTCCTTGTGACAGAGAAAAATAGAGGTGTTACCTCACTGCAAACAGGATATCTCTGAATAGTTAGGTTTAAATATACAATATTTTCCATAGTGGCTTTGAGTTTCTGGAGCCACGGCCACAGGATGACTTTTGGCTGCAGTAGTGTTCCTGCTGGTCATGGGGGGCTCCCACTGCCACTTCACAATGCCACACATTTGGTTTTAGTGCTGGATCAAGCCTGGTTGGATAAATGTGTCCACAACGTGTTAGTGAAGTGGGATTTTGTGCTTGGCTTTTTAAATCCCTGGCACACAGAACAGGGATCACAGCAGCTGCAGAGTGTTCCAGGGCAGTGCAGGCTGCTCCCCAGCCTGGGGTCACCTCCCTTCTGGGGCCCATCCTGTGGCACACTCACCTCACTGCTGATTGCAGGTGGAATTGGGGATGGAAAGGAAGTTTTTCAGCTGAGGATGCCTTTGCTCTGTTCCCTCCAGTCTGTCCTGGCAGCAGCAGTGGATGGTGAATATTGTATAACAAAGGGAGTGATTTTTCTCTGGAACACTTCTTCTGATAAGCAGGTCCCAGAGTGCATGTTCTTGCAGTGCTCGACTTGCATTTTGATTTTCAAGCATGGGCTTATTCTATATATTCTTATATATTATAACTGTGACAACAGACCTGAGGTCAGGAGATCTGAGTCTTACTCATTTTTTTTCTGGTTGTTATGCCTTAAAGAACACCTGACTCATGTTTTCAGGTTCCTATAGCCACAGAGAGAGAAACTGTGAGCAGTCCAGTGTGCCAGGCTGTGTTGGGAAGAGTTCAGTAGTTCTGGGGAAATGGATGCAGCAATTCTCTTCTCTCATCTGAGCAAGACATGGTTACAATGAGGAAAAACTTTCTGGAGATGCAGCTTCTAAATTGGAAGTGTCTGTTCCTGGCTGTGTCTTGTGAGTAACTTTGTAGATGGATGTAGGAAAGCAAAGTGCCATTTAATGAGTTGGGGGGAAAGATTTCTAGGTGTTGTACATCTTTTTTGTTAAGTATTTTTTGTTCCTCTACCTGTGGGTTTGTATATTGCTAAGCCTTGTCATTTTTGTTCTGCTCTTTTTGTGTGTGAAGCTTTCTGCCCAGCCGATGGTCAGCCCTGCTGCTGCCTTGCTCAGGTTCTTGCTTTGCGCCTGGGCACGGGGGAGCTTTCCCCACCTTCTGTCTGTCTGGGCTGTGCTCCCACAGATCCTGTCTGGCCTGCCACATTTAGTCTGTCACAGGTCTTTGCTCTTGTCCTGTCTCTTCATTTAGTCCATTTTCCATTATTTTGAGGATAAGCTGCCTCACTTCATGTAAAGCCCATGCCAAGACATTTTGTGTCAGTAGTGGGAAACTGACTTCTGGTTGCTTGCTTTGTTTATTTGTTTTTTGGCCAAAGCTTCCTGTCTTGATTGCTCTCACACTGGATTTGCCAGGAGATGTTTTTGCTCTATTGCAGGACAAAGCCTTGTGGAAATCTACAGAACTTTCAGGGGGACACTGTAAAAATTTGAGAGGATTGGACAGGCTCTGTACCCAAACAACAGCCTTGTGTGCTGGCTTCAGCCTGCTGGCTCCCAGCACTGCTGCATTCCTCAGTTAGTACCATTTGAACGTGTATTTGCATATATAAAATACATGTATGTGTTTATAGTTAGCCAGTTGGGGCAGAGGCTGCAGTGCCTGTGCTGGTGCAGTGCTGGCACACTGGCATGAGGGCCACCCTCCTTGCTGTCATTTGGGGTGTCACAGAACTTGGGGGAGATGAAGGGAGTGTGTCCCAGTTGGAGCTGGTGATTTGGCAAGCTCGAGCATCCTCCTTTCCCAGCCAGGTGTGGGAATAGCCCAGGGCTGCAGCACTCCCATCTGGGTTGTGCTGCTCACTGTGCCCGTGTCCTGGGAGCAGCACACGGTTTGGGGACACAGCTGGAGTTAATTGCACTGTGTGTGTCACAGGCTCTGTCTGAGGTGGGGTTTGAGTGTTAGGGGTGAGGTCTCACTTTCCAGGGAAGCTGTGGGCTGGTCAGTGGAGCAGGGGCACTTGGCAGTGTGGACACTTCCCAAAGTAAAACAATGTACAGGCTTTCAGAGCTGAGCTGAGTGCACGTGCCTGAAAACATAAAATGCTCAAGTGACCGTCCCCATGAGCATGAGGAGCAGTCAGGGTGCTGTGGGGCTGCAGTGCTGGCAGAACATCTTTCTAATCTGTGCATGCTCTTGTTGCTTTGGGTAGTTTTAAAGTTTATTTTCAGCAATGGTGGATTTTTTCCCTCACACTGAAGAGAAGCTGTGATCTCACTGTTGGTTGTTCTGGAGGTTTTGTGCTAGCAGACAGTTCATCCAGCACTGCAGGCTGACACTCCTGCTGCTGTTGTCTGCTGATGTTTCCTTCCTTCAGAGTCTATATTTAGTGTTGAGCTGTATTCACTGTGGCACAGGGCTGCAGGCTGTTCGCTTTCAAGCCAAAGGAAACTGTTCTCTTTAAGGATAAGAGTGAACAAGGGGCAGGATTTCCTGTGGAAACGCACCCACAGGAGAGCTGACTTTTACTTTGAAGTTAATGGCAAAGAAGACAAAGTGAAACCCTGAAGAGTTCATGTGCACAAGAACGAGTTTTATTTTGCCTGGTGAAGGAAGCCTGTCTCTAGTTTTGTGGTTATGTTGGAACTGCAAATGAAGAATTAAAAAAAAAGTAATCTATAGTTATCAGAGTTTTCTAGGAAACTCCTTAAAATACTAATGAAATTGGGGTTTTTTGGTAATTAAAAAATGAAAATGCTCCCTTTTGTAAATATGGAATGATGCTCTTAGACCCTTCTTGCTCATACTTTAACCATATAATAATCTAGCCTGGAATGCCAGATAGTTGGAAGTAAAATGGATTTAATTAACTTTTGACTTTATCAACTTGCTTGGCTTTTACAAGTCAGTGTAATCTGGGACAGGGGTGAGGAAGGGTCTGGGCAGGGGTGCAGGGTGGGCAGAGAGCCCCCAGCTCAGGGCACACCTGTGCCAGGTGAGGGGAGCCTGTGCTGTCCCCATGTCCCCGTTAACCAGAGGGGCTGGCACTGGCAGGGTTTTGGAGCTGTCCTTGCCAGGGTGAGGTGGAGCTGAGCCTGCTGCCCCCTGCTCCTTCCAGCAGTGCTGAGCTGCTGCCCCTCCGTGCTCAGAGCACTGCAGGGTCCCTGGGTTCCAGAGCTGCCAGCAGTGCTCCTCTCTGGCACTGCAGGAACCTCAGGAATTAATATAGTGTTGCACAAATCACTCTGGAATGTATTTATTGTTTCATCTCACGTGTTTACTCTATTTCCTTCTTTCGTGAAAGCTACCAAAATTCCGTTTTATACTATAAAATGCATTTTTGTCTGAGGGGTGGGGGAACAGGAAAACATGCTCTTTCAAAACATGCTGTCTTTGGGATTTTTGCTTGCTTTTCCTCTGTAACAAGGGGATTGAGCCCTGCTGTATTATTGTGAGGTGTGTTCTGACTGAAATCAGAAACGCTCACTGTACACCCAGTTTTTATGTGTAGGAGCCCAAGGACCTTACAACTATATAACAACAATATAATAGCAGGCTCTTTTCTGTAACTGGGGCCCAAACACAATCCCTAAGATTTATGTACTCAAAATAAATATGTGGAGATAGCAACATTCCAGACATCTAAAAATCCCCATTTCAGTATTGCTTGTTATTTAGATTTCCGAATGAATATAAATGCCAGATGCAAATGTACATTTATTTTAGAAGCAGCAGTAATGTATCTGTGTATTTCACTTGAGATTTTGCTTCTGCTGAAGCTGGCTGGATGAAACACTTCACGAAGGGCTGCACACATCTCTGCCAATTTATTTCTTTCTAAGCTTGTCTCTCTGCCAGATGTCTGATGGCATTTTGTGGAAACTTAAGGGAATATTGAGGATGGTTATTTCCAGTTGCATATATCAGTTCTGGTGCTTTGTCTTCCTTGGGGCTGCATCAGCAATGTTTTATTAATTGGGCAAAACTGTTTTCCTTTCAGGACCTTTCCTCTAAATTGTTTATTCCGAGTTGTCCGTGGTTTTGAATATTGCAATTTATCTTTGTATGCTTTATTTTTACCATAAAGAATCATCTAGATACTTTCCTTATAAATTTTTGCTCTTATAGCCACTTGCATGTTAAGTGCAATTGTAGCACCTGAACCCTGTTCTGGGCCATCCCAAGGGTGCAGGAGTGGAAAAGGATTTCTCTCCTGAGTAACCAAGATGTCAGTGATAATACACATGGGACAGCTGAGGCTTCCTGTGTTCAGTTGGTTTGTTGGTGGGTGGTTTCCCCCCATCCTTCCTGTGTGCAGCAAACCCCAAACATTTGCTTTTGCTCAGGGACACTTGTGACACCCAGCAGTGCAGGGGGGTGCTTCAGTCCATGTGCAGCTCTGGATAAAGCTGAAAATAAGCTTTGTGGGCTCTTGGGCCATTGGTCAAAGGTGCATTTATTACAGGAATTGGCATAGCAGCAAGGAGGAGAAAAAAACCCCTACCAATCCTGAAAAGCCTACTCTTTAGATCCAATTGCAATTAATTTGCAAGTATCTCCCTTAGCCCTTTATTTGTGGAATAGAATGTAAACAGCTGTCATTGTCTCCTCTGCTGTCAAATACTTTTATTAGATCACTGTGTATTTACTGGTGTGCTGAACTCCCTGGGGTTCACTTGGTAAATTCACAGCTCTCTTGGGACTGCAGTAGTTTGGTGTTAAGCTCTTTTTTTTTACTGGAATATAGGATGTGCTGGAGCTGCCTCACTGCCACTCACTCTCCTGCATGTTCCTCCTGGGCCTGATTCTGGGAAAGGCAAGGACTTTCATCCCTGGCAGAGCAGTGCCCCATCACACAGCATCTGGCTCATAAATAAGGATACATCTCCTTGAGGAAAGAGCCTTTATTGCTCAGAGGAATTGATAGACACTGCTGCACAGCAGGGCATGCAGCTCATCACCTTTAGCTCTAGAGCTTTGGGTCACAGAAGTTACTGTCTGCAAACATGAGCACTTAGATAGAATTACATTATTATTTTTATTATTCCACAGAGCACATTGTACCTTACTGATTTAAGGCATTTTGTTGTACCAGCTGTTGCTCTGCAGTTACTCCCTGAGCTGCTGGGCTCAGATGCCCAGAGCTGCAGTGTACCAGGCTGGGAGAATTTGTCTGTGTGCAGAGCCTGACTGTGGTCAGCAGTCTGTTCCCAGTGCAGAAGGCTCTGGGAGTCTGGGCATGTTCTGCTCTGCTTGACTGTGACACAGACCATGGGATTAGTACAAAATCAGGGATGTTTTCAAGTCTTCATAAAACTCAGCCCACAATGTTTGTTTGCATCACTAGCCTTGAGTTCCTGGGAGCTGTGAGTGATGGCACTGCTCCCCTGTGCATGTTTCTGTGCCGTGCAGATTTAGAACAACATTAAAGTTCTGGATATATCTATCTAGTATATACATACTAGATTAATACATTAATATGTAAATATCTAGGTATCTAGGTATTTTTTTGTTCAAACCTAGGGCGTTTTAAAGATTTCACTAAAAACAAATACAGAAAGAAACCCTACAAATACACAGGATTGACCGTGGTGGTGGTTGAGTGTGAATGTTGCCAGAGATCTGTTTTATCTATCCATGTGCAAAAGCAGATTAATTTGGTTTAAACTCATTCAGTTTTCCCTATGTCATTCCAAAATCAGGATACAAAGCAGTGGGAAACTTGAGTGTATTAATGTGGTTAATCTTGCTATTTGCTAACAATTAGAGTTTGTGTGGTGTTGGATTAACTCTGGTTAATGCTCTTAACATGTTGATTATTCAAATATCCAGGAGCTTTTAATCTTTCAGTAAGATGTCAGTAATAGAAGTTAAATTTAAGTACATGGGCAGTTCACTCGGGTCAGGAGAGTCAAGATTCTGGACTTGTCTTACTCCAGTGTTTGTAAATGCTTCCCCAGCAGTGGTTCTGCCCTGTTTGTGCCTGCTGCAGAAACCATGGTTAAACACAATCCATGTTCCTTCATGGTCTGGGGCTGTGTCTGTGTGTGCTGGACCTGTGTAAGCCTGGTCACTTTGCTATGAGAGCTACTGGATTATTTTCTACACCAGCAGTTCTGAAAATCTGCAGCTTTTGTTGTTCCATCTCAGTATAATCTAATGTAATGCTTCAGAAAACTACCCGTTATGTAAACTCCACTAAAAATGAGTATCTTCAATTAACTGTAATGTGGAAATTGTACTTGAAAGCTGAGCACCATTAGTGCTGAGAGAAGTATTTTTCTTTTGTTCTGTGATGCTGGATTAGCCATGAAAGGAATAGACTTGGAACAGACATTAGTACTTTGTTTGGAATATTGTAGAATCACAGATGGATTGGGTTGGAAGGGACCTTAAAGATAATTTCACTGCATCAGTCTGCCATCTTCCAGCAGAGCTGGGTGCTCCCAGCCCTGTGCAGCCTGCCCTTGGACACCCGTGCTGGCTCTAAAGTCGAGGTGCTTGGAGTGCAGGTTTCATCTTTCTGTGGGGAGTCACAAGTACTGTTACAAACTCGGGTATTGTATGTGATTGGTGAACTTTCTGAGATTTAGTTGTTCTTATGAATGGCAGATTGCTTTTAGTCACTGCCCTGAATCATCTTGTATTAGATGCAAACATTGCTTATGCTGAATTAGGTGACAGTTCCAAGTTTGTCATGTAAACTTCACTCTTTCCATTGGCACTGAATAGTTTTCTGTTTTTATTTTTTTCCTTTCCTATTTTCTTTGAGGTATATTTTTGAGTTGACCTTGTTCCTTTGTCTCCAGAGTTTAGGTGGGGCTCCCAAATATCCCCATTGAGAACCTGAGACAGAGCTGCTCTTCGGGGCAGGATAGAAAAGTCACGATCCTGTTCAACAGGCAGCACGTTTGTGGGGTTCCCTCCTTGATGTCCTGCCCCCAGGTCACCCTGGTCACCCTCCTGGCACTTGTCCCCACTGGTCTCAAGGTTGCAGGGGACTCCCTACATCCCAACCTCCAAATTAAACTAAACTGGTGATGCTTTTACTGACACAGATGTTCTTTATTAAAATTATTCGTTGTTATTATGTAGGTGGTAAAGACAGGTGGCTCTTACCTCCCTGTCCTGGGTTGTTTGAGGAGTGACTAATTGTGGTTGTGGTATGGAGTATAATATACATATATATGTGAATATATATGATATAATATGAAGCATAATATATATACATATATCTACATACATGCATATATATTATATGTTATTATATTATATATTATTATTATATTATATTATGAGTGTGTAACATATAATATATAGAGTGTGTAACATATAATATATAGAGTGTGTAACATATAATATATAGAGTGTGTAACATATAATATATAATGTTACACACTCTATATGTATTATATATGTTATACATACACTCTATCTAGTTACACACAGTCTATATATTATATATATATGTTATGCACACACTGTCATGTATGTATGTCTGTGCATCCAGCTGTTTTGCACAGGCAGACACTTGCTTCCTCACTCCTGCTCCTGTTGCATTACTCCTTACGTGTCCCTCAGATGCAGTTAATTAACCAGAGTAGTTAATTCCCAGGTGGCTGTATGTGTTCAGAGCCAGCCTCCCTGGCTGGGCAGGGCTGGCTCTGGGTCTCTCCCAGGGCCAGGAGGTTTTGGTTGTTTCACGAGCTGCTGGTTTCTCTGTGTACAGACTCAGTTCACAGCCAGTTCTGGCTGTTAGAGGCACAGAGCCTTTGAGACAGGCAGCAGTGCTGCTCTGTGTCTCAGGGTTTAAGTCAAAGTTTGGATTTTGAAGAATCTGCACTTTTCCTTCAATGTTTTTTTTCTTGAACTCTTAATTCTAGTTTTCCTGTTTGGTCCTGGTTGGTTTGTCTACATGGGGTTTGAAGTGTCATAAACTCATCACATGAGCAGAACATGCAGTTGATCATCATTTTGTTTGTCATTTAAGAGTAAAGTTGATGCAAAACACCACATTAATGGTACACAGCTGATGGGTGGTTTTCCAGTATCATCTGTGAAGTTCAATAGAGCATAGCAACAGCAATGCTTACAAGTCTATTTGAAAATAAAACAACATTTAAATCCAGGATATAAATGTCTAAAGGATGCCAGTAAATTTATAAAAACAATATAAGAGATCAAAAAATCATGTTACAAATAATTCTGTTGAAACAATTGTGATGGTCAGTTACGTTGATGGACTCAAAAGAAGTTTTTAGTAAGCCTGTTGCTGGTCAAACAGAACTTGATCAAAGGTTTTGTTTTTCATTAAATAAGCAGCAAACCAAGTATAAAAAGGAAAATAGCCTGTATTTCATGTTTTTCTTTGTGGAGGTTGGGATGAAAGGCTCTGGGCTGCATGCTGAGAGTCTGACTGCAGCAGGGCCCTGGGGTGCTGGGGGATGCCAGGAGACTTCTGGAACTCGGGGATCCAGTGATCCCTCAGCCCAAGCGGGATCCTGGGGCTGTGTCAGTCAGGCAAGGGTTAGGGTTAGCTTAGTGTATATATGTATGTATATGTGTGTGTGTATGTGTATATATATATATATATAATTTTATATATATATATAATTTTTTTTTTTAATAAAAACTGGTGTTGGTTGTGCCTTGTGTGTTCAGGCAGTGTGCAAGTCCAAGTGGCCAGTTGTCCTCTAATTCATTTTGGAGCCCAGTTTTCATAAAGCAAGTCAAGATTTTTTTTTCCTTTTAGCTTAAAAAATGAGCCTATTCTTTGCCAAAAATAAACTTCATAAAATAGAACCTGCTTTCTATAATTCATCAGCTTTCTTCCATTTCCCTCTGAACAAAGCTGAAAAGAAATTTTCCAGGCTGTTAATTTAGTTTCATTTAGTTCTTTTCCCTTTTTCCTTTTGAATGAAAAGCTCCTTACCCTGTCTAAATATATATTTTTTCTCGTTTTTTTTAAGAGACTCCTTTCCCATCTGAGTATGTTTTTGCACCAAGTTTACAGCTTTCCTGTTGGCTGTTGAGTATGATTTTTAGGCAATAGAAGTGCTGGGGAGAAGAGAGGTGCCTGTGTGCTGGCTTTGAAAAGCTGTTTGTTTTTGGGCTGTCACCAGCTCATGTGCTGCTCATGTGTTCACAGGCTCACTGTTTTTTCTTATAAACCTGACTATTACAGTGACCAGTGGGACGTAAATAGACTTCAAGTGGAAACTCACCATGAGAAGAGTTTTTGTGGGATTTGGGATTCCAGGAAAAGGTCAGAAGTGCTTTTAATTGCGGGAGCAGCGTGTGCAGGACACGTGTCCTGTGCTCAATCCACATCTGTGTGATGGGGCTGGCTGGGAGCTGTGCTGTTTGAGGGCAAGACTTTCTCTGGAGAAGGGTTTCTGTTTGTGCCTCAGAATGTGTGCCTGGAGGGTGGGATGGAGCCAGGGCTCCCCCAGGCACTGGGACACTGCTGGGCACACCTGGTGGGCACTGGGCATTCACCTGCAGCAGGCACTGTGGCTCCTTCAGTGGCAGGAGAGGGACTGGGGACAGGGGATGGAGGGACAGGACACAGGGAGTGGATCCCACTGCCAGAGGGCAGGGCTGGATGGGATTTTGGGCAGGAATTGTTCCCTGGGAGGGCTGGGATGGAATTCCCAGATGTGCTGTGGCTGCCCCTGGATCCCTGGCAGTGCCCAAGGCCAGGCTGGACATTGGAAGAGCATGGAAGATGTTCCTGCCATGGCAGGGGTGGCATTGGGTGGGGTTTGGGGTCCCTCCAACCCAAACCATTCTATAGTTCTAGATATTCCCAACAAAGTGGTGATGTCTGTAAGTATTTGGGGAGAAGGACTGGATTCTGCATTAGCAGAGCTGGAGGTGGGGATAGCCAGAAAGATGGAGACTGATAAAGTGGGGCTTGCATTAGGGACCCAGGAGAAATTGGTCCATTGGTGAATGGGTATGGAAAGATTTAGCATCAAAGAGGATAGGGAAAGATTAATTTCCATCATATTACAAAAAGAATGAGATAATTTAATGAAGGACAGAGTGTGGAGAGAGAGGATAGGAAGTCCAAAGTCTGTGGGAGACATGAAATATAATTTGCCTATTTTTAGACAGAAAAATAAGAGAAAGATAAATTATCTTTCTATTTGATTGTTATCTCCAATCCTTCAAAACTTCAAATTGTTTTTTGTGTGACATGGCTGGAGAGGAGTCTGAGGCACAGGGCTGGGTTACAGAATTGTGCCACAGAGTGGTGAAAGTGGAAAGCAGGGCTGTGGTGGTGCCAGAGGAGCACTGTGGAGGCGGCACAGCCCTGGAGCTGGCAGTGAGCTGGGGCACAGGCCAGGGGCTCTGCCAGGGCACAACCTCCTTCCCTCCCTGTCTCTGGGAACTGGCTACTGAGGAACTTAATGGGCACCTTCCAGGGCTGCCTCTGCTCCTCCAGGTTTTGTTTGGCAGTTGTATCCAGCTGTGTGAAAAGAGCACATGTGATAGGAGAGCAGAGCAGAAGAGGAGTTTCATGGATGTGTGCCTGCGTGAGGGGTTTCATGGGTTTGTGTGTGAGGGGTTTCATGGGTCTGTGTGTGAGGGGTTTCATGGGTCTGTGTGTGAGGGGTTTCATGGGTCTCTGTGCGTGAGGGGTTTCATGGATCTCCCTGCATGTGAGGGGGTTTCATGGATCTCTGCATGTGAGGGGTTTCATGGATCTCTGCATGTGAGGGGTTTCATGGATCTCTGTGTGTGAGGGGTTTCATGGGTCTCTGTGCGTGAGGGGTTTCATGGATCTCTACGTGTGAGGGGGTTTCATGGATCTCTGTGTGTGAGGGGTTTCATGGGTCTGTGTGTGAGGGGTTTCATGGGTCTGTGTGTGAGGGGTTTCATGGGTCTGTGTGTGAGGGGGTTTCATGGGTCTCTGTGCGTGAGGGGTTTCATGGATCTCTGCATGTGAGGGGTTTCATGGATCTCTGCGTGTGAGGGGTTTCATGGGTCTGTGTGTGAGGGGTTTCATGGGTCTCTGTGCGTGAGGGGTTTCATGGATCTCTGCATGTGAGGGGTTTCATGGGTCTGTGTGTGAGGGGTTTCATGGGTCTGTGTGTGAGGGGTTTCATGGGTCTGTGTGTGAGGGGTTTCATGGGTCTGTGTGTGAGGGGTTTCATGGGTCTGTGTCTTGAGGGGTTTCATGGGTCTCTGTGCGTGAGGGGTTTCATGGGTCTCTGTGCGTGAGGGGTTTCATGGATCTCTGCATGTGAGGGGTTTCATGGATCTCTCATGCAGAGGGGTTTCTCATGGGTCTCTGTGCGTGAGGGGTTTCATGGGTCTCTGTGCGTGAGGGGTTTCATGGATCTCTGCATGTGAGGGGGTTTCATGGATCTCATGCGTGTGAGGGGTTTCTCATGGGTCTGTGTGTGAGGGGTTTCATGGGTCTCTGTGCGTGAGGGGTTTCATGGGTCTCTCGTGCGTGAGGGGTTTCATGGGTCTCTGTGCGTGAGGGGTTTCATGGGTCTCTGTGCGTGAGGGGTTTCATGGGTCTGTGTGTGAGGGGTTTCATGGGTCTGTGTGTGAGGGGTTTCATGGATCTCTGCGTGTGAGGGGTTTCATGGGTCTGTGTGTGAGGGGTTTCATGGGTCTCTGTGTGTGAGGGGTTTCATGGGTCTCTGTGTGTGAGGGGTTTCATGGGTCTCTGTGCGTGAGGGGGTTTCATGGGTCTGTGTGTGTGAGGGGTTTCATGGGTCTCTGTGCGTGAGGGGTTTCATGGATCTCTGCGTGAGGGGTTTCATGGGTCTCTGCGTGTGAGGGGTTTCATGGGTCTCTGCGTGTGAGGGGTTTCATGGGTCTCTGCGTGTGAGGGGTTTCATGGGTCTGTGTGTGAGGGGTTTCATGGGTCTGTGTGTGAGGGGTTTCATGGGTCTCTGTGCGAGGGGTTTCATGGATCTCTGCGTGTGAGGGGTTTCATGGGTCTCTCGCGCGTGAGGGGTTTCATGGATCTCTGCGTGAGGGGTTTCTCATGGGTCTGTGTGTGAGGGGTTTCATGGGTCTCTGTGTGTGAGGGGTTTCATGGGTCTCTGTGTGTGAGGGGTTTCATGGGTCTCTGTGTGTGAGGGGTTTCATGGGTCTCTGTGCGTGAGGGGTTTCATGGGTCTCTGTGCGTGAGGGGTTTCATGGATCTCTGCGTGTGAGGGGTTTCATGGATGTGTGCCTGCGTGAGGGGTTTCATGCCTCTGTATCTGCCTCTGGGCAGTTGGTGTCAGAGCTCTCTGTCAGGGATGAGGTTCTTGTTTTCACTGGGAGAGGTTCTGCTGCCTCCCACTGATTTGGGACGTTGCTGCCACTGCTGTGACAAGTCTGATTTGTATTGTTATTCCCCTTGGATGCAGAAATTGTCCAGAAGTCTTGTTGTTGAACATAAAGCTCACATCAGTTCTCTCCCTCTGTGGTTGTGTCCAGGCTGGGATCTGTTGCTGAAAATACAGAACTTTGCACTTCACTGCAGTTCTGCTGCTCCACTTT
The DNA here is from genome assembly GCA_034336665.1 of Luscinia megarhynchos. Classification (NCBI taxonomy): domain Eukaryota; kingdom Metazoa; phylum Chordata; class Aves; order Passeriformes; family Muscicapidae; genus Luscinia; species Luscinia megarhynchos. Next base: position 452,621 of record CM067569.1, read on the forward strand.
TGTAACTTCTGCAGCAATCTGGGAATGCCTCACCCAGCTTGTCCGTGGCAGGTGTGATGGGATGAGCATCCCCAAAGCACTGTCACCCCTGACCCAGCCTGAGAGAGGGGGGTCAGGGTCACTGGGGGCTCAGGGCTGGGCAGGGGTGAAGTTCTGATGCCCAGTGCTGAGTGTGCCCTTCTGACAGGGCACAGCTCAGGTGTGCCGTGGCCTGAGAAACCTGGGGCACAAACACTGTGCAGTCCTGTACAAAATGCACCTTTTGGGTGACACTCAGAGGGGGCTCAGGAATGAGGGGTGGGGTCTGGCCAGTGGCATCCTGGAGGAGCATCCTTGTGTTTGAACTTCTTGCTTTAATTGGGAAAAAAGCTCCCTTCCTGAATACCCTGAGGAAAGCAATAATATCACAATATTGTTGTAAAAATAGATTTCTCTTAATTTTTGCTTTTTGTTTTTCAGCCAGAAAATTTACAGAAGAATTGGCTTCGGGAATTTTATCAGGTAAGGTAAAGCTTATTTTTCTCATGGAGTTCTCTGCAACTTTGTTTATTGACCTAATTAGTAATGTCAGGATTTTTTCCTTTGTGAAGTGGAATTACTGTTTTATAGTGATTGTGTTTTATAGTCAAAGACAGCCCTGAAAATATGTCTCTTTCTGGGTTTTTAAGTAATTATAAAAATCCAGCATATAAGCACAATTTGTTCTCATCAACAGTTCTCTGCCTAAAAAATATATTCAGGTTTTATAAAATTTGCTTCAGTTTGGCATGAAATGGACTTCTAAGTCTACTGAGTAAGATACATATTTGAGTACTTGTTTAAAAAAAACTGTTTAGAAGTCCAGTTTACCTTAAAATTGAAATATTACAATTTTGGGCATTGGTTTGCAATAAATTGGTCCTGTCTGCTCTTTCTTAACAATTGTTGGCTAATGTGAAAATATGGACATTGAACCCATATTATAAAACATGCTGTAGCCTCTTGGTGTGAGGGGTTTTTAAGCCTCTCTCACACACAGTGTGATTGCAGTAGACACTGGCTGAGCTTGCAGTCTGTGTGCAGAAATTCAGCAATAGGGAGCAGGAGCTGAGCCCTGCTGGGGCAGGGAGAGCTGCTGTCACTGCTGCAGAACTCGGGGGGTCCTGAGTCCCACAGTGTTAAATCCCACAGAAGGGCCTTGAGAGACCCCAGAGTCCCTCCAGCCCCACACCCTGCCAGCTGTGCCACTCTTCTGCCACAGCAGGTTGTTCCAAGCCCTGGCCACAGAAAAGTGCCACAGGATTGCTTTATCCAGTCCCATAGCTCTTACAGAAAAACACTTAAACAACAAAACTGTGCTGTTCAAATTTTAAAGTGAAACTGTGTGCAGAAAGTATGATTAGCAGTATTTCATCTTTTGCTTTTGTAATTGAAAGCATCCTGTGAGCCTTTCCATTCTCGGGTTACCAGTGCAGCCTGTGACCTTCATTGCACTGGTGTAAAACACTGCAATTCGCTTTTACTGGCAAATGTAAGAGACTTGCAAAAATCCAAGCTGCAGTAACCGTTCTTACATCCTTTATTACCTGCCGAGTTCAGATTCATCTCTTTAGTTTTCTTCTTCCACCCTGGTTGATCACTGCTGTGTGTACATGGTGCTTGCACTGCACAGGTGTCTCTGCTGGTTGTGATTCCAACCCTCCACAGCTTCAGGAAAAACTCTTCCTATGCAGGAAGTACAAATAAACAGAGAGAACTCTTTATTTTGGGTTTTTTTTTAGATGGCTGTGTGTTTTTGGTCGTGGCATGGCTCATTTACGTGCCTTTATCAGGAGAGTCCTTCTGTGTTCATTGTGTGCTGGAGTGGGATGAGCGCTGCAGGAACACTTTGGAAAGTTTGTGGAAAACAGGAAGGGGAGGAGGGCAGGAGAACAGGCAGGGACCTCTGACATGTGACTGGACGTGGTCTGTCTTGGGCACAGTAAATATTACTGTGTGTATACAGAGGAATAAAATTATCCATTAATTGCAGCCTCCAGACCAGGCAGAGTGTTGCTGGGGCAGACCCGAGCCCATCCCTCAGCTGGGGGGTTCTGCTCCCTCTCCATACCTCTGCAATCTGAGAACTGTGTTTTTAAAAAAGAAAAAGAAAGGAAAAATAGCAAAGGGCAAAACTAGCATGCTGCCCGTGGCTGCTGCTGGCCTGTCCTGCCTCCCCTCTGGGGCCACTCACGCTGTGTATTCCAGCGCAGGAGGAAGTGGAACAAAACTTGACAAGAGCTCCTTAGGGAAAAGGCAAACCTGTGTACCAAAATCACTGGGAACCTTCTGGCTGAGGCTGCAGAGCCACCCAAAAAGGCCCAGCCTCCGGGGGGCTGTTGTGTGTAACCCCACGTGCTCTGTGCTCTGAGCTGGGGCCGAGCAGCAGCTCTGGGAAAGGACTCTGCCTAAACTCGAAACCAGAGAAACCACAGACTGCAGCTCTTTACATTCTTCTGAGGAATTCAATTTGCATATGCAGTTGTGTCAGGGCAGTTTGCATAACTTCTGAGGATGAGGTGCTTGTGTAAGCAGTCAAAACGTTCACAGAAAAGGAAGCACCATCTCCTTTATAACATTTCTAGAAATTAAACCTGTAATGCGTTTGAAGGGATGTCAAAGAGCAGATTGGTTAAAGAGCACTTTGTGGACTTGTAGTTCCAATAAGTTAAAATAAGGGATTTTATTTGCTGTCATGAGTGAATACAAGTCACTAATTATGTGCTGTGTGCATTTCCAAGGACATGCAGCTCCTGGCACAGCCATCGTGCCCTGGCCTGGGTGCTGTTCAGGGCTGTGCCATCCATCCTGTGCTGTGTCCCCCTCTGTGCCACACAGTGCCACTTCAGCAGCTGAACCTGTGCTCCTGTCAGGAGCAGAAGCAGCACTGGGGGGGAAAGATGCTGCAAACCCCAGGGTTTTCAGAGTTGGCTCTGGTTTCTGATGTTCAATGGTTTCTAATGTATTTGCAGTTGAAGGCAGTCTGCTGGAATCAAAGCCAGAGAAAAAAAGGCTTGTGAGCAAGTGTGTCACAGTGTGGCCCTGGTAATTGGGAATTGCACTGAGTGCTGGAAAAGCCACCTTACAGGGAGGCAGTGAAGTCCTGGTGCTGGGGTTTGTGCCCCATCTCCTAACTGCACATAGCTGCTGGTAACTTGGGCCTGAAAGAGCTGAATTTGCACTCTAGTTCTCTTACCAGTAAAAATTCTGTTACCCCAGAAACCTACACTGGAAACTAGGAGGGAAAGGAACTGTTGTGGGAGAGTGGAAACAGCCTGAGAAGAGTGTTTTGGACTGTTTAATGTGTGATTCAGTTCTTACCAAGAAATGGGATGACTGATGGTCTAGATGTTAGTGCTTAACAAGAAGTGGGATGATTTGGGGAACTAGCTGCCATGCAAATGAGAATATTCACAGAATATGCACCTGGGAATTTTGTCCCACTTGTGCCAAGTGCCCATGCCCTGCTTTGCAGCCTCTGTGTCATTGCACAGGACAAATCTGGGGGAACAAGCTCCAAGAATGTGCAGGAAGCTGTTTGCAAGCAAAGGGTGTAGGAGCACGGAGAGGACTTTTATTGGTTTATTTCTTTACTTAGGACTCCTCTTCCTTTTCACTCCCTCCTTCCCCATCCCTTGCCCGTTCTCCATCTGCACTGGCCTCATGTTTGGGGCAGGAGGAGTTCAGGACCTGGAGCTATTGAAAATCTGCACTGATTTTAGTAACAATCTTTTTGTGGCACGTGGTCATTTTAGATACAGACTTGGAGCCAGAGGGTTTTTTCCCCTAATGCAATTTTCCATGTTGCCTGATGTGTTTGAGAGTATTTGGAGCCTTTATTTGTAGTAATACAGAAGTTAAAAGTTTACCTAATAGCCAAAGGTCATCTTGGTGTAGCTGCGTGGGAACTTCGTGTGTTACCCTTCGGAGAGAAGGAAGAAAAACAAAAAAAGGCCCAAACCACCCAAACAAAAAAATCCCAAACACAACACAACCCCACCCAGCCACTCAAAGGCTGTTTAATTATTTTAGCCGACTTAATGCTGCTTTTTTAACTAGAGAAGTGGAAAAACTCTGTTGCAGCCCTTCCAGGCTGAGGTCTGGTTCCTTTTCCAGAGGGTGCTTTCCTCAGGTGGGGCTGTTTGTTGTTGGTTTGTGTCCATGGGCTGTGACCATGGGGGATGCTGGTTCTGGGTACCTGCTCCTCAGGAGGAGCCTCCTCTTCTCTTCTTCAGGCTTAGAGAAATTGAAAATACTTGAAGTGCTTTAGGGCCACTCATGCTAAATTGTATTTCACAGCTCACAAGGAAGCTAAACCTTGTCATTTGCTATTTTTTAAACCAGTCCTATTTACATGACATCAAGGCTCAAGCTCCTCCAATCTGTGCTTGGCTTGAGATGTAACTCTGGTGCCCTTGCCCCTCTGAGAGGGGCCTGGCCAGCAGTGTGGGCTGTGTCCTGTGCTGGCTGCTGGCCCAGTTACAGCCCAGCCCGGCCCACCCTGCCATCCCTGGGGTCCCATCCCCATCCCTGGGGTCCCATCCCCATTCCCCAGACACCTGCAGCAATGAGAAGATGCCAGCCCTGTACTCTTCAGCAGTTCTGTGCTCATGCTCAGCTCTGCTGGAGCATCTTGCTTAGTTACCCACATCCCCAGAATAACTCCTGCTTGTGGCTTCCTTTACGCTGTTTTTGCATATCCAGAATTGAAAATAGTGCCCAGCTTTGTAAATACATTGTGCTGCTGTGGATGCAAATTCATTATTGATGTGGTCTCGTGTATGATCTTTAACCTCTGGCAGCTGGGAGTTTTCAGCTCTGAAGTATTCATTACTCATTATTATGTACTGTTTGTTCTTCCATAAGAGTAGAAAACTAGTAAAAGGTAATGAAGCAGAGCCAATTTGCTTTTAGTTGGAGGGTGCTTACTGTATGAGAGGACATAACTAATATTCAGGTATGTTCTAGTGGTTTAACCTGCAAGGAATGCCACAAGGACCTCATCGCTATTAAGCCAATGCTGGTTTTTTGAAAATGACATAATTTTTTTTTTTTAAATTTCAATACCCACTATTATTTCAGGTTCTCAAGGATTTGTATGCAAACAAAAACCTGTGTCCTGCATCTTCAGATTCTGGGAGTGTTTCCTGTTGTCTCACTGCAGGACTCCCCATTCAGGGCTCCCTGTGACTGATGGTTCATGACTGAGAGATAGGTTGTGCCTAAATCTTACTTGAAGTAGTTTATTGTGTTTCTGTCTTACCAGTTTACATTTTCTGTGTGAGAAGAGCTGTTACTGCAGCAGACCCAGAGCAGTTAAGTGAGTGCCAGAGGCTCAGCAGATTAGAGTGTAAGGAGCAGTGACAGTGGCTTTACAGGGTTAAATACTTGCAGCTGCTTTCTGATGGGACTTAGAGAGCTCTCTGAGAAGACAAGGTGAGGACTTGGAACCCAGAGCTGCTCTGGAGCAGTTAGCACAGGGGAATTGGGATGGCTGGGGTCAGGGTGCACAGGTGAGCTCTCTTCAGGGCTCTGTTCAGGGCTGGCTTTGGGTAGCACTGCTCTGCAGACAGAACACAGGGAGCCAGGTAAATCAGTGCTGTCACTCACTGCTGGCTCTGGTGGCTGCCACTGCTCCCTTGGGCAGTGCCGTGGGGGAAAGGAGCAAATGGACAGGGACACAGCAACTGTCTTAGTTGTTGGTAAATCTATGGTAGGAAATACATAGCAGACTCAATATTAACAGAAACATTTTGGATGTGCTGTTTGCAGTTCTGAATAGAGGCAAAGTAGAGAAAATTCCATAGGACAGAGTGACACTGAATTAGTGTTCAAAACAGCAGCAAGTTTGTAAATCCTATATTTGATTTGAGGTATGAGGACAGACACAAGCATTCTAGGGTTTTGTATAGTAATTGCATCCTAGTGCTGATCTAGATGTGGTATCTGAGATATATGCAGTGTTGGAGATTTACACCTGGAGTAGCATGATGGATTTCCATGCCTGCTGTGTTAAAGAGTGTCTATGTGCACTTGTTATTTAAATACTTTTGTAAATAGGATACTCCATAAATATCAAACACAAGTGCTGAAGTGCTGCTAAACAGCACTGAGAAATTTTGTAGAAGTGGAAAAAAATTCCCTCTAGCAAATGAATTGAGATGTTGGAACTCTTCTGCCTCCCAGATGAGGAAAGGTTTGGATCATCTTAATCATGCCAAGTAATCTTTGAAGGGAGTTGGAAAAGTTTATTTATATTTTAAATACAATAACTAAAGTACATTTTAAAAATATATATAGCCTAGGAACTAAGTCATAGCTTAAGAAAAGGAGTATTAGTTAAGAGTATTTGAGATAATGATTGGGTATTACGAATCTTTTCTGTGGATAGCAGATGGTGCTCCCCTTGCTGCTGATTTTGCCAGGGTGCAGTCACCTCTCTGTTCGTGCCGTGTGCTCAGCCTTAAGCTGGCTCTTCTCTCTGTTCCAGGTTGTCCATGCACACAAGCCCCATTTCATGGCTTTGCACTGTCAGGAATTCGGAGGGAAGAACTACGAAGCTTCCATGTCTCATGTGGACAAGTTCGTGAAGTGAGTGACGGGGGCAGAGCTGGGCACAGGGGCAGGAGCCGTCAGTCAGCGGTGGGCCATGCCGGGATTATTAATGCCCGTTTAATTTATCCCGAAATAATTTATAATTAGTTTATAATTAATTTGTAATTAATTGATCTCCTCCGAGGCGGCGGGGCCGGAGCGCGCCGGGCAGCGCCGGGAGCCGCGCGCGCCCTCTGCTGGCGGCGGCGGGAACGGCGGGCACGGGCCGGGCTCCGGAGCGCCGATCCCAAATTCCCAAATCCCGGGAGACAAAACCGCGCCCTTTGTGTCCTGTCCAAATGGCTCCGGAGCGCCAATCCCAAATCCCGGGACACAAACCTCACGCCCTTTGTGTCCTGTCCCAGTGGCCCTGGGCTCACGATCCGCGCTGGAGCTGCCACTGGTGGGGGCTGTGCCACTGCCCTGTCCCTGGGGGTCCCGAGGAACAGGAAGGCTCCGGGTCCCTCTGGGTGCTGCTGGGGTGTCACAGCACAGAGCGCTGCTGGGGCAGGGCGGTGCATCTGTGCCTCCCTGTATCCTTCTGTCTTGCCTTTCTCTTCCAGAGAACTGTTATCAAGTGATGCAATGAAAGACTACAACAGAGCTCGAGTTTACCTGGATGAGAACTATAAATCACAGGAACATTTCACGGTAAATTTCTTTATTTCCCTGGTGTAGTTTAATCGAAATGAATTTCTTCTGTTTGGGATTTTTGCCCCATGTGGGACTGGGAGCTGTTTCCATCCTGATGATGGTGATATTTTTGCTACTAGCAGTGTTTATTCTGTGGCATGTGTGCATGCTGATTTCACAGAGCTGCATCCATGTAAAATGAGCAGAATATCAGAGTGCAGACAGTCTTTTGTTTAAAACAGTTATCAAAGGTTTTCTTTCTTCCCACAGCTGCCTTTGGTGGCTCAGTCACCTTCCATTCCTGAGCCTGGCAGTCTGGCAGTGCCAGCCCTGAGTGTGGTGGGCTGGTGAGAGGTTGGCAGGGCTCAGGGGGTGTTAGGGATGTGCAGAGCTGCTCACAGCCTCCTGGCCCGAGGCAGGTGGCAGCAGCCACACAGGTTTGCATGGGCACAGAGTGGTGCTGGGGTACGTGGGGAGTGATGTCTGTGGGACTGGGGTTTTTCCTGCAGAGCACAAAGGCTGGTGAGGTCAGTGCCAGGGCTGTGCATGGTGCCAGCAGCTCTGCTGTCTGTGCAGTGATCCCTGCTGGGCTGTACAGCAGCAAACAGCCCTTTGGAGGTCAGTCAGTGACACCTCCAGGGCAGAGCCCTCCTTCTCCCCAGTTGCAGTGTGGCTCAGAGGAGCCTGCTGGAGCACAGCTCGCACAGTAGCAGAACCTGCCCAGCACACACACACAGCCTGGGGGCATGAAAGCTCAGGGAGTAAGAGCCTGAAAAGGTTTTTATTTCTTCATTTTTCTATAACTCTGGCTAGAAGCTCAGCTAAGATAAAACTGGAGGAGAAGAATCAGGTTTTTTTTCCTTGCTCATCAGATTGGGTTAAAACAAGAATACAGCTTTGCTGAGCCTTAGTGGGACAAAGCTCAGTCACGGATGTTGGAACTGCACTCTGCAGATGCTGAGGATTGCTGGTGGGTGGCAGCAGCAGAACAGAGCTGTGTGTCCTGGAGTCACTCACAGGGCAGAGCTGCATGCAGGTGATCCCACACACAGGGCAGGGGAGCTGCAAGGGCTCTGCATTTACTGACCTGCCTTCAGGTGAGCTCCAGAGCTCCCCTCCAGCCTTTTCCAGACTTTTCTGTGATATAGGAAAAAGGGATAATCATCTATGATCTCAATTTGGGAAACAGCATAGAGGACTAATGCAATCCATAACAAAATACAACTTTTTTCATGTTTGTTTTAGAGCAGTCACAGTACTTCATAGTATTGAAATTATTTTATTTAGCATGAGGTACATTGATTTGATTTGATGGCATTGTGGTGGATAAAAAGGCTCTTACAGAGGTTGAACAGGAATCCCAGTTAGAGCATGTGCTGTTTGTGTCTTTGCAAAATCCAGGGTTCTTCACAAGGTCCCCAGATCAAGAACTAATGTGGTTTCTTGTTTCACATACCAGCATTATTTTCTAGGCACTGTATTTTTTGCAGTATTCCTCAGCCACCTTTGTGTTTCTCCCTTTCTTGTCATAAATATTACTTCACTTTTTTTTTTTCTTCTAATCCTTTATTTACTAAAAATGGGCGTTCCAGGGGAAAAAACGTTCTGTCAACATGTTGATTCAATAAAGGGGGAGGGGGAAAAAAAGACAGGTAGTACCAATGTTATGGAATTATGGAAATAATGTAACCAAAATAATATGGAAATAATTGTGGAAGTAATTATGGAAATAATGTAACCAAAAACATGTTCTTATTGTCTGTCTAAAGTACCGTCTGTTGAACTGGTGACTTTAAAGATACAAAATGGGTTTACAGAAGTGTTTGATGTGTACTCCATGTGATAGGCTGTTTGAAACCTGTGAGAACCTTCTAAAGCTGAACCTGCTTAGTGTGGAAAAGGCAGAAGCCAGAGGAAGAGTAATTACTCACTGATGTTTTGTGTTCCTGTCACTGGGAGGAAATGCTGTGTGCTAGAGTATATTATACCTTATTGTTAGGCTGTAGGAGTGGCTTAGAACCAAAGCCCAAAACCCTGGAAAGGAGAGAGGGTGAGCTCCTGAACCCCTGACTTGTCAGAGTCTGCATTTTGGAGAGGAGAGGGGGTGAGCCCCTGACTTTAGTCAGAGTCTGCATTTTGGCCCTGGGTGCTCTGTGCCCTGCTGTCAGGAGTCCAAGATCCACAGGGATGGTTTTTCACAGGTGTGGTTGGGCCTGGCAGGTCCCCAGCTCCTCTCAGTGTGTGTGACTGTGTGAGCAGGGGTTTCACGTGTGCTGTGTCCATTTAGGGTAAGGTTTGGCTCTTATCTCCACTCTGGTGTGCCCTGTACCATGTCATGTCTGTGTTTCCCCGGGAGTTCTGTAACTCCTGTAGCTTTTTTCCATCCCTTCTAAGGCACAGACTTGGCAGCAGATGTGAGCTTTGTCATTATGTTATTACTCTCTGAAATATAAATGTTTATCATATGTATTGTTGTATAACACTATTTGCTTTAGAAAGGGAGAAGCCCAAGTAGTTGCAGTTTGTTCAACCTTTATCCCTGCTGCTCTCACATCCCCTTTTTTACCCGTTTTGGCATCACTTCCTCTGTAGGGCTTTACTTGGCGTGGTGCCTGCATAGCTAAACCAGGCTTTGCTGCCCTCAGTTGCTCAGCTTGGCTGCCAGGGCTGGCAGCAGGATCTGACAGCACTGGCAGCAGCCTCTGTCTCCAGCTCACAGCAGCACAGCTGCAAACTCCACACGAGAAATGAGAGACCAGCATAATAATGAAGTGTCTCTGGTGGAGCAAATTGGTTTTAAAAACTAATAATCCACACTGTGTTAAGGATCAAAATGGATCATTTTGCATCATCCCAGACATAAAGCTTAATATCAGGATTTGTCCTTTATAGTCACTGGTACCAAATGTGGTGTAGGAGCAGCTGGTTTGGGGTCTGGGCTCTGCGGGGAGCAGGGCAGGTGCCGTGCAGGGGGAGAGCTGTGCTGCAGTGGGCTGTGTTTGCTGTGCCAGGGGTGGTGGCAGGGTGGGACTGTGTGGGGTTTCCTGCCACTCACAACTTACTACACACATGCACAGAATAAACCCCAGAGCAGCAAGTGCAGGGCTGGGAAGGGGCTGGGCAGCAGCTCCCTGTCCAGGGAAGGGGTGAGGCTGGGGTGCAGATTTGGGCAGGTCCCTGTCCAGGGAAGGGGTGAGGCTGGGGTGGCAGATTTGGGCAGGTCCCTGTCCAGGGAAGGGGTGAGGCTGGAGTGCAGATTTGGGCAGGTCCCTGTCCAGGGAAGGGGTGAGGCTGGAGTGCAGATTTGGGCAGGTCCCTGTCCAGGGAAGGGGTGAGGCTGGAGTGCAGATTTGGGCAGGTCCCTGTCCAGGGAAGGGGTGAGGCTGGAGTGCAGATTTGGGCAGGTCCCTGTCCAGGGAAGGGGTCAGGCTGGAGTGGCAGATTTGGGCAGGTCCCTGTGTCTGTCCAGGGGAAGGGGTCAGGCTGGGGTGGCAGATTTGGGCAGGTCCCTGTCCCTGTCCAGGGAAGGGATCAGGCTGGGGTGGCAGATTTGGGCAGGTCCCTGTCCAGGGAAGGGGTGAGGCTGGGGTGGCAGATTTGGGCAGGTCCCTGTCCAGGGGAAGGGATCAGGCTGGGGTGGCAGATTTGGGCAGGTCCCTGTCCAGGGAAGGGGTCAGGCTGGAGTGGCAGATTTGGGCAGGTCCCCGTGTCTGTCCAGGGAAGGGGTCAGGCTGGGGTGGCAGATTTGGGCAGGTCCCTGTCCAGGGGAAGGGATCAGGCTGGGGTGGCAGATTTGGGCAGGTCCCTGTCCAGGGAAGGGGTGAGGCTGGGGTGGCAGATTTGGGCAGGTCCCTGTCCAGGGAAGGGATCAGGCTGGGGTGGCAGATTTGGGCAGGTCCCTGTCCAGGGAAGGGGTCAGGCTGGAGTGGCAGATTTGGGCAGGTCCCTGTGTCTGTCCAGGGAAGGGGTCAGGCTGGAGTGGCAGATTTGGGCAGGTCCCTGTGTCTGTCCAGGGAAGGGGTCAGGCTGGAGTGGCAGATTTGGGCAGGTCCCTGTGTCTGTCCAGGGAAGGGGGTCAGGCTGGGGTGGCAGATTTGGGCAAGTCCCTGTCCCTGTCCAGGGAAGGGGTCAGGCTGGGGTGGCAGATTTGGGCAGGTCCCTGTGTCTGTCCAGGGGAAGGGTCAGGCTGGAGTGGCAGATTTGGGCAGGTCCCTGTCCAGGGAAGGGGGTCAGGCTGGAGTGGCAGATTTGGGCAGGTCCCTGTCCAGGGAAGGGGTCAGGCTGGAGTGGCAGATTTGGGCAGGTCCCTGTCCAGGGAAGGGGTCAGGCTGGAGTGGCAGATTTGGGCAGGTCCCTGTCCAGGGAAGGGGTCAGGCTGGAGTGGCAGATTTGGGCAGGTCCCTGTCCAGGGAAGGGGTCAGGCTGGAGTGGCAGATTTGGGCAGGTCCCTGTCCAGGGAAGGGGGTGAGGCTGGGGTGGCAGATTTGGGCAAGTCCCTGTCCCTGTCCAGGGAAGGGATCAGGCTGGGGTGGCAGATTTGGGCAGGTCCCTGTGTCTGTCCAGGGGAAGGGGTCAGGCTGGAGTGGCAGATTTGGGCAGGTCCCTGTCCAGGGGAAGGGATCAGGCTGGAGTGGCAGATTTGGGCAGGTCCCTGTCCAGGGGAAGGGATCAGGCTGGAGTGGCAGATTTGGGCAGGTCCCTGTCCAGGGAAGGGGTCAGGCTGGGGTGGCAGATTTGGGCAGGTCCCTGTCCCTGTCCAGGGAAGGGGTCAGGCTGGGGTGGCAGATTTGGGCAGGTCCCTGTCCCTGTCCAGGGAAGGGGTCAGGCTGGAGTGGCAGATTTGGGCAGGTCCCTGTCCAGGGAAGGGATCAGGCTGGGGTGGCAGATTTGGGCACTCAAGGCTCTCCTTAGGGCCAGGCAGGGGTCACAGGGCACACAGGGACAAAGCAGATCCTGTCACGCCTGGGACAGGCACAGCTTTATCAGGTGCAAAAGTGACCTGCAGATGAATCCCTTGGCAGAGAGCTGCTGCCTGTCAGCACTGCAAGGTGGCAGGGCTGGAGCTCCGAGCTGCCAGCAGTTATGGATGGCATGGTGACAGCCTCCACTGGGGCTTCCCAGAAATTCCAGATTAGCTGAACTGGCAGCTGTGCTGCTCTTCCAGCTCTGCCTGGAAATACCCACAGCAGCTGAGTGCTGTGTGCTAAATTTCAGTTTGTGAAACACAGCCTCCTGTAAATCCCTCTTTGAAAGCATGGTGCTTTCTTTGGTATATGAAATGTTATATAGGGGGTAGATTTTGATTTCTGTCAGAGAATGTACAATTAATGAAAAGACAGATGTAAGGAGACCGAAATAGGTAAAAATCTGAGAAGCTGAAACATTCAGTACATTGTGGTTTTTATTTGTGACTGTAGTGAGTGGACTTTACTTGTAATAAAACAGGTATTTGCATTTTCATTGATTTTACCAAACATCCCATTTTTACATTCTCTGTTAATTTTATTGTACTTGCTATATTTCGTGTACGGGGTAAATTATAAATTTTATCACTTTTCTTTGTGAATAATTACTCAAATACAGTTGTGTGTGTTGAACTTCAGCATGTCAATACTTCTTGAACAACCTGAGTTAATGGTAAATAAGGTGTTTTTTCTGGAATAAGAAAATGTATTTAGGTAAATAGCAGTCAGAAGTACATTGTTTTCATCAGATCCATAACTATTTTGATATGGAAACATTGTCAGTATAATCAGTGGCATTTTTATTGTAATTAGATCAAGACTAGTTTTGTTTTGTGCTTTGTATTTATTGATTTCTGGAGTGCTCAACTCAGATTTTACATTGCTTAGCAAATCCTTGGTTTCATTTTCATTGTTAGGGAAGGCAGAGGAAAGTCCTGTGTAATTTAAAGCCTCCTTGCTTGTGGAATGTGTGGTTTCTGTGGGTTGGGAGAGAATCTTTGCTGGGGTGAGTCAGTGCTGGGGGCTGCTGGCAGAGCAGCTCCAGGGGTAACTGCTCCCCTTCCCAGTATGAAGTTACCTTAAAAACGAAGTCCTGCATTGTCTGTGTGCCTTCTCAGGCCCCCAGGTGACCTTGCAATGAGCAGATGCCTCTGGGCTCTAGAATTGATGTGCTGAGCTTCCAGCCTCCTCCTCCTCCTGATACCAGTGCCCTGCAGTTAGTTCATTGGATAGCAGGGTTTCATTCAAGTTTAACAGAACAAAAGCCAGCCTGTCAAAAGCAGCATTTCTGATGTTAGAGAGATGTGTTCAAACACCAGAGCCTCAAGTTGCAAACAGAATTTTATTGATACCAGTGGATTGAAGGGGAGCGGTCGCTGTGCTCAAGGGAGGGTTTGGTGAGACAATGACTGAAATGAAACTTCCCTGCAGCAACCACCTGGGGGTGGACAGGGGTGAGTTACAAATAAAGAATACAGTGGTAACAGGCATTTTTCTGGCAAGCTTTCTCCCCACCCCTGCCAAACCTGCACTTCAGTTCCTGAGGCTGAGGTTTGGGGTGCTGCAGGTGGCAGAGGCACCTTCTTTTTTAATGTTTCTTTAGTGTGAAGTGGCTCCTGCTCTCAGGTGGCTAATGCCCTGGTAGCCTGCAGCAGCATCTCGGGCAGCCCTCTGCTCCAGGCCCTGTCCTTAGGAGCAATAACCTGAGCCAGCACGGTGGGGAGGGTGGCCTGAGAATACAGATGGACAACATGTTATTCATGTGTGTTATTGTACCTCAAAATTACATCTGCTCGTTACTGAGAGAGTAGTAAAGTTAATTTTTGTTAGATTAATGATACTTGAGTAATATTTTTTGGTTGAGCTGAGTTCAAATAATTGGCCATTAATTGAAAAAGGAAATTGAAATGAATTTATCTTGTCCATAAATCCTGTCATAGTTATTAATGCATCTTAGAAAATATCATCCTGTTCCCAGAAATGGATGGTGTACAGTGATTCTCCTGAGCTTATTAGCTCTGTCAATTTAGAGTTTGGTTAAGTAAAAAAGATGATTTAGGAAGAGAGTTGTAATTGAATTGAATATTGAGAGAATTCACATGGTGATGAGTTCTCAGCCCACCTCTTCCTTAGCAGTTTAGGGAGTGCTGGGGCTTGGCAGGAAGGCAGGATTTCCCCAGGAGATGGAGCTGGAGCTCCAGGCTGCAGTGCCCAGGGAGGGCGCTGGGTGACCCGGAGGGGACAGGCTGGGGACACGGTGGGACGGGCTGGGGACACGGTGCTGCTGGGATGGCAGGGCACTCTGGGGGTTACACACACACACACACACACACACTGTCTTTCAGGGGCAGTGCTCTGGCCCTGGGGAGCCCAGAGAAGGAGCTCTGCTGCTGCTGTGGTCACTGTCTCAGATTTGTCACTGTCACCGTGACCCACTGCTCAACACGAGACTTCAGAGTGTGTTTTATTGCTGCTCAATTACTGCAGTGTTTAAGTGAATTTTCTTTTGCTACTCACATGAGCCTGTTTCCATCTTACCCTTTTTTCCTCCCTCTCCTTTCCACAGAAAGGTAATTTGTACCAGTGTTTATTTTTATACTTTTACCAAGTTATGCCGAGTCAGAGAAGTAGGGATTTGAGTGGGTGGCAGAGATGTGATGATCTCTGCAGGGAGGGTTGGAGACTGGGCTGCTGCCAGGGCAGGTGATGCCACAGGACGAGCCACGAGTGTCATTCAGACTCTCTTCTCAAATTTACTCCTATGAGTTTCATCCAGGGAACAATTTTTTGGGATGGAGAAAAGTCCAGACTCCTTTCTAAGAGGCACATGAGAAACCTGCAAAGGTTCTGTCATCACGAGTCTCCCACATCACTCCTGAGCAATTGCTTCCCTCTGCCTCACTGTCTTGTTTTCCCTAAGTGATAAGTTAGTATAAATATTTTTAAACAAATCTTACTCTGCCAGTCCTTTGGGAGTTTTTTATTGGTACTGAAGCACATGGGAGTGTGTGTAAGGCTGGTGGCAGCAGGAGGGTGCCCAGTGCAGGGCTGTGTGCTAGACAGGGGCAAAGCTGGCAGCACAGCTCTGGCTGTGTGCAGGTGCTGGCTGCTCAGGTACTTGTGGGATTCTTTACTTTCTCCTAGCTCCATGATAAAAGCAATAAAACTGTTTGAAAAGCATAGTAGTATTCCTTATAATACTAAATTCCTTAATATTCCTTATTTGCCCTGAAATGCCAGAAGCAAATCTCCAGCCGTGCACAGAAATGCTTCTAGCGAGGTGTGTGTGTGGTAGAAAAAGGGAAATGGGCAAAGAGAACTTTAACCCTGTTTGTAGGGAGAATGCAGAGCAGGATGGAGCCTCGTGGTGGCAGTGCCTGCCAGGGCTCAGGCACTGCGCTTGGTGGTGATGCTGGTTCTGCATTTTCCAGCAGCTCTTACCTTGCTCTGTTCATCGTTTTCATTGCAGCTCAGAGTCCTTTCCCTTTACAGCCTCCTGCTTTTTGTGAGTTTTGGTGAAATACACAGTTGGGAGCATCTTCAAATGTGTGTCACAAAGCTTGATCTCTTCATTAGCTTCTATCTTCTTTTAATTGAACAAAAACCAGTCTGTGAACTTGGTGAATGTCAAAGTTAATCCTACAGCTTCTGACAGTACCCTGGAAAAATGCTTGTAGAAGTATTGTCATTCTGTGACATGGACATTTACTTACAGCCACCTGAAATGAAATTTCCCACTTGATTTCTTAGGGAGCTGAGTTGTGTGTTAGGTAATAG
Source organism: Luscinia megarhynchos (assembly GCA_034336665.1). NCBI lineage: Eukaryota > Metazoa > Chordata > Aves > Passeriformes > Muscicapidae > Luscinia > Luscinia megarhynchos. Next base: position 468,607 of record CM067569.1, read on the forward strand.
CTTCCAGTCTCTTCTGGGTGGGAAATGGAATCTGAGAGGTGTTGCTGCTGCAGAACCTTCCTCTGGTTCTGAGTTGTCTTTTTTCTATGCATTTTTGAAATGCATCTCAACCCATCAGCATAGTTCTGGCTGGGGGGCATGCTTATCCTCCAGCTGTTTTCTGACACTTTTATATAATTGTGAGAGGAGGAATAATACGAAACAGTGAGTGATTTCACAGATCAGTAGCCCAGAAATGCAGCCATGGAATGCATCTCTGTTTACAGGTGTGCTAGTGCTGAGCAAACTGGTGATAAAGCAGCTCCTTTATCCACAGAACTGTTACTCTGCTTTGTATCAGCTGTGAAATTTGCCTATGGAATTGAATTTTCTATGGGCTGTGGATTTTATATTCAGAGTTTCATCCTGCAGTTGTGCAGTAGACTACATGGTTAGGAAAAAAATATTTGTAAAGAATAGTTACAACCTGTTTTTGTTGTACAGTAATACATCTATCTGAAAATCAGCTGAAATACTTGAAATTAAATTGCAGACTACAGTCTCTGAACACAAGAAGAAATCAACTATTTTAAGCTTTTAAAGGTTTAAGAAAACCTCAATTTCTCAATTTTTATTTAGCTTTTTCTCTTTTGTTATAGTAAATAGTACTTGAAGAACATAGCACTTGAAGTACATAGGTCTTGAATAATAATTCTGTTTGATAAATAAATTTGTGAGCCTGCTGGGTGTCCCTGTGTGCCCACCCTGTCCCCAGGACCCTGCTGTGCCCTCACTGCCTGGGCTCTTCTCGGGGGCTGAGGGCTCAGGGATTTTGTGCAAAGGTTTGCCAAGTGCTCAGGGCATGTGATGTATTTAACAGAACAGGAGGAGTGGTAATGGAAAACTGTTATCTGCTGAAGTAATCGAGGATCTGACACAAATAATACAGGAAATGCTTTAAACTGATGTTTTCAAAGCCCTGCATGGGTGTTCTCTTTAGAAATTTGGGCACCTAGTTCCCAAGTTTTGTCTTTTTACAGAAAAAAACCCAAAAAACTAAGGTATGGAGCAGTCAGAAATGCTGTTTGCGTTTGTATGTGATAGGCTGAAGGGCGGGGCCAGTTACACATTGGTCAAGCAGAGCCTTCATGTTATTAACAGCTGTTTTCAGGTAATGCAGGCGTGGAATTTGGTTTGTGTGACAAAATGTTTGATTTGGAGCAGCTCTGGCTTTCAAGAAAATATGTGAGGTTGGAAAATATGAAAATAATTTCTTGAGAAATTATGAAATGCTGCTTAAGGCACTTGCTAATGTGTTTGTCTGAGGCACTGAATTAATATTAAATGAGATCAGCGTGACTGTAGAAAAATCAGCTGTATGGTGTTTACTGACAGTAATTAATGGGTTTAGCAGTGTTTGAAATAATGTTATAACACAGCATTTGTAGCTGAATTGAAGCAATCCATGGGACTGCTCAGCCCTGACTGTGAACATCCCATGGCAATTGCCCTGCTCTCCCACCCCTCCCTGCAGGCAGGATTAGCAGCACACAGACCCAACCAGAACCTCTGACACTGAGGAAGTGTTTCCACTTGGTTTCAGAGGGCTTTCCAAGTATCTATTGATCAGTGTTCCCTAACAGCACAGAAATAATGTGTCTAATTTAACTGGCCACATGGAAGAGTATAGAAAAAACATTAGTTATCCCTTGAAAGGCTTGGAACGTCGATAGGAGGACATAACATTAATGACTTTCCTATACACAAGCTTCAAAAATGGCTAAATGAGGAAGAAATTACAAATTTATTTTCCTATAATTTCAGCAGTTGTCTTGTTTTACTGCACCAGTAAAGCATTAAGCAACGAAATGTCAAACGAGGAGTATTTTCCTGATAATTTGTCTGACATGCAAAGTGTGTGAAACAAAAGAGGAAAAGGTAGAAATGTGGGGTTGAGTCATTTAGACAAATTTAGTGATTTTTACTCATGAATTCTGGCTGAGACACTGCTGCCTCTGTCCAAACAGTTCCAAATATTGCTGTTGGTGAGTGGCTCACTGTACAGGAATAGCTTTGTGTCTCACTCCTGGCCTTTACACTGAACACAGATTGCCATATTGGCAGTGATTTGTTAGCATTTATAAATGTAGCAAAACAAAAGCAACTGATCATAACAATGTTTTGGAATAAACAGGATAATTACCAGGTCTCCAGAGGTGGGTGGCAGCACTTGCAGTTGGGAAGAGCTGTTATCTCTTCCCTTCTTTTGGTTCTGCATATCAAAGTACAAGGGAGTTTGGGGTTGGTTTCATTCTATTCCATCTCTTCCAGGTGGACAAAAGATGTTGTTGGAGAAAAATGTGAAATCTGATTCCTGGATGAAGTAAAATCGCTGTGAACATTGGTTCTAGGAGTGATGGGCATTACTCCTGGCTTAGCCACAAACCCTTCCCTGCTGTGCCTGTGCAGGGGTCCCTCCCTGGCAGGGGTGGTGAAGTGCTCTTGTGCTTTGTAGTAAGCACAGGAAAAGCTGTGCTATAAACAGGAATTGGCATCTGAAAAGTAGATTCTGTTTCTTCCAAATAACAAAGTCAGTAAAAGAGCAGAGTTTCATTTGAGACAGGAAAGGGCATCAGCCTGTCCAAGAGGGAGTGTTAAATGCTAGAAGGTGGAAGTCTGTCCCATACAGTGTTAGGGCTGATCTTTAATGACAAAGTCACACGTGGCACTGGTGAGCTGGTCCATGTCCCTGGGAGCAGGCTGGGACAGCTCATGGTCATGGGAGTTATAGGGCTGCCCAGAAAATGGACCAGGATTTATGTGGAACTCATGTTAAAATTCATAGCTGATGGTTTGGCCACTTCCAGTAGAGCAGTCTGGGGGTTTTGGAGCACAGAGAAAGGAATCATGTAAGCAGAAGGAAGTCTGCATGGGTGGGTCATGTGTGAGAATGTTGGGAGCAAAGTCCTCATGATCAGTAAATGGATGTACTCTGGGGGATAGAAGAAAAGTAAATCGTAACTTTAATCTAAAAAACCCAATCAAACCAACACACACACAAATACCAGAAACTCACAACAAAACACAAAACCCTCTAACTGGTATTGCAATAATTTTTTTTCTCTCTCAGCTAATTCCAGCAATGGCTTATTAAACCCAGGCTCTGCAGGCTGCAGTCTTGTATGCCTTGCATTCCTGAAAAGGTCTCCAAAAGAGATGGAGTGTTTCTGCATGGACTCATTTCTTTGTGAAACAAAGAACAGAGAGTGTGAATGTCTGCATTGGGGCTCCCAGATAAACCAGAGCTCACCTGCTGCACCTCTGGACCTCACTGCATGGTATGTCCCTCTCCAGAGCCTCTGGGCAGCAGCAAGGGCTCCTTTCTGCTGGCACCTCCCTGCAGCTTTTGGGCAGCAGTGGGAGAACACTTGCCTGTGGGCCAGGGGCCTCAGAGGTAAATGGAGAAGGAAGGGATGAAAACATAATTTGGAGACTGTTTTCTGTGGAAGTGTAAAACAACTTTTTTCTATAAATTTGTATTGGCTGGTAATTTCTCCATGTAGACAAGGGTTATTCTTCGGTATATGGAAATGATTTTTTGATGGACAATAAAAAGTATCTCTAGTTGTCCTGAGACTGAGAAAAATCTGAGCTTAAAAAAATTAGAACACTTGGAAAATACAAACTTAAATCTTAGATGAACCAATTTTAAACCAGGTTGTGAAACTGGAGACATCACCTGGCAGTCATTTTTTAGGATTTCCAGTGCACCCCAGCTCTGCTCCATTGTTTTATCTTTAGCCATGAGCCAATAAATAGTGCTTGCATAGTGTGTGTGAGTGTTCTCCAGAGGGTGTTACCAGGGCAGGGCAGTGCTGTGTGTCTGCTGGCTGAGTGGGAAGGATGTGTTCCTTACCAAGGATGGGGGAGTGGAGAAGTCTGGGGAGCATTGTCCAAGGTTTGTGTCTGCACCAAAGCACAGCCAGTGATGGATGTTTTTGCAGGGTCTTGGGCACATCCTCAGTTTCCAGCCTTTCTCCCAGGTGAGAGAGATCAATTCCCAAACTTGTTCCCACATAGCCCCTGGGAGCACCAGGATCCTAGGGCTGGTCTCAGGCAGCTTTTAGTGCCTGTTTTCTGATCTCCTAATCTGAACATAAGAGTAAAAAATGTCATTTGTCAGCCTGGATCCCTTTGGTTTCTGACTGGCAGAGATCAACAATGCAGGAATTCTTACGGAGTTGTGAGATTTAATTTGGAAATGCGATGCTTTGCAGTGAAATCCAGGGATTGTTCCTTCTAAAGTTTGCAGCAACACAGGTGATGGTGCACACCTTTGGGTTGTTTGTAAGTCACTGCAGTTCTCCAGTTCCTGAACCCAGAAGGACTTTGGAGCTCAGGAGTGGTGCCAGTCCCTGGCCGTGCAGAAGAGGCGTGGCAGGGACGACGTGCTGGGTGCTGTGCACGTCCCCTCGAGCCCGAGGACATCTCCTTACCCTGACTTTGCAGGGCTGCTGTCAGGGAGCCAGAAGCTGCTGGCTTTCAGTTAATGTCATTACATAAAGCTGCTCCTTTAATATGACCTTTCACTCAGATACATAATTTGGAGAAATAGTCCTGCATTTACTTTTCAGTTAGTATTCTGGAACACACCCCAGGAGGATGAGTGTCATTTATCACTCTTCCAAGCACACGACTTCATGAAGGCAATTTTTAAAAGAGTCTGAGCTATTAATTATGCTGAGAAAAGAATGTGTTCCTTGGGGCAGCCCATCTTGCAGACACATTTCCTCCTTGTCTCTGCTGCTTGTTTTCTAAGGCACACTAGGAAGAAAGTGTGAGATTTCCTCATAAATGCATCTTACTGGTGGATACCAAACTGGGAAAAGTATCTATGTGGTTTCAAGTGATCTGTGCTTTTAAGGAACTGATTACTGCACTAAATAATAGGTAACAGCTATGTTATCCTATCACCAATGACTTCTTTGGGCTGGACATTAGCATTTTGTTATTAAATCACTTGGGATGTCCAGTTAGTGCTTGGTTTTGAGTTGTTCTGTCATCATGAGAGTGCTTTGTCCAGACAGCCTGCAGCAGTTACCTGTGCAGGGCATGCCCAGGTAAGCGTGAGTCATCCAAGCTCTGCCACCTCAAGTGCCACAGGGCTTGTGCCACACACATCCCATGGCTGACTCCAGTAAAACCTGCAGGTAATGCTCCTCTCAGGATTAGGGGCACTCGTGCTTTTTTCCAGAGCTCTGTTGGTGTTTGTGCAGCCTCTGAGTCTCCTGCCCTGGGGGTGGTGGTGCAGGGGAGTTGGGAGCCCGTGTTCTGGGGCAGTGCAGGTCCTGCTGGGCAGCACATCAGATGCTGGCCAGGCTCCCTGGCTGTCCCTGCCCTCTCCCCAGCCCTGCAGCTCCCACTGCCAGAGCCACCAGAGCCACAGGGATCCTCCCTCCCGCCTGGGCGCTCCGCTCCTTCCAGCCACCAGAACAATATTTTGAAATTTATGGAAAATTAATTATCGATTACAGATGCGCCCTGGTTCGAGGCAGGTAAAAACGGATGGATGCATTTACGATGAGGGACGTAATCCGCTTTGTGAAACTGATTGTCTCTCCCTGCTCCTGCCCTCCCTCCCTTCCCCTCCCCCTTCCCGCACAGGGCCAAGAGACAGCCCTGATAAAGTGGGAGAAGCAAGATTGGTTTTCTGAGGGCAGCAGGCCCTGGGTGAGCAGGTAAATCACGGGCTGTCCGGGCTGGGGGCGATGACCCGCTCCGTGCCGGGATGTGCTGCTGTGCGCCCGCGCGGCTGCGCTGAAGGTGAAGCTGTCATATCGATCTTTTTAGCACTAAAATATGAGCCACTTTACTCCACTCCCCGATGCTGTGATGTGAAAAATAATAACTCGGATCCAAATTAAAAATATTGATCTCTGGAAGGTGTTGAAAGTAAATAAACACCTTCCGAAGTTTTCGGGTCAGCCGAGAAATGGTATTCAGCAATAAATGTGTCGGCGTGTCAGAATCCAGGGCTCTTGATCTGTTTTTCCTTTCAAATTGATTTTTCATTACTTACTTCCTAAAAGTGTTGGAATTTGGTCCTCTACCGTTAAATCTCAGTGTTTGGGCAAATTATTTCTTTGGGGCTTATGAGGTGCTCCTAATCCACTCGGTCATTGATTGATTGATTTTTGACTCAATAAACTTGCATTACCCTTGCTTTATTTAAGGCTTCCATCATAATTTTTTGTACATTTAGGCTTGACTTTTTTATTTCCTTCTAACAGATGAGCTGACATTGGTCTATCAAACATGTGGGAAAACAATTGCCACAAGGTTAATTTTATTGCTAGCTCCATGCATTTTAAGTAGGTGCCAGGTATTTTCCACTCCCGGCTGATAAATTGCAGTTGAACCACTAAAGCATAAGAATGAACAGAAGCACTGTAACAACAACAATAGAAACCCCATAGAAATGCATCACAGAGCATAAGCATTAAATGGATTATTTTTGCTTGGTTGGTTTAAGTTCATTTTGCATGTGAGCTGCAGTAGGTGTGCAGCAGTGGAATGAGCTCTTTAACTGGGGCTGGCCCTGGCGCTGCAGCCCTGTGTGCTCTGGGGCTGGAGGTGTCTTTCTGGTTAGTGGAAAGGATAAAATAGAGTCACCTGCGTTTTCAGAAAGTCGTTTTCTCTGAGAAGGCAGCCAGCTGAATTGTCTTCTCCTGTAGAGGTTTACTGCTGCAGCGCCCGGCTCCGTGCTGGAGCTGGCAGGAGAGCAGAGCTGCAGTGGGCGCAGGGGGCTCTCCCAGGGGCAGGAGGAGTTTGGGCAGTGGTGAGAAGGCTCCTGGAGCTGTTGGGTCTGTCCTGCAGCCCAGCTGTCCCCAGGCACTGTTCAGCCCTCCATGCCTTTCCATCAGCACAAGTTCCCGTTCTGTGCTTCTCTTACTAGCCAGGGCCTGACAGTTCTAATGCAGTTAAAATAATGGGCTTATTCTGTTTAATTCAAGGAGATGTGATCAATTAAGAGGAATAAAACTGGTTCTCTGTAAATTACTTGTTGGAAGTGATGGCAGTTTAGGTCATGGTCCACTTCCCTCCACAGGTGCATTTCATCAGCCAGGTTATTCACCACCCATTGTTAGTGGGCAGGAGTTGGATTACAGTTCCTGGGATTCACACTATTTATTCTTTTTTAAACCTGTTATTTGTGTTTCTGGTATTCCTGTGGCATGGCACAGAGTGTGCTCCAGGGCTGTGAGGTTTACTCATAGGAATCTGTAGGTAGCACCAGCTCACAGGTGGGGTTCCCCATGTCCTGGGAGATCTGGCAGTGTGCTTCATGTCCTTTCAGATCACCTGTGGCGAGGGTAAAGGGGAAAAAAACGAAATTTGATTTTTTACTAATGTGAGTAAATGGTGTTTGTAAACCTGATACTCTTCTCTTTGTGTGTGCTAAATAGCAAAGATCCTGTGTTTATTTTCAGGGACATTTTTTGACTGTGGGTTAATGGTTATTCTCTGTGTTTGTTCATAAAAGGTCTAGTTCAGTAATCAAAAAAATGAGAAGGGAATAAGTCTTTCAGAATGTAGGCCAAGGAACCAGTGAAAGAGCAAAAAACCACAGGTTCACAGGCAGTGACATAGAGGTGGAAAGTGAGAAAGAATTCATAACAATCTTTAAATGTTGTCTCCCTCCTTCCTGGCCTTGCAGTCCTTGTCCTGTGAGCATCTTTGACAGCTGTGCCTACCACAGCAGCACTAAAACTTTCCTCCTTTCCTATTTAGGAATATTTCCAAGTTGAAAAGCAATATTAGATTCTGTTTTGCTTTGGAAATTAAAGAGATCCCACTATCAGTCCCACTATCTATTTGGGTATTTTTCTCTGTTTTCAAAAATGTTTCTATTTCATTGGCAAAGAAGAGAACTTTGAACATCCTTGCCCTGACTCCTGATGATAGCAGTGCCAGGGTTGAGATCTCATGGCAGGAGCATCCTCAGCTCCTGCAGCATGTGGCAGTACTGTGGTCACCTCACATTGTCCTCAGCAACCTTCCCCTGGTTGTGATATTTAAAAAAAAAAAACAGAAGTCAGCAGAAGTCTTGCTGGCTGTGTTTAGCTTTTCTGTTTATGTTAAAATCAGTGTTATGCCCAGATTGTCTTTTAATTCAAGCACTTGTCTCTGGACTTTCCTAAAGAGTACAAAGAATCTGTGACTGACAGGCTGGCAGAGGTTTGACCAAGTGTGTTGTGGCTGGACCGTATATCAGGGGAAAAAGACAAATATGATTGAGTGCTGTGCCACGGCACCACGTGTGAAACAAATATTCTGCACGGAATCTATAGGGCAAGCTGAAAATTGGTTAAAGAGCTTATGGGCTTGTTAGCATTTGCTGACAGAAGCCACTGAAGCAGTGAACAGAAGAAGGAAGAGCCAAGAGTCACAGTGGCTGGTTTGGGGTTCAGGTTTGCAGTTCTGTTCCGTGTCCTGCTCCATCCAGGCACTCGTGGCTGGTGCTGGCACTGGCACCAGGAGTGTCCTGGCCCCTGGCCCCTTGCCCTCCGTGGTCTGGGACCCCCTGCAGCTGATCACCTGTGGTCAGGGAGTTCAGCAGGTTCCTTTCAGTCAAACCACAGCAAAGTCAGAAATTTCTTACAAAGTGCTGCTGTCCTTTGTGTGTTTGGGTTCTGCTGAGGTGGCTGAACTCAGTGTTTGGGTCTGACATGGCCATCTGCTGCCTCACCACAAAGGGTTTATTTGGGTCTGCTTTGCCCAGGAGGGGTGCTGATGGTGCTCCCCATGGAGCTGCCAGCACAGGGCAGAGACCCTCCATCACCCACATGAATCCAAGTCTGCATAGGAGGAATGAAGACCAAGGCAGATTAACAATCTGTTAAAGCACTTGGTTTTCCTCATCTTCTCACAGGTTAATAAAAGCCTAGAAAAAAAACCAGCTCATACTAGATGCAGTGTTAAAAGAAAGAGTTGTTTTCACACAGAATGGTGGTGAGGATAAATAAATCTGATGGACTCCCAGGTTTGGCTTGTTTCTACTGACCTATGTTATTTCTTTAAAAGCCTGCCAATGCAGTTTGAAAAGCAAAGTGAGGTTGAACACTCTTTCTATCTCCAGCAGCAAAGGTATGTTTAATAATTCTGAATGAATCTGTCACTTGGGGTAGATTTTACCTATGCTTCCTCCATTCTTCAGGCACTGAGATCAGTGATGATCATTAAGCTTTGCAAAGCCAACATGGGTCAACATGTGCATGATAAATGGAGCAATTATTGTACATAGGGAAACAATTAATGTGTTGCTCCATACGGTGGGATGTCCATTAACACGCCCTACTGGTAAAGCAAGCCAGAAAAGATGTAGTGGTGTGTGCCCAGGTTTCAGTGAGGTACAAAGGAAAATACTCTAATACTCTATTCAGACACTCATTTGAATGTTGTATCTTGCCTTTATTTCTTTCCTTTCTTTCTCCTCTTTCCCTTTTTCTCTTTTTCTCTCTTTGTTTCCTCTGCCTTGTGGGACAAGCTGGATGCTTGAGAATTGCCTTGTTCAAGACTCTTAGCACTTTACTGCTGTTTCATATCTGTTCTGTGAATTCAGCTAGCTAGCTGTAGAATCCATGTGTGGACCCATGTCTGGATTAATTTTTCCTACTGCATGATGGGGGAAATATTTCAAGCTGTCAGTGCAGATACTGCATACAATTATTAGGGGCAATAATTTCACTGTGGTGTAAAAAGTTTCTTGAAAAGGAGTAACCCCTGCTGACACCTGCATGCTTCCATTTGCTGTGGCAGGAGCCAGTTCTTCAGGGCTGTCCCTGGTGTGAGAAGAGGGAGGACAGAGCAGTTTGGAGGAATTGGGGAATCCCAGAGTGGCAGTGGCCCCACTGTTTGATGTGATTTCTGGTTATTTTCTCAATGGTAGCTGTTTTGGTGCAGAAGCTTTAGAATTTAAAGATTGCATTATCAGAGCAAACAGTAATTAACTCACAGTTAATTATTCCTGTGGCCTCCCAGTTTGGAATCTGCAGCTATTCCTGCAGGAGAAGGATGTTTTTCCCTTCATCCAGTGGCACTTGGGAGTTGGGTTTGAGCTGTGCCAGGGCAGCAGCTGCTGTGTGTGAGGAGTGAGCACCGAGCCTGCTGCACACCTCTCCATCAGCTGGACTGAATGTCAGAACTCTGCTTGTGCTGGAGTTAACTAATGTAGTTAAAAAACTTAAGCTTGTTTTTAAAGCTCAGTTCTTTATTTGAATTTTCTTCATCGTTGTGAAAAATATTTAATAGTCTTTGGTTACCCCTTCAGGGTTCTTTGTTAGGGAGTTCATTTAAGAAAATCTGCAGGTTGATAGATTTTCTGATTAAATACTTGAGACACAGTAGATGTTTTAATTGTCCTGAGATCCATTTTTCTTGAGAGTCTGTGGCAATGTGCAGTCTTCTTTTTAGAAACACTGATTGATGAATTCTGCTGTAATTTAAACTAAAAGTTAATAAGACAGGCCTACATGGATCTGATGCAAGTTATTAGACCTGTAAGGCACTTTAATATATGCCATTTATTATTCAAAGAAGTGAAAGCCAAAAATGTTTCATGTGCACTAATAAAAATTCAATATAATTATTTCAGAGAACTTCGGGAAATGCAAACGGTCAGATAAACGGAATTTATTAAACAATCTCCAGTGACAGGAATTCTGATGGACTCTCAGCCTGGTGCTACCTTTGCAGTAGGAGTTTGATGCTGTTGAAACTTCCCTTGCATGAGAGTTTTTTGGCTTTCCCTTACCATTGAGTGAACACCGTGACATTCGGTGTTTCACTTTTGCTCAGTATAAAATGTTGGTGGCTCTGTCCAGTGTTTTGCCCAAATTGCTGTGGATTTCTGTTTGCCAGGGTTAAAGATGAGCTCAGGTAACAATAGCCTGACTGCACTTTCCACTGCTCAGGCCTGAAATCCAAACCCACTATCTGTCTCATAAAGTTTAAGGTTTTCTACTATTAAAATCTTCCTTTGAAATAATAAATGACTACATGCTGTCAAGGTAGGGTCTGGAAAGGCCAGCACGTAGAATGGGCTGAGATTTCATCTGAGTGTAGTTGAGTTTTATAGATCTATTTATGAGATCCAATACTGTAATGATGTAATTTTACTTGTCTAATAAATGTAGCTGTACCACGAAGGATAGCAAACATTTCCATTGTGACCAAAATCCTTTAAACTGCAGCCACTTTGATCTTAGAGCTCATGCTATTTAATAAATGCTGGCCATTCTTCTAACAATCACAATTATTTAAAGGGTTTTCAAAAGGGATAGAGCAAATCAAATAAAACAATTACTGTTGTATCTCATTCTGAAGTTAAGTGTATTTTTTATGTGAGTCTTGTTTAGTGTCTCCTCCCAGTTTTCATCCATTATCACAATAATTGAGTTTGTAGCTGGAATTAAATTTATCAAATTGTGTTATCCTCTTTTGAAATTGGATAGGTATCCTGGCAGTGGGAGCTAGAAGTTAATCTGCTTTGCTAAAGCCTCCAGTGGCACAGCGGCAACAGGATTGAGAAGGCTCAAACATTTTCCTGTCACCCTGGACACGATGTAATTTCTCCTCAATCCCTTGTGCAAATAATGACATTTGAATCGAGCATTAACAGGCTTAATTACTTTAAAATTGTCATTTTAATTTACACTGATATAGTATTGATCATACAAGCAGAGATTAAGCTGTTCACTGGAGCAGATGATGGGGAATTAAACATTAAAGGGTCCTCGTGGGGCTGAGAGGCCGCCCAGAGAGTGCCAGGAGAGGAATGATATTTCTCTGTAATGAACTGGCGGCATGCAGGGACATGAATCTTTGGCCTACTGGAAAAAGGGAAATAATGGGGTTTGGGAAGCATTTGCAGGTTATTCATTCGCTGCCATGCACCAATTCTCCAGTGATTCATCCACCTCACCAACATTTATTTATCTAGCAAATTCAGGAGCTCTGACCTTTCTGCTAAGTACATTTAACATAAGACAGAGTGGAATATTTCAGGTGTAACTTTTTACAAATATTAGTTATTGTTTCTTATTTCTGACTAATATTAAACAGAGTTATTTAATCTGCCATCCATACTTGCAGCCATTTGCGTGGCTCATGATGAGCAGACAGACTTCATAAAGAGATCCAGGTATTGTGGCACTCGATGAGGTCCTCAAAGTCCTTGACCTCATTTAGTTACAGCCTGATTTTCTTCTTTGGCAAACCCGAATTAAAGTTAATTTAAGGCAAGCTGACATGAGTTTACATGGGTGATTATATGGCGTATAATAGCAAAAATGATGACTAATCCTTGTAAAACCTCCAGCATAAAAATGTCACGCTACTCTGGTAGGGAGCATGCTTTCAAAGACCAGGCAGATATATACGGAATTTTTTAAGGCTAAAAATTCCATATCAGTGGTTTGGATTTGTCTAATAATTTATTGAAATGTTGCTAGGAAACAAGTATTGCTGGTTTGATAATTTACAGTTTAAAAATTCAAAACTAAATGTGGATACTAAATTGCAGAAAATTGATTTTGTGTTTTTACATAGCAGCAAAGTTATTTTTTTCTCTCTCCTGAGCTAGTAGGCTACTTTTCCTTATGCCTTACATTTTGTTTTTATCAGGGAAAACCACAACCAGTAGTGCAGCCATACAGGATACCGGGTGAGTCAGGGTCCTTGCAGTCATTGCAATTCAAAATCAAGAGTCTTCTTTCTGAAAATGGATGTTTTTCTTACTTAACAGAACAGTAGGGGCAGATCACCCCCATTGACTCCAGGCGTTAAATTTTTTTTAATTTGGCAAATAAGTAAAATCCCAAGGAAGCCCATTGAAGTCAGTAGCTTCCATGGACTTGTTGGTGCAGCTTCCTTAGGTCATTTCTCCTGCAGGTGACCAGGGGACTGGCTCTTGGAAGTGAGGAAGGCGATGCAGTGTGGGAAGTTGAATTTTCTTACGGCTTATATTTACTTTACTTTCATAGGAAAATGCTTTGAATAAAAATGTAATCTACTGCTAGACAGGAAGAGACAAGGGGTTAGGGTTGTGTGTCCGTCTGTCCCTGTGTCTGTCTGTCCCTGTGTCCTAGTGTCCCAGTGTCTGTGTCCTTGTGTCCCCGTGTCCGTCTGTCCGTGTCCCTCTCTCCGTGTGTCCCTGTGTCTGTCTGTCTGTATCCCAGTGTCCGTGTGTCCCAGTGTCCATCTGTCCTAGTGTCCAAGTGTTCATCTGTCCATGTCTCCGTGTCCGTCTGTCCCTGTGTCCGTCTTTCCCCGTGTCCTTGTGTCCATGTCTGAGTGTCCCAGTGTCCTTGTGTCCCCATGTCTATCTGTCCCCCTGTCTGTCTGCCCGTGTCCATCTCTCCCTGTGTCCGTGTGTCCCTGTGTCCGTCTGTCTATATTCCAGTGTCCATGTGTCCCCGTGTCCCAGTGTCCATGTCTGTGTGCCCCAATGTCCTTGTGTCCCAGTGTCCCACACAGGCAGCATGGCCGTGCCGTTGGTGGCCGTTGGTGGCCGTTGGCGGCCATTGGTGGCTGTGCCGTTGGTGGCCGTGCTGTTGGTGGCTGTTGGTGGCCGTGCCATTGGTGGCCGTTGGTGGCTGTTGGTGGCCGTGCCATTGGTGACAGTTGGCGGCCGTGCCATTGGTGGCCGTTGGTGGCCGTTGGTGGCCGTGCTGTTGGTGGCCGTGCCATTGGTGGCCGTTGGTGGCCATTGGTGGCTGTGCCATTGGTGGCCGTTGGCGGCTGTGCCGTTGGTGGCCGTTGGTGGCCGTGCCATTGGTGACAGTTGGTGGCCGTGCTATTGGTGGCCGTTGGTGGCTGTTGGTGGCCATTGGTGGCTGTGCCATTGGTGGCGTGGCTTGCGTTGGGTGGCTGTGCCCTGGTGCAGTTGGTGGCCATGTCTAGCGGCTGTGCAGCGGGTCGTGCCATTGGTGGCAGTGGTGGCGTGCGCGTGCTGTTGGTGGCAGTTGGTGGCCGTGCCATTGGTGGCCATTGGTGGCTGTTGGTGGCCGTGCCATTGGTGACAGTTGGTGGCTGTGCCGTTGGTGGCTGTTGGTGGCTGTGCCATTGGTGACAGTTGGTGGCTGTGCCGTTGGTGGCTGTTGGTGGCTGTGCCATTGGTGGCAGTTGGCGGCCGTGCTGTTGGTGGCAGTTGGTGGCCGTGCCATTGGTGGCCGTTGGTGGCTGTTGGTGGCCGTGCCATTGGTGACAGTTGGTGGCCGTGCTATTGGTGGCCGTTGGTGGCTGTTGGTGGCCATTGGTGGCTGTGCCATTGGTGGCCGTTGGGCGGCTAATGCCGTTGGTGGCCGCGCAGGTCAGCGTGCCATTGGTGACAGTTGGTGGCCGTGCTATTGGTGGCCGTTGGTGGCTGTTGGTGGCCATTGGTGGCTGTGCCATTGGTGGCCGTTGGCGGCTGTGCCGTTGGTGGCCGTTGGTGTACGTGCCATTGGTGGCTGTGCCGTTGGTAGCCGTTGGTGGCCGTGCCATTGGTGGCAGTTGGCGGCCGTGCTGTTGGTGGCTGTTGGTGGCCGTGCCATTGGTGGCCGTTGGTGGCTGTTGGTGGCCGTGCCATTGGTGACAGTTGGCGGCCGTGCCATTGGTGGCCGTTGGTGGCCGTGCTGTTGGTGGCCGTGCCATTGGTGGCCGTTGGTGGCCATTGGTGGCTGTGCCATTGGTGGCCGTTGGCTATGCCGTTGGTGGCCGTTGAGTGGTCGTGCCATTGGTGACAGTTGGTGGCCGTGCTATTGGTGGCCGTTGGTGGCTGTTGGTGGCCATTGGTGGCTGTGCCATTGGTGGCCGTTGGCGGCTGTGTGCCGTTGGTGTCGTACCATTGGTGGCTGTGCCGTTGGTGGCCGTTAGTGGCCGTGCCATTGGTGACAGTTGGTGGCCGTGCTATTGGTGGCCGTTGGTGGCTGTTGGTGGCCATTGGTGGCTGTGCCATTGGTGGCCGTTAGCGGCTAATGCCCTTGGTGGCCGTTGGTGGCCGTGCCATTGGTGGCTGTGCCGTTGGTGGCCGTTGGTGGCCGTGCCATTGGTGGCAGTTAGCGGCCGTGCTGTTGGTGGCAGTTGGTGGCCGTGCCATTGGTGGCCGTTGGTGGCTGTTGGTGGCCGTGCCATTGGTGACAGTTGGTGGCTGTGCCGTTGGTGGCTGTTGGTGGCTGTGCCATTGGTGACAGTTGGTGGCTGTGCCGTTGGTGGCTGTTGGTGGCTGTGCCATTGGTGGCAGTTAGCGGCCGTGCTGTTGGTGGCAGTTGGTGGCCGTGCCATTGGTGGCCGTTGGTGGCTGTTGGTGGCTGTGCCGTTGGTGGCCGTTAATGGTAGCGTGCCATTGGTGACAGTTGGTGGCCGTGCTATTGGTGGCCGTTGGTGGCTGTTGGTGGCCATTGGTGGCTGTGCCATTGGTGGCCGTTGGCATGCCGTTGGTGGCCGCTGGTACGTGCCATTGGTGACAGTTGGTGGCCGTGCTATTGGTGGCCGTTGGTGGCTGTTGGTGGCCATTGGTGGCTGTGCCATTGGTGGCCGTTAGAGCTGTGCCGTTGGTGGCCGTTGGTGG
The DNA here is from genome assembly GCA_034336665.1 of Luscinia megarhynchos. NCBI lineage: Eukaryota > Metazoa > Chordata > Aves > Passeriformes > Muscicapidae > Luscinia > Luscinia megarhynchos. Next base: position 484,196 of record CM067569.1, read on the forward strand.
CCGTGCCATTGGTGGCTGTGCCGTTGGTGGCCGTTGGTGGCCGTGCCATTGGTGGCAGTTAGCGGCCGTGCTGTTGGTGGCTGTTGGTGGCCGTGCCATTGGTGGCCGTTGGTGGCTGTTGGTGGCCGTGCCATTGGTGACAGTTGGCGGCCGTGCCATTGGTGGCCGTTGGTGGCCGTTGGTGGCCGTGCTGTTGGTGGCCGTGCCATTGGTGGCCGTTAGTGGCCATTGGTGGCTGTGCCATTGGTGGCCGTTAGCGGCTATGCCGTTGGTGGCCGTTGGTGTACGTGCCATTGGTGGCTGTGCCGTTGGTGGCTGTTGGTGGCTGTGCCATTGGTGGCAGTTGGCGGCCGTGCTGTTGGTGGCAGTTGGTGGCCGTGCCATTGGTGGCCGTTGGTGGCTGTTGGTGGCTGTGCCGTTGGTGGCCGTTGGTGGCCGTGCCATTGGTGACAGTTGGTGGCCGTGCCATTGGTGGCCGTTGGTGGCTGTTGGTGGCCATTGGTGGCTGTTGGTGGCCATTGGTGGCTGTGCCATTGGTGGCCGTTGGCGGCTGTGCCGTTGGTGGCCGTTGGTGGCCGTGCCATTGGTGGCTGTGCCGTTGGTGGCCGTTGGTGGCCGTGCCATTGGTGGCAGTTGGCGGCCGTGCTGTTGGTGGCAGTTGGTGGCCGTGCCATTGGTGGCCGTTGGTGGCTGTTGGTGGCCGTGCCATTGGTGACAGTTGGTGGCTGTGCCGTTGGTGGCTGTTGGTGGCTGTGCCATTGGTGACAGTTGGTGGCTGTGCCGTTGGTGGCTGTTGGTGGCTGTGCCATTGGTGGCAGTTAGCGGCCGTGCTGTTGGTGGCAGTTGGTGGCCGTGCCATTGGTGGCCGTTAAGTGGCTGTTGGTGGCTGTGCCGTTGGTGGCCGTTGGTGGCCGTGCCATTGGTGACAGTTGGTGGCCGTGCTATTGGTGGCCGTTGGTGGCTGTTGGTGGCCATTGGTGGCTGTGCCATTGGTGGCCGTTAGCGGCTAGCCGTTGGTGGCCGTTGGTGTACGTGCCATTGGTGACAGTTGGTGGCCGTGCTATTGGTGGCCGTTGGTGGCTGTTGGTGGCCATTGGTGGCTGTGCCATTGGTGGCCGTTATGGCTGTGCCGTTGGTGGCCGTTGGTGGCCGTGCCATTGGTGGCTGTGCCGTTGGTGGCCGTTGGTGGCCGTGCCATTGGTGGCAGTTGGCGGCCGTGCTGTTGGTGGCTGTTGGTGGCCGTGCCATTGGTGGCCGTTGGTGGCTGTTGGTGGCCGTGCCATTGGTGACAGTTGGCGGCCGTGCCATTGGTGGCCGTTGGTAGCGTGCTGTTGGTGGCCTGCCATTGGTGGCCGTTGGTGGCCATTGGTGGCTGTGCCATTGGTGGCCGTTGGCTAATGCCGTTGGTGGCCGTTGGTGGCCGTGCCATTGGTGACAGTTGGTGGCCGTGCTATTGGTGGCCGTTGGTGGCTGTTGGTGGCCATTGGTGGCTGTGCCATTGGTGGCCGTTAGCGGCTAATGCCGTTGGTGGCCGTTGGTGGCCGTGCCATTGGTGGCTGTGCCGTTGGTGGCCGTTGGTGGCCGTGCCATTGGTGACAGTTGGTGGCCGTGCTATTGGTGGCCGTTGGTGGCTGTTGGTGGCCATTGGTGGCTGTGCCATTGGTGGCCGTTGGCGGCTGTGCCCTTGGTGGCCGCAGGTCGTGCCATTGGTGGCTGTGCCGTTGGTGGCAGTTAGCGTCGTGCTGTTGGTGGCAGTTGGTGGCCGTGCCATTGGTGGCCGTTGGTGGCTGTTGGTGGCCGTGCCATTGGTGACAGTTGGTGGCTGTGCCGTTGGTGGCTGTTGGTGGCTGTGCCATTGGTGACAGTTGGTGGCTGTGCCGTTGGTGGCTGTTGGTGGCTGTGCCATTGGTGGCAGTTGGCGGCCGTGCTGTTGGTGGCAGTTGGTGGCCGTGCCATTGGTGGCCGTTGGTGGCTGTTGGTGGCTGTGCCGTTGGTGGCCGTTAGTGGCGTGCCATTGGTGACAGTTGGTGGCCGTGCTATTGGTGGCCGTTGGTGGCTGTTGGTGGCCATTGGTGGCTGTGCCATTGGTGGCGTTAGGCGGCTGTGCCGTTGGTGGCCGTTGGTGGCCGTGCCATTGGTGACAGTTGGTGGCCGTGCTATTGGTGGCCGTTGGTGGCTGTTGGTGGCCATTGGTGGCTGTGCCATTGGTGGCCGTTGGCGACTGTGCCGTTGGTGGCCGTTGGTGGCCGTGCCATTGGTGGCTGTGCCGTTGGTGGCCGTTGGTGGCCGTGCCATTGGTGGCAGTTGGGCGGCCGTGCTGTTGGTGGCTGTTGGTGGCCGTGCCATTGGTGGCCGTTGGTGGCTGTTGGTGGCCGTGCCATTGGTGACAGTTGGCGGCCGTGCCATTGGTGGCCGTTGGTGGCCGTTGGTGGCCGTGCTGTTGGTGGCCGTGCCATTGGTGGCCGTTGGTGGCCATTGGTGGCTGTGCCATTGGTGGCCGTTAGCGGCTGTGCCGTTGGTGGCCGTTGGTGGCCGTGCCATTGGTGGCTGTGCCGTTGGTGGCTGTTGGTGGCTGTGCCATTGGTGGCAGTTGGCGGCCGTGCTGTTGGTGGCAGTTGGTGGCCGTGCCATTGGTGGCCGTTGGTGGCTGTTGGTGGCTGTGCCGTTGGTGGCCGTTGGTGGCCGTGCCATTGGTGACAGTTGGTGGCCGTGCCATTGGTGGCCGTTGGTGGCTGTTGGTGGCCATTGGTGGCTGTTGGTGGCCATTGGTGGCTGTGCCATTGGTGGCCGTTGGCTGCCGTTGGTGGCCGTTGGTAGCGTGCCATTGGTGGCTGTGCCGTTGGTGGCCGTTGGTGGCCGTGCCATTGGTGGCCGTTAGCGGCCGTGCTGTTGGTGGCAGTTGGTGGCCGTGCCATTGGTGGCCGTTGGTGGCTGTTGGTGGCCGTGCCATTGGTGACAGTTGGTGGCTGTGCCGTTGGTGGCTGTTGGTGGCTGTGCCATTGGTGGCAGTTGGCGGCCGTGCTGTTGGTGGCAGTTGGTGGCCGTGCCATTGGTGGCCGTTGGTGGCTGTTGGTGGCCGTGCCATTGGTGGCCGTGGTGGCCGTTGGTGGCCGTTGGTGGCTGTGCCGTTGGTGACAGTTGGTGGCCGTGCCATTGGTGACAGTTGGTGGCCGTGCCATTGGTGGCTGTTGGTGGCCGTGCCATTGGTGACAGTTGGTGGCCGTGCCATTGGTGACAGTTGGTGGCTGTGCCGTTGGTGGCCGTTGGTGGCCGTGCCATTGGTGGCCGTTGGTGGCCGTACCATTGGTGACAGTTGGTGGCCGTGCCATTGGTGGCCGTTGGTGGCGTGCCATTGGTGGCTGTTGGTGGCCGTGCCATTGGTGACAGTTGGTGGCCGTGCCATTGGTGGCCGTTGGTGGCCATTGGTGGCCGTTGGTGGCTGTTGGTGGCTGTGCCGTTGGTGGCCGTTGGTGGCCGTGCTGTTGGTGGCTGTGCCGTTGGTGGCTGTTGGTGGCTGTGCCGTTGGTGGCCATTGGTGGCCGTTGGTGGCTGTTGGTGGCTGTGCCGTTGGTGGCCATTGGCGGCCGTTGGCGGCCCTGGCCCGCGGCTCTCTGGCCGCTGCACGGCTGCAGGCGCTGCTGCAGACCCTGAACTGGCGTCAAACGCAGCAATGCTCTGTTTGGCTGAACAGGACAGAGCTGCACTGGCTTCATTTGACTCGGGACATGCAATTAGCATAACCCTTCTGGATGCTTGTCTTATCATTTGCAATATAGTAAATGATTGATTATTGTACTGTACCTTTTGAATGTCATTAACAGAATTGTTTTGTCCACTTGATTAATATATTGCCTCAACCCCGGAATAATCAGATGAAGCTGGGTTGCCTTGTTCCTCCTGTTTCCATGCACCATCTTCCCACAAAGGTCCTGTGTAGATTGTCTGTGGCTTTTTGTTCACTCCAGTGTTTCAGGATACATCCAGAATCTCTCCTAGTATGGGATGAGTGTTGCTGTAAAAATGTATTTTATAAGTTAGTTAACCACTGTCTTCTATGCTCAGACAGTGGGGGTGGAATTGGGGTCTTTTCACTACAGTTGCTGTGACAAATCAAGTATCTGGTATCCATACATGTTTAGATATTTCCAATACTTCAGGTATTATATCGCATCAGGCATCTCCAATTTTGAATGTGTGAGCTCTAAGACACTAATAGTTTGTTTTATTTTCTGTCTTATTTTCTAAACCAAACCAAATTACAGAAAAGCTTGAGCGTTGTTCTTTGCAAGAATCAGTATTGCAGCTTTTCAGTTGTGTGCTAAATCACGTTTGTGATCCATAAACTGTTGGCTGCATTGAATTGCTGACATCCCAGCAGCTGAACAGCTTTTGCTGCAGCGATATTATCTGAGCTCAGATTAAGGAATGTTTCTTTTCATTGAACACATGTATTTTAACCTCTTTAGGTGTGAAGGCTGTTTATCAGATCTTAGTCCCAGGTCCAGAAGAAGTGGGAATGTTTGAGGATGGGGCCAGGTGCTGCAGAGCAGAGGCCAGAGCTGGGTGAGCCTTGTGCTGGGAGGAGCTGCCTGTCCTGAGCTGGGCACAGCAGGGACACAGAGCTGGCCCAGGAGTGGCAGTGTGTGCACACATCTGTGCATCAGGAGATGGAAAAACAGAGAAGCAGTCAAAATGCCTTGACAACAAAACCTGAATGAAGCATAAACTTATGCTCCAGGATTAAGATTTAAGTTTCTGTCTATCTGGGTCAATGTTTGAGGTTACTAAGTGTTTGAGTCATTGAACTTTAAGACTGCATTCATCACAGCTTCCTAGACTAATATAAATTTCTTCCCATTAAGTCAATAAGCCTGGTTACATCAGACAGCAGTTCTGTCTAGAAACTAAGATTAATGTCCATCATAAAAGTGACATGAAGAGACAACTTGTTTGATTTATACAGACTATTTTTATCTTCTCAGTTTTAAAATAAAATTTAAGTTATTACTTCTATTTATATATAAGTTTTCTTTCTCACTTATTGAAACATTCCTTTCAGATGGTGCCTGCTTCCTCATCAGGTGTGAGCCTGTAGGACAAGAAGCTCTTCTTGAGGGAGTGCTAACAGCAAAACTTGCACTCTCTTGAAAGAGCTCTTTCTTTTTAGGCCTTTTAATTAATCTCTTTTCGGTAAGAAAGCATGTTCCAGTTTAAAAGCAGAAATTTGTTTCCATTCAGTTGTGCTCAGATTGATTTGTAAAAGCCCAGTAATGCTGGCAGTTCAGCACTGAGCCCAGCTGTGATTCCATTCTCCCTGAGCCCAGCTGTGATTCCATTCTCCCTGAGCCCAGCTGTGATTCCAGGATCCCTGAGCCCAGCTGTGATTCCAGGATTCCCTAGCCCAGCTGTAATCCAGGATCCCTGAGCCCAGCTGTGATTCCAGGATTCCCTAGCCCAGCTGTAATTCCAGGATCCCTGAGCCCAGCTGTGATTCCAGAATTCCCTAGCCCAGCTGTGATTCCATTCTCCCTGAGCCCAGCTGTAATTCCAGAATTCCCTAGCCCAGCTGTAATCCAGGATCCCTGAGCCCAGCTGTGATTCCAGGATCCCTGAGCCCAGCTGTAATTCCAGGATTCCCTAGCCCAGCTGTGATTCCAGGATCCCTGAGCCCAGCTGTAGTTCCAGAATTCCCTAGCCCAGCTGTAATCCAGGATCCCTGAGCCCGTGCCTCCCTCTTTGGGCTGGCCCAGCTGTCCCCCAGCCCGTGCTGCCCTGCCTGGTGCCATCCCTGCCTGTCCCACAGGAGCACTGGCATCATCCTGAGCAGCAGCACATCTGCAGTTCATGCCCCTGGGAGCTCCCGTAAAGTCAGGCCTCAGCTGCAGCTTTGGGAACTTCCAGTCACCATCACCAAAGCTCTCTTTTATCAACTTCATGTGATCAAGAGGCACAGAAGTTACAGGGCCGTGAGCTTTATTTGTACTGTGGCTTTTTCTTGTTGATGGATCAGCTTCATAAGTACATCACAATGCTCTGCTGCTCTTGAAATGCTTAAAATGTATTTTCTTTGCCGTTTTCTATCTCAAAGCTAGAAAACAGTGGTAATATGGTGATGGTAGCAAGGCCAAAACCAGGTTTGAGCAAGGCAGTGGTGACAGGACTAGTAAATGAAGTAACCTTACTTCACTTTTCGTATGGCCTCTAGAGCCCTTTGGTTTTGTTTTCCTTTCTGGGTTTGTTTTTTGGGAGTCAGGGATGCACATGGGAACGGTGCCTTTGTAAGGAAGCTGGTGAAGCCCTTGGGCACAGCTGCGTTGTTTCTGGTCCCACACCTGGAATTCCCTTGTGGCAGTGCAACAGCTGCAGTTCACCTGAGGCTTCCAAAAGCGTTAATGGAAACAAAGAATTACAGTTCCAAGCAAAGTACGGCAAACATGTTTCTAGCAGGTTCTTCCTAAACTGTTCACGTTTGTTTGTGAACTGAGCTCTGCGCAGGGAGGGTGCCTCCTTCCAGGCTCCCCCAGCACGCAGCTGCATTTCTGCATCAGGATGAGCCCAGGCTGGCAGATTTGGCACTTCACCTGTGCCCTGCTCGGCTCTCAGCAGGGCAGGCAGAGGTTCCTGGGATGTCTGTCTAGCTCACACAATGAGTTCCCTGCACATCCCACCTGCAGCTGGAGTTTCTTTTCCCAGCATGGTGCAGGTTTTTTGGGATTTCCCCAGTGAGAAGCTGCCTTTGCTGGGGCCCAGCCTTTGCTTGTCCCTGCTCCTCATCCCGGGTCTCTGGGAATTGTCACTCCCCAAAATGGGACAAGGAGGGGCAGACAGTCCCAGCAAAGCTCCATTCAGACCTGGCAGGAGGCTGAGGCAGAGCAGCATTAAGGAATTCTGTTTGCTGCACTGAAGTGAGGCAGTGACAGTCTGTTGTTTGTTTCTGTGCAATTCGGTTGGACTGCCAGAATTCGCAGTTCTTGCCTGCCTGCCTCTAACAAACTTCAGGTGAGTGTGCTAAATGCCTTCTAATTGTAATTAGTCAGGAATGAGTTCCTTTAAAAGATTGCTATCCTAAAGCATTGCACACATAAACTATCCTAAACATATCCTAAAGCATTACAGACATAATCAGGGTGTTTGTTCAGGTGAGATGCAGGCATGGCTGCTTTGGGGTGCACAGGGCTTTGCTTTGAGCTTTAGATCCAGGCTCTGCACTGGCCAGGAGCTGGCACTGGTGGGCCCAGCAGGTCTGATGCTAAAAATCACAGCCCAAGCAAAGCACTTAGGAATGTACAAAATGCACGGTATTATTGAAATTTTAAAAATCAATTAAAGCTTTTTTGTAATTGTCCACAGGCATTGCATGCTCTGGTTGAATGGCAGTAGGTAATTTGTAAACTGGTTAGGTTCATTGTTGGCCATCTCTTAGAATTGATTGTCCTTTAATTAACTTATCTCTGTCATGCCTGTAATGTGATTCCCAATAAAAATTACAGGACTTTAATTGAAATTGAAAAGATCTGAAAGGTAGAAATATAAATAATATGTATTATATATGTACATACTCCAACTTGCATGGACATTCTGAAGAGACTTTAATAACAAGGCAGGTTTTCCATGTGATTTATTTATCAATAGATTTAACTGAGTATTTAGATTAGAAGAGTATAATCTGGTTTATTTCATAAAGTAAGGCTTTACATCTTTATGTCCTTATTGATTTGCCAATACCATTTAATGAGTTTCAGTTCACAAAAGTTACATTAGTTGAAATACATCTTTGGGATTGGTCCATAGCTTTATTTTGAAAATTCTACCACTTGAGGAAATTACTAAGCATAATTTAAAGTTAATTTCAATAAAATATTGCTCTGAAGTGTGCATGAAGAAATGCAAAACGGCAGCATGCATTCAGCTATTTTGCATAATCCAGTTATTCTGTATAATTCCAGGAAAATTAATTTCTTGTCAGTAATCCTGATGTTTTCTTACATTTGCTAAACCAGACATGCTGCACATTTTATTTATGCTTTTTTTTTTAGTTTGCATTCACTGAAAATTTTTTAAGATTCTTTGTAACTCAGTTTTAAACATTTTTAATGAACTGCGACAGAGTAATCTTGAATTGTTCTACGATTGCTGCTTTGGTTTATATCACTATTCCTTTATGAAATCAGTGCAGTACCTGGTGCAAAGGGCACAAGGGCTTAAAATACGCAATCACATAAATGGCATTGCTCTTCATTTCAGTGAAGTGAAGCCTGTTAGGAAGTATCAGTTTGGGTCCTTGTTAGCAGTAGTAATAATAATTTTAAAAAGCATGTAATGTGCACGTTTGTCTCTAGCTGGACTCTAGCACACAGAGCAGGGAGTGCAGTCCGTTCTGCTTGCTCCCTCAGTCAGGGACACGTACAAGGTTTAGCACTAAGTCTGTGTCAACAGCATCAAATAAAGGACAAAAGCTGGGAGAGAGACTTTCTGGTTTTTACTGTAAAATATTTTGCATTAAATTGGAGGAAGATTGTTTTTCAAATGCAGGCAATACTCGTTGTATTTGTTCCTCAGGGTGTGGTGATGGTGGTACAAGCAGCTCAGGCTCGTCCTGGGGCAGAGCCAGCCCAGTTCAGGGGCCAGACCCCAGCCCTGTGCTGCTGCCAGCTCCAGCCCTGGCCCTGGGCAGTGCCAGGGGCAGTCCCAGAGTTCCAGAACAGTGTGGCTGGGAAGGGACCATCCAGCTGCCCCCCTGCCTCAGAGGTGAGAAACAGAGTCCCCAAGGACATCAGCCCTGGGAGGCGCCTTTGTTCTGGATGTGCAGAAGAGTGTTTGAAACAGGGCGCTGTGCTGAGGGGCCCTGCTCAGCCTGGTGCTTGAGAAGAATAATAACCATGTACAAAAGGAATAGAGTAGAGTAGAATAGAGTAGAAAAACACAGCAACCTCGTGGTTATTTTTCTCACATGGGATGCAGGCTTTGTGCTGGATTCTGGCTTTGGCTCACGGTGCTCAGTGTGTCTCCAGCAGATTCCTGGCAGCAGGTTTGCTGCTGCAGGTGCTGGGTTTGCAGCTCTGGTACCTTTCTGGGGTGCCCTTCTGGTGCACAAGTACCAGGTCAGTGCAGCTAAGCTCCAGAGGGGCACAGCTGACATGATTAATAATCCCAGCTTCTGCAGCAGATTGCCAGAGCGTCGTGTTTTCCTCCTTCATCTGTGCAAGAAGGAGAAATGATGACTTCAGTGTCCTCAAGGTTGATGCCCTTGCAAGAAGCTGTTCTGTGCCTCAAACCTGTGACCCCCTTTTGAGGCTGCCTTGTTCTTCTGCAGTTCATCTTTGTTATGTTAATTTAAAAATTTAACAGGTTTATTAATCCTGCAGAATTTATTAGAGTCAAACATGAGATATTATTAAGTTGCTATTGTACAGAGCATTTACCTTCGCTGTTGGAATGACTTGTCCTCTGCATTGGCAGACACAGAAACATTCATTTTGTTTCCTAATTAGGAGAGCTGCAATCAGGAACCATGACAGGGTTCAGCTCCTCGGTGTACAGCATGCCAGGTTCCATAGTGCAGGCTTTATAAAATTCTCTTTAATTCAAGAACAGAATATCATTAACTTTGTAAGTGGATGAATACAATGGACAAGCAATTTAATTAACTTCTAACATTGGATGTTGGACAGGAGACAAAATGAAATTATGCACATATTTCTTATGCAGGCAGTCAACCTTGAAAGGGGCTTGATTGTGATGGGTCAGACAAGGGGACAGCTTTGTCCAATTATTTGATGTTTAGTCCTAGAATATGAAATTTGAAATTTGGTACTTTGTAAATCAATCATCTCTTATTTTGAGGCAGCTACAAAGGTTCTCTGAGATACAAAACAACCACCAGTGACTGTGACACGCTAAATACAACCTTTTACCACATGGTGCTTTCCTATTTGCAGATGACCTGTATAATGCTAAATGAAATGGGCATTAATGCCTCCTCATCAAATTGAATTTGTCATCTTGAGTGTATTATGTAAGAGCATATCAATGAAATACTGTATTGATTTAAAGATTTCAAAATTAAAATTATTTAGCATCAGCTCAATGTAGCAGGAGTCACACAGCTTACCAGTTTCCTCCAAGATAAAAAGAGTGCCTTTTTATTTTGACTGGAAGAAAACTGTGGTAAAGCATGGGACAGCCATCAGTTGTCCCATCTGGTGAGAGTCCATGCAGGTTGTGTCCCAGCTCCAGCAGTGCTGAGGGCACCCCCTGTCCTGTGTGACACCCGTGGGACAGCAGGGAGTCTCACAGCTGGCATGGCAGCTCTGTCCCTGCACTGCAGGAGGGGCTGTTACTGGTGCTGCTCTCCCTGCCAGCTGCAAAAACGAATGTGAAACAGCGTGGACAATACAGGTGAAAAATACTCTGCACTTGCATATTGCCTTCTGCAACTTGGGATTCAGGCTCTGCTTCTTGAAATTCAAGAAATGTTTCCTCTATCCACATGATAAATCTGGGTAATTTTTTTAGCTTGTCAAGAATTTTTAACTTCTTGGGGGATATTTTGGCTCTCCATCAGGTTCAACACTGAAATAACCATGAGCATTTACCTGTGTATCTTTTGAGGAGAACTGAGCTCGTCCTCTGCTGTGCTCACAGTTAGAAATTGGACTTTGTTTCTGTCCCTTCCCATCCTGAGGAGCTGCTGAATATTCTGGCTTTGCCCTGGCTTTGGAGGCCGGGGTGCAGAGGCTGAGCAGAGGTTTTGGCTCTGCAGCTCTGGCTCTGGGTCCAGCAGCTCCTTCCTGACTGGTGCCGAGCCAGGCTGGTGCCTCTTATCCTGATTGGGGCCTCCAGAGTGCCTGAGTAATAGAAATATTAAATAACAGTGTGATTAATGACTTTGTGAAGGCTCTACTTTGCGTTCAGGAATATTGATAAGTGGTGCTTTTTACAAGTGCTCAGCACACACACACTTCCTTTAGCTTGGGTTGGTTCCTTGCTCTGTCACTAATCTCGGTTTTCAGAAAAAGAACCTCCGTCTCATATTTTTTTAACTTAATTGATTTGTAATTAAAATAGGAAGTGTTTTTGTGAAATGTGTCAGTATCAAAAGTGGCATTAAATAGTCTTTGTTCATGCATTAGGTTACATACAGGTTACTCATTTACTCACTGGACGTGTTTATATAAAGCTCAGAGATCTTGTTTGTTAATTTTTCTCCTCTTGAATTAACCGGTCCCAAATAATGTTTTAAAATTGAATGTGATTTTCACTTGCTGTAACAAAATTATTAAGAGTTGATAGAGGTGGATTATGTTAGCTGAAGGTCACTCATTTTTCTATTAGTCTTCAGAACAGGAAAATGAAAGTGCTGGGCTACGTTTTTGTTCCAGAAAATGTGCCATGCTGGTTGCTGCCAGCAGAGACCTCTCTGAGGTGTCTGTAATGACCAGGACTGCAAGCAAGTTCTTCTTTATGATCATCTCTTGATTAAGCATTTAAATGACTTGGATTTAGACATCTTAGAATTTTTAAAATAGTTACTCCAGCCTGCTGTGTGGACAAGTCTCAACCTTGAATGAAACCTGAACAGATAAACCCATCTGAATATACCAAAACCTTGTGAAAGAGGCTAGAAATAAACAGTACAGGATGCAAAGCTATGTATGAACACTTACAGATCAGGTTTTATGGAGTAAGTGAATCTGCAGTGCCCGTCCTAGCGCTGGATTTATTCCTTCTGAGTGGACAGTTCCAGTTGGTTTAATGGAAATATCACATGTAGCTGACAGGAGTTTTTAATACAGACCAGGCCTGTTCTGAGAGTTTCTGAAGTTTGTCAGTATTTGGAGCCCACTCTGTGTGACACTTCATTGGAGGTGTGATGATTGCAGTGCAGTTGCAGTGGAGCTGATAGGAGTGTTTGCAGTGCAGAGCTGCAGGAGTGGGGTGGGATTGTTTGGAGTCTCCATCAGGCTCCGTCTGTCTGAGCCTCAGGTGGAGCAGGGCTGCAAGGCAGTCTCAATGGCACTCTGATTGTATGTGCTCTAGCTGATAAGTCTAATTCAGGAAGTGATAAATTGCTGGACACCTAATTTGTTTGCAAATAAGAAGTGATAGAGTATTTTATAATGAGTTGATCAGTGTACCCAGCCTGGTTTTTTAACCTTGAATGGGAATTAGACGGTTGGTGTTAATTTGGCTGTGGATTGAGTGTGCCCAGAACTGCAGGCAGAAACTGAACCAAGGCCCATGGGTGTCACTGTTCAGGTGTGCTGGATCCAGCCTGTACTGCAGCCTGCCCTTCCTTTGTTTTTGGGAAAGTCCAGTGGTATCAAGTCTGACATTTTATGGCAAACTAAGGGCAGGTGTTTTCACAAAGCGTGTCCAAACTGCCACAAAAATCCAAGGTAGCTGTGGCTGGTTTCCCAGCAGGATTCCAGAGCTCTTCTGCTGTGTCTGTACCTGTGCCAGGTACCCTGTACAGCAGTGCCCATCAACTGAGCTGTGCCAGGTACCCTGCAGGGCAGTGCCCATCACCTGAGCCATTCAGGTGCCCCCAGTCCTGGGCCATTCAGGCACCCACAGCCCTGCTGGGTGGTGGTAAGCAGCCCTGGGCACAGGCAGCCCCTGTGCTGGTCCAGGCTCTGCTTTCTCCCATTTTGGGTGTTGTTTGCAGTCTCTGAGCCTCACTGGACGTGGATGAGCCCAGGCTGGGACAGGATTTGTCCCAGCCCGTGCAGTGCCCTGGCTCTGCAGTGTGACTCTGCTGTCAGCCTGGCTGGGCTGGCCCTGCCTGAGAGGTGGCCACTCACACACTCCATCAGGCTAATGGGAAACTAATGCTGCTCTTGATGTTGGGCTTTATAAACATGTGAAATACTTTTTTAATTGTTGGGAGCGAAGCAGGCGGGCAATCAATAGAGTCAGGCGTGCCAAACTCTCTGTTGACATTCAGCAGAGCCAAAAAGGCTGGTAGGAGATAAGGGCTTCCTGTCAGCAGTGCTCGTGCTAATTCATATTCAGACATTGTCATGTTCCATGATAAATGAATTCCTTGAACTATATTGATATAGGAGGTTAAACATTGAAAAAGTTGGGCTGAACTTTGACTTTAAATATTCATTAAAGCTAATTATGGATTTTATGACTACATGAATTACAGTTTCTGTGTCATCATTGGCAATTTATTTTAAATATATTTAAAGCAATCTTTATATATTAACTGTCACATTTAGTGAGGTAGTGCAGTAAATGTTTACTCTGTACAGTAATTAAACTTTTATTCATCTATTTCCTTTTTGCATTAAATGTCCACAGTTGAAATGGTGGACTTTAAAAAGAAATTATGCCAATTAACTGTTTAAAAAAAAACCTACAGCTATTAAAATCTTCAAAATTTTGTGGCAAAATTTCTGTATAATTAGAGGAATAGTGCTTTTAATAATGCCAGATATATAATCCATCAGAACCAATTGTTTCTCTTGCAATCAGCACTAGTTTTCCCAGACGAGTCTTTCTGCATGGAATAATGAAAGAAATCTCTAATACTGTGATGAGTATCATTCTGGGCCCTAATTGAGTGCAGTGAATGCTCAGTCTAGCAGGAGAGGAGGCCTGGTTTTTCCTCCCCAGTACGTTTCTGGGGGATGTGGAGGGGTGTGTGCCCGCCTGGGCTGGGCGCTGCTGCGTGTCTGCCGCGCAGTGCAGGTGGGTGCAGGCGTGCAGGAGCGGCCAGGTACCCCTGGCAGTCCGGAAAAGGCTGTTTGCTACCAGCAGCCCTGCCTGAGATAAGGTGCCTGGCCTTTCCCTGGGCTCCTGAGGCTCCCAAAGGGCAGGATGTGTTTGCTGTGTTCCTGCAGTTGGAGGCTGTGATACCCAGAGAGTCCTGGCCGTTCACAAAGGGAATTCTCCCTGCTGTGCCTGTGGGATCCTGGCTGCTGCTCTGACTGATTGCAGGGGTGTTGAAGCCAAGCTGTTGGTTTTATTGAACAGAGGGACAGCAGAAGAATCTGTTTTACCATCTTGTGTGTTTCTTAAGAGCCTGGCCAAGCTATAAATGAGTATTGCTCATGACTGTGCCACCTGACTTTCTGTTTCAGCACTGAGTTACTGGCAGTGACTGTGTGTTGTGGTATTTCCTCATGGCCACAGGTGTTGCTCTGTCCATGTATTTCTGGCAAAACTCAGACTCTGATGAAGTCCCTTCTGTTCTGTCAGCTCCTGACTTCATTAGTAAGGTATAAATGAAGGATGCCTAGAATCACAGTTTGGGTTGAAGGGACCCCAAATCCCATCAGTGCCACCCCTGCCATGGCAGGGACACCTCCCACTGTCCCAGTGCTCCAACCCCAATGTCCAGCCTGGCCTTGGGCACTGCCAGGGATCCAGGGGCAGCCACGGCTGTGCCAGGGAACAATTCCTGCCCAGTTCAGCTGGCTGCTCCAGCCTGGGCATAACGTGTGCTGTCCCTGTGTCCCTGAGGCACAGCTTGGGCTGCTCTGGAAGCTTCTGGTGGCACTGAGCACAATGGCCTTGGTACAGTTACAGACCCAGGGGCTGCCAGGTTGGCCTGATGAGTTGGGAACTTTCTGATCTGAGCCTAACTGTGAGCCATCCATTCATCACTCTGCCCTAAGGCCTCTGAGACAGGATTCCCCGCTGCCTGTGTTTGCAGACTGCCTGGAAAATCCAGCAGAGAAGCTGCCTGCACTCATTGCAGGGGCTCAGCTGAGAGCCTGTGCCATCCCCTGGGGCAGCAGTGCTCTGTGCAGGTGACAGTGCTGTGTGAGCCCTGAGCCCTGTGCAGGTGACAATGCTGTGTGTGAGCCCTGAGCCCTGTGCAGGTGACAGGTGACAATGCTGTGTGTGAGCCCTGAGCTCTGTGCAGGTGACAATGCTGTGTGTGAGCCCTGAGCTTTGTGCAGGTGACAGGTGACAGTGCTGTCCTGTGCTGTGCTGTGTCTGTGTGAGCCCTGAGCTCTGTGCAGGTGACAGGTGACAATGCTGTGTGTGAGCCCTGAGCTCTGTGCAGGTGACAATGCTGTGTGTGAGCCCTGAGCTTTGTGCAGGTGACAGGTGACAGTGCTGTGTGTGAGCCCTGAGCTCTGTGCAGGTGACAATGCTGTGTGTGAGCCCTGAGCTCTGTGCAGGTGACAGGTGACAATGCTGTGTGTGAGCCCTGAGCCCTGTGCAGGTGACAATGCTGTGTGTGAGCCCTGAGCCCTGTGCAGGTGACAGGTGACAGTGCTGTGTGTGAGCCCTGAGCCCTGTGCAGGTGACAGTGCTGTGCTGTGTCTGTGTGTGAGCCCTGAGCCCTGTGCAGGTGACAATGCTGTGTGTGAGCCCTGAGCCCTGTGCAGGTGACAGGTGACAGTGCTGTGTGTGAGCCCTGAGCTCTGTGCAGGTGACAATGCTGTGTGTGAGCCCTGAGCTTTGTGCAGGTGACAGGTGACAGTGCTGTCCTGTGCTGTGCTGTGTCTGTGTGAGCCCTGAGCTCTGTGCAGGTGACAGGTGACAATGCTGTGTGTGAGCCCTGAGCCCTGTGCAGGTGACAATGCTGTGTGTGAGCCCTGAGCTTTGTGCAGGTGACAGGTGACAGTGCTGTGTGTGAGCCCTGAGCTCTGTGCAGGTGACAATGCTGTGTGTGAGCCCTGAGCCCTGTGCAGGTGACAATGCTGTGTGTGAGCCCTGAGCTTTGTGCAGGTGACAGGTGACAGTGCTGTGTGTGAGCCCTGAGCCCTGTGCAGGTGACAATGCTGTGTGTGAGCCCTGAGCTTTGTGCAGGTGACAATGCTGTGTGTGAGCCCTGAGCTCTGTGCAGGTGACAGGTGACAATGCTGTGTGTGAGCCCTGAGCCCTGTGCAGGTGACAGGTGACAGTGCTGTGTGTGAGCCCTGAGCCCTGTGCAGGTGACAGTGCTGTCCTGTGCTGTGCTGTGTCTGTGTGAGCCCTGAGCTCAGAACAGGGCTGCTCTGGGTGCTGGGGATGAGCTGCTCAGCTGATGTGTTCAGGGGGATTGCAGCTCTGTCTGGAGGGGCACAGTGCAGGAGGTGTGCTGTCCCTGATGGGGGGGAGTCAGCCTCAGTGGCCCTCGGGGTTATTTTCCCTGAGGAAATTATTTATTTTTTGTTTTATTATTGTTTTTATTTCTGCTCTAGAAGGGCTGTGGTGGAGATTCCAGGTGTGCTGTGGTGAGGCTCTGATGTCACTGGGACTGAGGAGGGAGGGACAGTGACAGTGTGACCCCTGAGCTTCCATTTGAGCAGAAATACCTATTTACAGGTGGTGTGGAAAATTACTCCTAACACCAGAGGTCATCCATCCCAGCAGCCTTTCAAGTGGAACAAATAATAGCTTTCTTTCCTTATGTTTGAGTCGTTTACAAGTTGTTTGGGTGTTTTATAATCTGTAATGTGTTCCTGTGTTAGATACTGTATGTGCTGCTGTATGCACCAGTACTGCCTTTTCCAAGGATACTGAAATTGTAAATAAGAAAATAAAGCACAGGTCTTGAATTTTAAATTAATCTCATTTAACTTTATTGTTAAACTGACATTTTATGAGAAATAAATTGAATTAACATAATTGCCTCAATAAAAAGACCTAGGCACTAGGCCCTGAAAGGTTTTTTTAATGCATTTCATTGTGTTAGAACAGGGAATTATAAGTGCATTCCATCACTTGTACAAGTTTACATTTCTGTACCTAGGGCTGATTAAGTCTGTAATAATGAGGAAGACAGCGATAGCGGTAATTTCCATTCCATTCTAGTTTTGATTTTTTCCTGGGGTGTTTGCAATTGCACAGTCCCAGCCACTCTGAATGTTGGTGGTATCAGCTCCTGGAACTGACTGAGTTACTTCATCAGTGCCACAGATTCACTAGGCACGAGTGGTTGGTGCTCATGCCACAAGTGCAGACTATCAAACTGAACTTCTGCTGCAGAAGTCTTAAAAATTAGTTTTTAAAATGAGACAAACTGTACAAAGTCAGGCAGTGAGTGAATAGTGACACTCAGAAGTGAAGTTGTAGCTTAAGCATGGATGGCAGTGCTGTTTTTAATAGAGTTATGACACCCTCAGTGAGGGGGGTTTAGAGCATCTGTTTTTTCTTGGTTTATTTGTTGATATGCTACAGAGAAGCTCCAGAGTTCACAATTCTGTCGCCATTTCACTGGTCTCCTGTTTTTATCATTGTTTGTAGCTGATTTGGGCCGGTCCCTGTTTCCGAGTGCTGTTTTTGTTTAGCCACAGGTGCCCATCCCAGCCGAGGGGACGCAGCGGGCGGAGGGAGGTTTGCAGCAGGTGCTGGGCACGGGGCAGCAGCTCAGAGGGGAGCAGGCTCCAGCAGGAGGGTCCTGAGCCTGCGTGGGGCAGGGCTGGGCTGCAGACCCGGGGCCCCTTCCCTGGCTCTGCTGCTGCCCCGTGGGCAGGAAGGAGGAGCTCAGTGTAAAACATCCCTGGGTGCTGCAGGTGCTGGGTCACCACGGGTTACTGACATAGCCTGGCATTTCCCGTGCCAGGATCCCTTTCCATTTGCTTTTACATTTCCCACACTTGAGGCGTTTGGGATGATGCTTTCCAGATGCTTGCCAAGGCTCCTTTTTTTTTCTTCTGAAGGCCATAAAAAAAAGCTGTATCCTTACACTGAATTCTTAAAGAGTGTTATATAGCAAAATGTCCCCTTTATGTATGTCAGATTTTGCCCTATGCAATGCAGATGAGCCAGATGGGGATATCAGTGTTTTGTCCTGTACCAGGATTTATTTTCTGTCCTGCTTGCAGCACACTTGGCCTGGAGTCCTTCACAGGGATGTCTCCTGCAGTTCCTTGTTCACCTCCTCCATGTTATAAAAAAGAAACCCAAAGGAACCTGCCTGGGTCACAGGGGCCTGTACTCACCAGTTAAAGATGTGGCACTGTTTCTGTTGGATGGACCAGTGTGTCAGGGAGATGGGCAGGACCTGCTGTTTGTGCTTTTGACAAATCAGCACTGCCTGATCTCTGGATGTGATTGCATCTCCCCAATAATGCAGCAGCCACCAGCTAAGCCCTGCTCTGCTGGGAGGGGCTTTGTTGGCGAGAGGAAAAGATGCAATGAAATTAAATCACCCTCTTTGGTCAATGTGTTGCTTCTTTTATTCTTCTTAGTAAGAGTTTATCCAGTAACAGGCTGGTTTTTCCTCAGTTTCTGTTGGGTGCATCAGATGTATCTAAAGGCTCATCAAGTCCTCCATTTAATTTTTTTTCTTTTAAATATTCCATCATAAAATCTATTTGCCCCCTTTTTTTTTTTTTTTTTCTTACTTGATTTTCATTTGCTCTCTTCTAATATGTAATTCTCATGTCATGAGCTGGGGAGGAACAGTAAATGACAGGTCTGTGGAGGGGACAAAGCCAGCAGCCAGCTCAGGTCCCTGTGTGTGTCCCTGTGGCCAAGCCCCTGTGACACCACAGGAGCCAGGGAGGGACCCAGGAGGGAAGAAGAGCTTGTCAGGATTTTATAACAGAATTGTTATAAAATTATAAAAGTTACTAAAAAGGGTCTGGTTTTGGGGCTCAGAATGGTGTCTGTCTGTGTCACCAATCTCATCTGTTTGGTGTTTGAATGTACACCTGGCAGTGTCCTTATCATGGTCAGTCAACTGATAGAGATCATCTTTGTAATGACTGATGACATTTCAGAGAAGCAACAAAAGAAATTAATATTTTCATAGATCTTAGAAAATGTAAACATCAGTAATTTTATTTATTAGTATTTAATTTCTTGAGTTTGAGTTTTTTTCTAATTGGAAAGCCTGATGCTCTTTCAGGTTTTGTTAGCCAAAGTGTTTATATTTCTAGAATTTCATGTTTTATTGTTTTTTCTTTTTTTTACAGGCTCTAGGAAGTTTTTACTTTCTTCATGAATCTTTGAAAAACATCTACCAGTTTGATTTTAAAGGTAAGCAGAGGAATTAAATGTTTTTAATGGTTTTGATGGCTTTATACATGGAGGCAGCTTTTCCATCCTCTTTTCTGATGGTGGTGCCTGGCAGTGTTTCCCTGTTGTGCAGACTCCTGTAAAATGCAGGCCGTCCCCTGGGACAGGTGTTGCTTTTCTCCCCTTTCACAGGCTTTTGGAAGCAGGCAGTGGAGCAGGCACAGGCTGCAGGCAGGGCATTAATCCCGCCTTGCGCTGGAGCCCGCAGTGTCCCCGAGCCTGCAGAGCTCCCGGGGCTCTTCATGCAGATCAGACCCAGCACCAAGACCTTGGCTGTCCAGCAGTGGTGGTCATTTTGCAAAGCAGCTGAGGTGGATTTATGGCTTGAATGACTTGGGAGCAGAGCAGGTCAGCAGGAGGTGGCACTGCTTTAACCCACAGGGATCCTCGGGTTGGAGGTTGTGCGAGTCAGAAAGTAATGCTGGGCTATACACATTAAATGTTAGAAATAGCATAGAAAATTATTGAATGCTTCCTGAGGTGAATATAGATATAAAATTTATGCCATTTCAGTTGAGAACTGTATATATTTAATACAAAAATATCCTGAGCTTCATTTAGCTTCCTGAGCTGAGTCACATTAATCCTACATCTAGCATCCCATTAATGTGAGGCACTGTTGGAATGGTAGTGACTATGGACTGAACTAATTGCCATAATTATATAGATTAATTCTTTTTGTTCTCAGCAGACAGATTCTCTCTGCTCATGTAATTGAAGGTACAGGATCTTCCTATTCTGAAATATTTGAACAGTAGTTCTGTGTCTGTACAATGCAAGACTTAGCCAGCAGAAGTCCTGCTGTTCCCACTGGTCTGAGTGCTGAAGGAACATTTCTGCTGTACTGTCCCAGGCAGAGTGATTTGATTTCTGCCAAAGCACGAGGGGACACTCCACAGCAGAGCTGGCACTCCTGAGAGCTCGTCCCTGGCCTTGTCCCCTACGAGGGCAGGTCTCAGGTGCTCAGGATGAGGTGTGCTCGTGCTGGGGACACTGGGGGACACTGGGGGGCTGCAGGTGGTGCCAGGGCCTGGCTGGGACACTGGGCTGTGCTCTGTGTGGCTGCTGGTTCGTTCTGCTGTGTGCCAGTGAGGGGGAGCTGGCTCAGCACGATGAGCCCTCAGCTCCATCCCAGCAGCTCTGCAGCAGCAGCAATCCCCCCAGACTCCACCTGGGTCCCTCCCAGTGGTCACAGACAGGAGAGGTCCTGCTGACAGGGAAAGGACAGCTGCTTTAGCAAAACAGGAGCTTTCTGCATTTATTAGTCCTTGGTTGTTGGCAGCTTTTTTGCCACTGTACAGCTTTTAAAAGAAAGTGTAAAAATTTTTGAAAAGTGAAAAAAGTGGTAAGGAAGTGGAAAATGGAAGAAAACAGTGTAGAGGAAAACAATCCATAGGAAAGCAATAAACAGATGCTTTAAATGGTCACTGCTTTGTTTTGCTTGGCAAAACCTTAGCAGAGCCAACTGGAACATGAACCATGCTCATAAAGATGGGTTTGGTCCAAACATCATTTAGGAGGAAAAAAACCTCTTATTAAAACTGTGAGGAAATGGGTGAATCAGTGTTGTAAGTCACACTCTGTTCTTGTAACAGAACAGAATCCATCTCCCGGCAAAGGGTTTGTAAAATATGACCCCAAGGGCTCCCATCTTTCAGGGGAAATGTAAAACTTGCCTCTTCTCTCATGACTATTGACGTTTTCACAGTGTATTAAGCTCTTAAATCAGAAGAAAAATCCAAATGGATACAAACATTCTCTGCACAAAAGTCATTATGAAATTCTGGTTCTGCTCAAAAGTGTGCAAAAAAGAGATGTTTATGCACAATTCAGTATTCCTGGAACATCACTGTTGCTTTTCAGAATTCACTGCACAGTTGGATGTGACTGAATGCAGACTGGAAAGAAAAGATTGTTTCTGCTTTTCAGATCTGAGGAAGCCATACCTGCCCTGTAAAGTGGGAGCAGTTTTCTCCTGCAGCCACACATTCTGTGCTGCAGTTAGCTCTGTTGGGCTGTTTGCTCCGTGCTCAGAGGTTTGCCTGCCCTTTGAGCTGTGCCCAGCTGTGTGTCCTGAGAGTGTGCTGTGGTGGGCTGAGGGCAGGTCCAGCTGAGCCCTCTGCTCACAGAGGGTTTTGTCTCTGTGCTCAGAGCCAGCAGGGATGCAGCTGCTGGTGGAGCTCTCCCAGAGCCCCTACCCTTCTGCCAGCTCTTTCCTGTAACTCCACAGGCATCAGGAGCTCTTTGCTGCCACTGCTAAACTTGCTGAAAGAGGCACATCCATCCACGGTCAATTGTGGTAATTGATAAAAGATTCGTGTTCATCATAAAAGTATTGGGGTTTCTATAAACCAGAATACTTAGGTCTGAAATGAAGCATGAGTCTAAAGAGAGGAAAATATATGATTAAATAATTTTATTTTAAATCCCCCTGTTAGAAATATTATGTTTTCTAAATAAGTTGTATCTACGGACAGCTTGCAAAACAAGGCTTTCACACAGCCCAACAGATTCTGCAGAATCAGATTTCCTGCCTTTGTGTGATCAATCACAAACTATCTGCTAAAGAACAGACTTCCCACTTCTTCTGTTTATCCACCAAGACCAGATGGTTACATGACCAGTTGTCCCAAGAGCTGTCCCACCAAGTTTGGAAGTTTCTTTGACCACCACTTCTCACCTTGCAGAATTATTGCAACAAAACAATAACAATTATTGATTACTGCAAGGAAAACCAGACTATAAAAAGGGAGCTGCAAAGCAAGTTTGGTGGAAGGGGGAGTGGGCGGTGACCCTTCACGTTTTTCCCAGCTCTGTCTATATAAAATAAACCAATAGAAATTGTGCTAAGTGCAGAGACTTTGTTTCTCATCTGTAACACTACTCAGAATGATGCCAGGTCAGTTTAT
Organism: Luscinia megarhynchos; assembly: GCA_034336665.1. Taxonomy (NCBI): domain Eukaryota; kingdom Metazoa; phylum Chordata; class Aves; order Passeriformes; family Muscicapidae; genus Luscinia; species Luscinia megarhynchos. Next base: position 506,077 of record CM067569.1, read on the forward strand.
CAGAGTGTTTGTTCAGTTGTCCTGTGGGAGCCAGCCTCAGAGGGCTTGGCACATAAAGAAGGAGGGTTTTTTTTCCCCCAAAGACATAGTGCTGCATTACAGTAAATGCTTCCTCAGGTATCCAGTAGGACTGAACACTTTAGGACTCTTGATAATACTTGGAGTTTTCCTCTTACACATTCCCGGTTGAAACTGGATCCAGTTGAGGAGGTCCAGCATAATGGCAGCTGTACTTCAGCTGTGTCAGAGGAATTAAACTAAGGTTCTTAGATATGCCAGTACATTGCTCTCATCAGGTGAGAACCAAGTATGAAGTGGATCGAGAAGGAGAAGCTCTCATTCATGAGCTGAGTAGATCCCTAGGAGTCTGTGTTGTTTCTGCCCGTGATGAAGCTGCTCATTACAAACTTAGGGAACTGGTGTGCATCCCAACTGAGTCTCTAGTGCAAGTCCAACACCATTCCTGCTGGAAAAGCCCGTGTCTCCGTGCTGGTGGCCAGGAAGGGTTGATGAGAAGGAGCCTGGGGGCTCTGGGGTCTCAGAGCAGCTGAGGTGGGGTTTGGGTGCAGGGGTGTGCAGGACCAGGCTCATGATGAGAGCTCCAGCACTCTACAGGGCTCTGCATGGCAGAAATGACACTGTGACCATAACTGTGTAGCTTCCAGGTGTCTGTAGAAACAGGGGTGTTCATCTTCCCCCAGAAGTTTCAGTGCTTGCACATCTTTGATAAGATCCTGCTGTTTTGCAGATGCTTCTGCTTTGCCAATAAGCATGAGAAGATGCTCATAATGGTGAAGTTATGTTTGTTAATTTTGGTTTATCTCTCTTCCTAGCTAAGAAGTATAAAAAGGTTACTGGGAAAGAAATCTACTCTGACACTTTAGAAAGCACACCCATGCTGGAAAAAGAGAAGTTTCCACAGGATTACTTCCCTGAGGTATGTACAGAACTGTAGAGCATTCCCAAAACTAGCTTTGATTTGGATTTCCTCTGGCTACTCTTGAGCAACTCCTCTCAGTGATAAGGGCAGAATGGAACCCAGGACTGTCCCAGGGCTGTCCCAGGAGCCCAGGGCTGTCCCAGGGCTGTTCCAGAGCTGTCCCAGGGCTGTCCCTGCTCCTGCAGTCCATGCCATGGACCCTGCAGCAGGGCTGTCCCAGGAGCTGTCCCAGGAGCTGTCCCAGGGCTGTCCCAGGACTGTCCCAGGAGCTGCCCCAGGGCTGTCCCTGCTCCTGTAGTCCATGCCATGGACCCTGCAGCAGGGCTGTCCCAGGAGCTGTCCCAGGAGCTGCCCCAGGACTGTCCCAGGGCTGCCCCAGGGCTGTCCCAGGACTGTCCCAGGGCTGCCCCAGGGCTGTCCCTGCTCCTGCAGTCCATGCCATGGACCCTGCAGCAGGGCTGTCCCAGGAGCTGTTCCTGGTGCAGGGGACACCTGGCCAAGCACACACTGCTGGCTGTCCTCCAGGGCTGCCCTCCACCCCCTCCTGTGCTTGTTCTCAGAACTGGGAGGTGCTGGAGCTTTGATGGTCTTGTCAAAACCAGGAGCACAAGCAGAGCTGGGGGGTTTCTTGCACTGCACCTGCAAGTGCAGACTCTTTTCTTTGATATTTCCTTTCATTTTCTCAGTTTTAATTTCTTAGGAACATCTGGAACATCTAGATCATGGGTGTCTAATGGTTAATGTTCTCCTCAAACAAAGTGGATACATTTGTTGAACTCCTGTAACATTTGTGGATCGAACAGGCGTGTCACTACTTTAATAAAAGGAAGAGCTAAATAAACTCCTAAAATTAATTTAGAGTTTGTAAATATGCACACTTAGGGATATTTGCACAGTGCTTGTGTGCTTGGCAGAGCATTGCATAAATAGTTACAGGACTGATAGGGTGAAGGTTGTTCTTTTTCTTGACTTCCATACTAAGTATTTAATTTTATATCTCAGAACTGGAAGGAAAAGTGCCTTTGACATAATTTTGCAAAGCATTTACTTTCTGTGAACAAGCACCTCAAATACTTCTTTGAAGTGAAGTGTTACATCCCTTGAGCTGGTTCCTCAGGTGTTTGTTCTTGCTGCAGTCGCAGTGGGCTCTCAGGTGACTGCAGAGCTGGAGACTCCCCTGTTTCTCTCTAGAACCAGAGACCAAAAAGTCAAACACACAGACACAGCAACAGCAAAAAACAACAGGGAGATAGCATGTTTCTATATAAAGCTAAAATTGATCTTGCTACCACATGTGTTCTCTCTAGACAAATGTTAGTAATAGCAGTAGCAACTAAAAGGCCACAGAGTCGTTTGTGTTTTGGAAATTTGGGTTTACCCAGCAGAAGGCATGAGCAGCATATTTGCCCAGACATTGCACTGACATGCTCTTGTGTGTTTTAGCCAGACCTTTCATATCACATCTGCAATTTTTTGTGTGAGAAATGGTTTAAGACTGATTTCTTTTTATTGCAGTTGTTTAAGGATGATCTAAAAGTAATTACAGTGATTGAGACATAATGCAATTCAAAATAATTACAGCCCACTGCATATAAAACTAACAAAACTTTCTGCCTTGATTTATGGGTCCTCTTGGCAAGGCATAAACCTCAAATGATGCCTCTGGGAGCAACACTCTAGATAATGTTAGGCCATTTTAAAAAAAAGCAGATTTGTGTAGTCTATCAGGCCTGAGTAATTTTTTTTTCTCATAGTGAGAAATTGGTTGTTATCATAGATCACAGATACTGCTCAAAGCTCTTATGAAAGATGAATTAATTTCACTAATGCTTTAATGCAAACCTTTCATGGAGGAGGCTGTATGGTGATAACCTTACTGCGGGCTCTCCTTTCTCAATTATGATTTATGTTGTCTTTTAGTAGATGAAACTGCCTGTATTCACAATCCATCTGCTGGCTAAAGGAATCCTATTAACAGAGATCTGAGAAGAGACTTAATAATATAAGGTGAAAGATGTGGTATCCCCTTTCTGGGACATGAAGTAGGATTTTTTTTTCCCTATTTTAAAATGTAGATCACTCTCTGAGAGCATAAGATGACCTATGTCATCTCCACCTGGTTTTATGCTGGTTTACAGATGGTGTAGCAGCTAGTGACTCTTTGTTAAAGTAAAAATAAAGATTGTTGCTTTGAAATCTGCAATAAAAAGCAGATTTCTATTTCCTCCTTCCCAAGCTATAGCTCTTCTTTGTATTCTGTTTCCAAAACTTTCTGCATTCCAGATACTTAATGTAGAAATACTAAAGCACAGGCATGATCCAGAAATCTGTGTGTTGTTCAGCTGCAGTTTGTGTCTGGGCTGAGGATGAGCCTGATGTGACACAGACAAGTTACTGAAAAGTGAATTATTTCCTGGGGTGAAAGGAGGGGGGTGTGTTCCAGTGATGAGCAAAAGGCAGTGTGCAGGCTGGGGTGGGTGCCAGGTGCACAGTGAAACAAGTGTCATTCTCCAGGGGCACAGATGCTCCTGCTTCATTCAGGCCCAGCTCTCTGCCCTGCTCCAGGGGAGCTGAAGCTCTCCCTGCTCTCCTGGCTTCTCTCTGGCCAGGTAAAAGCCCAAACCCTCCTGCTTCTGTCCAGCACTTGTTGCTTTTTGGCAGTGGCTCAGTCTGGAGCATTGTGGAGCTGCTGACTTCAAGTAGTTACTGAAGCAGCTGATCCAGGGGAAGAGAGGAAGTAATTCTGAGTTGGGAATGAACTGTACATTGTTTTTCTGGCAAGCTGCCATAGCAGAGCTCTGTTTCCTGTCCAGTGGAGCGCTGAGCGTGCTGGGCACAGGGATGTGGCTCCTGTGGCTCTGAGGAGGAGGAGTTCTCACCATGGGGAGGAAGGCTGGTCACTGCTGGCTGTTTTTCAGTTCCTTGGCTGCTCCTGCTGCCAGAATCTGGCTGATTCCTTTTTCAGGTTTCCCCCTGAGCTGTGTGTTCCTTTAAGGAGCTGCAATTACACTGCAGTCATCACCACTTTAATATGTCTTTCCTTCATGCCTTGCTTTGTATGGTTGAATAAACCCTTTCTGGGTCACTATTTAATTTGATATGGTCCCCCTCAGTAAAATGATGGAGAAAAGATGAATTAAGGCTCTGTGCTGGTCATTATCAATCATGGTTTGTGTGCATTACTTATTGCTCTCAGTGCTTTTTGACATTAGCCCTCTCTAACCCTCTCTTCATGTTAATGCTGCCTGCAGGTCCTTTCCCCCAGTGTAGCAGGGGTTATTTATGTAGGTGGTGGTTCTGGGGGGTTTTAAAAGGTCAGCACAATCTCCTCAGGGACTCTATTCACAAAGGAGAAGCTGGCAGAATGTAACTACCAGTTTTCAAACTGTGATTTTAAGACCTGTATTATTTTGGTGAGGACTTCAAACAGTGAAGTGTCAGAGCTCCAGTTGCACCTTGGCAAAGTGCCTTGGTGGCAGAGTGGCCTCACACATACTGCTGCCCTTAAAGCAGTGTGTGAGCAAGGCTTGGGCAGGAAATGCTGTCATAAATACAGAAACACAGGAAACACAGATTGTGCTGCAAATATAACACAATTGGCTTGGATCAGCATAGGCTTGTGTTAAACAGATCTGTTTGGAAGATAATCCAGCACTGTGGTGGGATGGCAGAGGAGATAATCCAGCACTGTGGTGGGATGGCAGAGGAGATAATCCAGCATCCCAGTGTGGGCTGGGTCCCAGCAGGGCCCCTCCATCCATTGGCACTCCAGGGCTCTCCTGCCAAGGTCAGGTGTGCAGTGCCTTTTTGGGATGTGAGAATGGGCAGAGCAGTGGCAGCTCTGGGCTGGGGCAGAGGCTGTGGCAGGACACAGCAGAGAGCCTGGCTGTCCCCAGGCAGGGACAGGCTCCCAGGACAGCTGCCCTGGGGTGTGCAGGGGCAGCAAGAGAAAATCTGATTTAATCTGGGAAAAGCTTCCACCCGGAGGTTAAACAGCAGGAGATGGCCCAGACAGGTGTGGGATCTCTGTTCTTGGAGATCCTCAAAACCCAGCTGGATATGGCTCCAAGCAACGTGATCTGGTTGGTCTCTTTTGCTGTTGCATCTTTTGAAGTAGTTTTGCCAAAGAGGAAAATGATTCAATGAGAAATGACTGAAAACATTATTTTGGAGCACATCGTAGTCTAGGACCACTTTATTTTAAGTTCTGTGTAGTTATATTTAAGAAGGAAATGACAAAGCTCCCTTTTTTATATCAAGATTAAATTTGAGCCAATTTTGAATGCTTTTAGTGTGTAACTTTTTTCATTGGTTTCCTTTTGAATAAGTGTTGACATCTCTCCTTGTAACTGTGCCCTCATGAGCATCACAGAAGAGACCTTGCTGGACTGTGGGGTCTGAGATTCAGCCATGGATCCTGTAGGGGAAAGATCAGAGTGTTTGCTTTCCAGCAAGACATCCCCAGTGGTTGCTGGACCTGCAGAAGAGGCTGGCTTTTCCCTGCTACAAAAGTTTGCAATAAAGTAGATTATTATTTGAAATATAATTATTATGGTGGTGTTTGTGGTTGCTCTTGGCTGCAGCTGCTGTGCCTGTGCCTAAGGAGAAGGGAGGGAGGTGGGTCCCTGTTCACTGAGGAGTGCCAGAAGATGGGATGGACAGGGCTTGGAGCAGCACTGTCTCCTGGAAGGTGTGTGGCACAGCAGAGGAACAAGGTGGAGGTGCCTTCCAGCCAGGCCAGACTGTGATTCTGTGATTCATTTCAAGCCTGGTTCGGTTTGCTGAGGCCCTTCACTGTCTCAGCAGTGTTTAGGACTGAGGATGCTCTTCTGGGACTGGGACTGGAAATCTGTTCACAACAAGGAGTCACAGGCTTTTGCTGCAGAGCCACTGGCACCATCCTTTAGACCTGAGTGGTGCAGTATTCACTCCCAGAGCACATTAGCCCAGGCACACATGCACTGTGAGCAGGAATAGCAGAGTCATGTCTGTTCATGGAAGGCTGCAGTCTGGGCATGGCTCAGAAGTGGTGCTGAAAAACCTCATTTTGTGTCAGCAGTGACACGTATGGGCACGAGCTGAATTGTGGCTTCCTTGCTGATGGTGTGCTTATGATGAATGGAATCTTTTACCATTATTTAAATTCTCAACTTCTGTAGCAATACTGGGTGGCTTGGCTCAGCAAGAGGAATTGCTTTCTAGCAGATCTCATTCATTTTAATTTGACGTAAATCTCTGATGACATTTTACAGTTCAGGTAAAATTACAAAGAAAACATTTGTGCATAGGCAATAAGAATTTGCTAGTTTAAGCTGAGCATAAATATAGTTGGAAAGTTTTCCTATTTGGTTATTTTTCATCTATAAACGACTGCCAGAGCTTTTATTAATTTTACATGTAAGTTTGTAACTGCTGCAGGACCAAAAATACAATTAATTCCAGGATTTATATAAGACACAATATCTGTTTTAAAGGTACCTCAGTTTGTGTTCAGTGCTTCTTGGTTATAATGTATGGGTGAGCTCTGCTCCATTTTGTTTCCTGTCAGTACATTTCACTTCCACAGTGATCTTTACCTGAAGTGATTGGTTCTTATTCACTTATTTTGCAGTGCAAGTGGTCCAGAAAAGGTTTCATTCGAACAAGATGGTGTATTACTGATTGGTAAGTTCTCTGTTTGTGATTGCATTTGTTTTGTGTGTTTGCTGTTGCAGGAGGTGTTTCCATGTGTTGGCCTGTCCTTGGAGCAGCTGTGCTGCACAGTCACTGCACTGCCTGGGGGCACGGGGGCTCAGTGAGGTGCTGCTGGTGTACAAGGTGCTGCTGCTGCTCCCTGGCACTGGGGCCCTGGTCAGGCACAGCTCAGCACAGGTGCAGTGGCCCCTGAGCCCTGCTGCTCACCTGGGCTGGTGCTGTGTGCAGCCCTCACCCTGGGCTGCTGCACAAACAGCTTGTTCCTGGGCATCCTGACGTTCCTCTGAGCCCGCCTGGAAATCTGCCTTTTTGCCATGGAGTCTCACTTTTGGCCTTCACTGCTTGCTTATGTTACAGTCACATACGTGTACATGAACATTCAACACTTTTCCCTTCCTCATGTGGTTGTTTCACATCTTTTAATTGAAGGCTTGATTTTGAAATCTTGTGAACGTTCATATTAGGCTGGCTTTTGAGTACTGAGCAGTGTCCTGGCTTGGTTGGCATAAGCTTGTTTATTTAATTAAGCAGTCTGTGAAAACATAAAAGGTACCAGGCTTGTTCCTTTTATAGACTCTGACCCAGAATTTGGGCAGGCAGTTGGGTGATAATGTAGGTTCATGTTAATTTTTCTGGATCCCTATGTGTGGGGTGTGATTCCAGCATTAGATAATTGCAGAAGTGGCTGCTAACATCAGATGGTAATCTGGCCTTTGCTCTTGTGCCATGACTTCCCTAAATTCTGTCTCTTCTGTCCTCTGGGATTTTCTCTCTGCTGAAAAAAAAAACATGTATTTATTTTTAGTCCTTTCCAAGAAAAAACTGTTCTTCAGAGGCAGATTTAGATGTAATGTTTTGCTGTGGGGGTGTTAAAAAGGACAGTCCTTGGCTGTAGGGGATGTCTGGGTGTCTGCCAAGGGTGTGCTGGGCAGTGAGGATGAGGAACCTCACACTTCCCCAGCCTCTCCTGAGCTCGGCCTTGGGGCTAGGTCTGTCTGGAACCATTGGCAGTTATCATCCACATGATCTAACAAGGTCTCAAATGTTTCTAAGGGGAGATTGAAGGGTGAGTTACTATGAACAATTTCTGAAAAATGAAAATGAAATACCGTGGAAAATACAAGGGGTTATAAAATACCCCCAGGGAGGTCTGAGTGCAGACTCAGATGGCTCTTCAGGGTGTGATGAGTGTTTGCCCCCAGTCTCTGTGTGTATGAACAAAGTTCTGCCCACTTTCATAATAATGAGAACCAATTTCATAATTCATGGCTTTTAATCAATGCATTTCTGCATTCTAATAGGTCAATAAAAATAGAGCTCAGGCTCTTGTTGTTAGTACTTCTGTGTGAGTTCTTAAGGGAGCTATTAATTTTCCCTACCTAGGAACATATTGTTACAGGATGTACCTCATGCCACAAACATGGGGGTGCCAAAAAACCAGAAAAGCGATCTTAACAGACTTCAGAGAACTGTCCTTTTTCCTCCTCTGGGATCAGTGATCTGCCCCAGCTGAGTTTCTCTGTGAATCCAAATTCTTCAAATCCATTATTCTTCATTAACTTGTCTTTAGTGTGGACAAAGAATCCTGAGGCATTCATGAGTTTTTGTATTATGCAGAAATGAAAGAGAACTCCACAATTGCATGTACTTTTATTTTGTGGGTTTTTTTAGCATCCTGTCAGGTGAAGGTGTTTGTTTCTGTTCCACAGTTCTCAGCGTTAGTGTTTTAGCAGGTGCAAGGTAGTGCACTGAATGCATTACAGTCTTAAATATAGTTAATATAATAGTTCATATTTGCTAGGGAGAGTGGAGTGGAGAATGCACTTACAATATTTAGGTAAGGCACCAACCTTGGGAATGTCTGCAATTATGTCAATGGTCAGAATCAGCAACCAGAATAGTTTTGATATTCTTGAGGAGGTACTATTGGAAGATGACAGGGAAATGCAAAGCATTGCACTTTGAGAGGAGAATTTAAAAGCACCAATACTATTTTGGGAATAACTGACTCATTACCCCTGCTGGAGAAAAGGATCAGGGGAGAAGGAATTGAATATGGATCATTATTATCTTCCTGAGATGTGTTAATAGGTAGATCCTGTGAAGGACACGAAGGGAGAAGGCACAGTAATTATTTATTATGCCAAGGCCTGTGATAGAGTGTTCTGTTGGTTTGAGTGCTGAGCTCTAGGAGCACTGGAAGAGGAGAGTCAGGAGTGGTGAAGTGTTTGGGCAGGGGTGAGAAACTCTGGCTGACCACAGTAGGGAAACTGGTTGCTGTCAGCCCTGCAGAAGGGGCAGCAATCAGTATAATTTGCAGGAAAATAGGTAATATGATGAAAAATTGAGTTTAAAGAAGAAGCTGCAGGTGGGAAGTCCTTCAGCAGTAAATTGTAAGGACAAGCATGTTTTAGCCCCATGGGGTGGGTTATGGATAGCTTTGCACATGGGTGAGCTGGTGAGGTGGGACCTCCTTGTCCTCCAGGGATTCTTTCTGTTTGTCCTTCAGACAGGCAGGACTGGAGAGCTCATGTTCTGTATCTCTGTGGTCATTGTCTCTTAGTGAGAAGGGTAGTGGCACTGCTCCCCATCAGTGTGGGCTCACTGGACAGGGTGTGCTGCTCCTGGAGCCTGAGATTTCCACCAGGATCTCTGCAGAGCCCTTGTGCTGAGTGACCTGTGTGTCTGCCCCTGCTCTCACTGCTCTCACGCCCATTGCTGTGTCCAGCTCCACTCCCAGCTCTGCCATGGTCTGGGAAACCTCCCTGAGCACAGCTGGGGTTTCTGCTTGGTGTGTGTGTGTCAGCAGAGCCTGTGCATGCGCTGCTGCAGGGGGGCTCTGGGGGCTCTGGGGACCTGAGCAGGTCTGGGTTCTGTGGCCACAGGCTGCAGGGGGGCTCTGGGTGCTGGGCAGGTGTGGGTTCTGTGGCCTCAGGCTGCAGGGGGGGGTTCTGGGGGCTCTGGGTGCTGGGCAGGTGTGGGTTCTGTGGCCTCAGGCTGCAGGGGGGTTCTGGGGGCTCTGGGTGCTGGGCAGGTGTGGGTTCTGTGGCCTCAGGCTGCAGGGGGGGCTCTGGGTGCTGGGCAGGTGTGGGTTCTGTGGCCTCAGGCTGCAGGGGGGGCTCTGGGTGCTGGGCAGGTGTGGGTTCTGTGGCCACAGGCTGCAGATGGGCTCTGGATGCTGGACAGGTGTGGGTTCTGTGGCCACAGGCTGCAGATGGGCTCTGGATGCTGGACAGGTGTGGGTTCTGTGGCCGCAGGCTGCAGGGGGGCTCTGGGGGCTCTGGGTGCTGGGCAGGTCTGGGTTCTGTGGCCACAGGCTGCAGGGGGGCTCTGGGGGCTCTGGGTGCTGGGCAGGTCTGGGTTCTGTGGCCACAGGCGTGGCCCCAGAGAAGCAGCAGTGTCCTGGTCCCTGCAGGTGCTGAGGGCTCAGCATCCTCTGGCTGCTGCTGGCTCAGCATTCCCCGCACAGGGACAGGTGCAGAGTCACACAGGCATGACTCAGTCCTGGTGTCAGCACCATTCTCCTCTCAGCAGCTTTCAGTGTTTTTATTGCAGAGCCACAGTTCTACTCCACACTTAGCTGCAGGTTTGAAAATGGGAGTTGTTTGTTTACACATTCAGTTTTGTTTTAAAAACACTTTAGTGAGAGGGTGCTGCCAGATTTCTGAATCTGTAACTGACAAATAGCCTTCCATTTTCATGTTATGCATCCTTTATGCAAAAGACTTGATGGAGTCTTACCTGTGGATGAGCTGTAAGCTTGGTGGCAGTCTCTGACAGTCCTCTGATTATGATAGCTTAACCTGCACCGTTCTTGTGAGTAAATATTAAAGTAACTTAAGAGTGAATACAGTAAGTGCTGTGTTGAATGCTTTGCTGATGCAACAAATGTTTTTTTTTCTTTTATCCTGAATCATTTTATTTTTTTCCTTTTTTTGTCATAGTGCCTTTGACTTGGTAAACATTCATCTTTTCCATGATGCTTCCAATTTAATTGCTTGGGAAACAAGCCCATCGGTTTACTCAGGAATACGGCATAAGGCTCTTGGCTATGTGCTGGATAGGTATGTATCAGCCTTTCCTGCTCTTTCATCTCTGTGTTCATGAGCAGCGTGTGAAGGATGTTCCAGATGGCACTCAGGAATGCAGAGGGTTGTATTCTGTCCCCTGAAAGTGGTTGCTGCTTGCCAGAGTTTTCTAGACAGATCACTTTATGACACTTACTCTTTAAAGTCAAATTTTTGGTCTCGGGGAACCACTCTGAAGTCACCAGAATTGCAGAGTAGGAACCACAATTATTTTCTAATTGTGTTAGGTAGATTAGATTATTTTGAGGCTGTGTGGATTCTAATGAAGCTGCCATTCAAGTGCATCTTCAGTTACAGAATAACAGAATAATTTCAATTGGAATGACCTCTGGAGGTCTCTTATCCATCCCCCTGCTCAGAGCAGGGCTGGCTTGTCCAGCTGAGCTTGGAGCAGCTCCAGCATGGGCACATTGCTGTGTTTGACTACCCTGACTGTGAAACTTTCTGTCCCTATTGCCCAGCCAGGATTTTCCTCACAGTGGTTTGTGTCCATCACCTGGATCTTTTGGCATGCTCTGCTGGGCAGAGTCTGGCTTTTTCCTCTCTGTAACTACCAAACCGACAAAGCCAGCAAGGAGTCCTCGTGTAGGCAACGTTTCTGTGACCTGGACAAACCCAGATGTTTCAGGCTCTCCCTGTGGGTGCCTCCACACGGAGCTGGAGTGCTTTAATCTCCACCCCAGCTGCTACAGCAGCTCAGCATTTGTGTGCAGTCACCTCTGGTGTTAATAGTGGGGCTCTGATGGTGTTACACAGCTGGGTCATCTGATGAGTGCTGCAGCACAGAGCAGTCCCAAAAATACTCAGGAGTTTACACTGCCCTAATTGTAAAGTCAGGAAAAGGACAGCCTTCTCTTGAGTAAGAAGAGGATGTCTCTGTGTGGGCACTGGTGTGTTGGCAAACAGGGATATTTTTTTCCTGTTAGGAGGTGCCTTGCCTGAGGAGCAGAGCTTTGGGGTGTCTGTTCAGAGCAGCCAAGGCACACCCTGCAGTCCCTGAGGAATACAGCCCCAGAGCCTGCTGCTTGTTTTCCTGCTGCTTTCCTGCTGCTTTCCTGCTGCTTTCCTGCTGCTTTCCTGCTGCTTTCCTGCCCCCAGCCCTGGTGCCCAGCAGCCTGTGGCCATGTGCAGGGTTCATCAGTTCCAGTTCTTTACCTGGACGCCAGTGAGGGGTCACTGCTGCTGTTCCCTGGGGCAGGGGCACCTGGCCAGGTCCTCTGTCCTTCCCCAGGGCAGGGAATGGGGTCCCAGCCCAGCCAGGGGTGCTGAGCCCCCCTGCTGCCCCAGAAGCCTTTTGGCCACATCCCTGGCTTTATCCCAGGGATTTTGGGGAGCCTGGCACCTGCTCCCAGCCTGCCTGGCAGGGCAGGGCAGGGCCGTGGGGAGGGTCCCTGCCCACAGACAGCTCCTCTGGCAGAAGCCTGGAGGTTACAGACACTCCTGAACAAAGCAGTTGATGAGCTGGAAAATGCCTCGTTGCCATTTTTCCCTATGTAGCCCTTCACTGGAAAAGGTTCTAAAATGTTGGAGTGTAAATCCTTTCCAGTTGTGTTCTTTCTCAGGTTTCCTTCCTCTTTGTGGGGTTTCTATCCTTAAGGGCAGTAAGTGGGATACTGGAGACTGCCTTTCCCCCAGCAGGGGGCTGAGCAGGAATTTCTCCAAAGAGGGATTTACCATCACCTTTGGGATGACCCGAGGGTGAGCAGGAAAAAGCCAGAATTGTCTTTCTGTTGTGTCACCTGCAGAACCTGCTGACACCACTCGGAAATGCAGGAAGGTTTGCATAGGTAGCATATAAATAAATGTGTAAAAGATCCCTAATGTACAGGACTGGGCTCAGGAAGATCAGGATCTGCTCTTAATGCAGTCTGAGTGCACATTCTTGAGTTCTGTTGCATACAGCAGTACGGGATTTTTATTTCATTTTATTCTTGGCTCCACTGGTCTCCTCACATTTTCCAGTGCTTTGCACGAGGGAAAGCTGTGCAAGCCTGTTGCATTATTTATTGCACACTTGCAGCATGCCGTGTCTCCCTGAGCTGGCTCTGGCTGGGTGGCAGCAGGGCCGTGTCGGTGTCACCCGTGGGTAGGGTGTCACGGTGCCGTGCCATTCGTGTGGCACTTGCAGCATGCCGTGTCTCCTTGAGCTGCTCTGGCCGGGCAGCAGGGCAGTGTCGGTGTCACGGTGCTGTGCCATCCGTGTGACACTTGCAGCATGCCATGTCTCCCTGAGCTGCTCTGGCCTGGCAGCAGGGCCGTGTCGGTGTCGCAGTGCCGTGCCATCTGTGTGGCACTTGCAGCATGCCGTGTCTCCCTGAGCTGCCCTGGCCTGGCAGCAAGGCCGTGTCGGTGTCGCGATGCTGTGCCATTACTGTGGCACTTGCAGCATGCCGTGTCTCCCTGAGCTGCCCTGGCCTGGCAGCAGGGCAGTGTCGGTGTCACGGTGCTGTGCCATTACTGTGACACTTGCAGCATGCCGTGTCTCCCTGAGCTGCCCTGGCCTGGCAGCAGGGCAGTGTCGGTGTCACGGTGCTGTGCCATTACTGTGACACTTGCAGCATGCCGTGTCTCCCTGAGCTGGCTCTGGCGTGGCAGCAGGGCCGTGTCGGTGTCGCGGTGCCGTGCCATCTGTGTGGCACTTGCAGCATGCCGTGTCTCCCTGAGCTGCCCTGGCCGGGCAGCAGGGCCGTGTCGGTGTCACGGTGCTGTGCCATTACTGTGGCACTTGCAGCATGCCGTGTCTCCCTGAGCTGCCCTGGCCGGGCAGCAGGGCAGTGTCGGTGTCACGGTGCCGTGCCATCTGTGTGGCACTTGCAGCATGCCGTGTCTCCCTGAGCTGCTCTGGCTGGGCCTCCCGCCTGCCCTGGCCGGGCAGCAGGGCCGTGTCGGTGTCGCGGTGCCGTGCCATCCGTGTGGCACTGCCGGAGCTGCCGGCCCTGTGCCCCAGGAGGAGCCTCGGCTCTGGCTGCCCCTGCCCGAGCGGTGAATTGTCATTCTGGGGGCAGCCGGCCGCAGATCCGGACCTCCGGCGGGCTGGGGCACAAAGGGGGAGCTCTGCCCACACTGAATAATGGGAAGCCCCTTTCATGGGCAGGACTAACCTTTTGGCAGCCACCAGCACACTCTATTCTGCTCTGCTGATTGGGGAGGACAATACACTGGAGCTTACTTTGAATGAATGCTGCCACCAACAGTGTCCCCATTCAGGGGCTTTGGGAACCATCCTCGGCCATTGTCCCCCTGGCTCCCTCAGACAGCAGGAAAAGGGAAAGTGAGAGCGCCTGTAGGGGGGAAAAGTACTTCTTTTCTTGGCTTTAATCTCTCTTTAAAGCTTCATAGATCTACATTTCCAGCTGAGCTACTGGAACTATGCAGTGTCAGATAAATACAGAAGAGAGAGGTTTCAAGCTGAGCTTTCAAATCCCCTTATCTGCATGAACTAATAATGCAGATTTAGTGCTGTTAAAAACAGAGACTGATAAGTCTTTTCCTTTAAAGCCTTTAAACTGCTAAAGAGCATTTAACAGCGATGCAGTTCAAACCCAATGAACAATGCTGAGAAGGAAAACAGTTTAATGAGCTAAACCTTCACTGAATGAAACAGAAACACCTTCTCACAGTTGATTTAGGTCACTGTGGGAGTCAGTGAAAGCTCAGTTGTGTTCACGCTGCATCTTCATAAACATGAGTTATGTACAGCCTTTTGTCGGGGCAGCAGCTACCGCAGGAGTTTGGGATGCAAACCAGAAAAAAAATAAATACAAGCGCAAATGCATCAGTTTAACCGTTCAGATTTCCAGGGAAGTTGCTATCTCCAAAATTATTTTAGCCACAAAGTTTCAAGGCATAAGAAAAAAGCTGTGCAGCTTCACAGCATTGGTGAGCAGGGGGAGGTTGGGGGAAAATCAAGAAAAAGCACGTTTGAGGAGTAGAAAAGTTTGTTCTTTTAACTTTAATAAAGCTTCTGCTTTAATGAAGTTAGTCCTGAAGCGATTTTGCTTTAGTAGCAGTAAGATTAATTAAATAGAGGGAAAAACAGTTTTAAAGGCAGCTCACTGGTATGTGCTGAGCCAGATTGCATTTAATGTTTGCCACTTAGCAAGGGAGAAGATGTGGTGTAGGTTTGTTGCTTTAAAGACCAAGAGGATTGGAATGACACTGTTGTTAAACAAATATTTGCTTGTATCTTTACCGATACGTACACTGCACACATTTGGAAAATTGAGGTGTGTAATGAGTCTGACAGCACCAGTGTAAACCCAAACTGAACCCCCAGAAGTCAGTTCTGCTGTTCCAGGTAGGCACAGGTCTGCAGTCAAAACTGAATTTCCTTCAAAATAAGAACATCTGCTTTATGTTCTGTGGGGAAAAAAATTCTTCAAAGCCCGTTTTGGGTAATTCCCATGTAGAGTAAGCCCTGTTTGCATAATACTGGGTTTTTGTATTTTCTGAAGTTGGAGGATGTAAGCTGCAGGTGAGAGTAAGAGAGGAGGATAGTTTACATTTTTATTTAATTTTCTTGCATCTGTTGTAACTAATGCTTGTGCATTTCCTATTAATTGCCTATATTGGCACATCAGTCATGTCCTGTAGCCACTCGATGGGGAAAAGTGTGTGACTGCAATAGCCAGGCTGGGGAGTGAGGAAGGAGCTGCAGGATGGGGCCCTGCAGGAGTGGAGAGGAGAGTTTGGGAAGGGCAGGACGTGCAGGGTGAGCCTGATCTCTGGCTCTTGCTGTGCCAGCCATCCAAACTTCCTGAAATTATCGAGCACTGAGATCCATAAAATGAGTGTGGTTTTTTTTAATGAAAGTGACAGTGCTCTTCTGTTTTCCTATTGAAATGTTCCCTGGCCTAGTTCAACAGAAACATTTTTACATTACAACTGTGAAATCTTGGCATAAAGCTCCCCTTTGTGCCCTTCATTATTTTCTCACAAATATAGTCCATTGTCACATAGCTGAAGTTAATTTGATCAACATTGGGACATTTAACTTTTATGTCCGGTCAAAGGAGCTGTTTCATGCTGATTTTGAGTATTGAAAAGAAATGATTGCCAGAAAAATAATGTTACTATTAACAATTCAGAGCAATTAGTTTCCCAGGGAGAGGCGATGTGATGCACTGGCTCCACACAACTATTCTTTGTCATTTTATGGATGCTCATCAGTCAACTGTCACCCCTTCTCAAAGACCCCTCCAATCTAAATGTTTCTCTTTGGGCTTTTCCCAGAACTAGCAGCTGAATGAGCAAAAGAAAAGCCACTTAGTTTCTAGGCAAAGGAAAACTTTGCTCTAAAGATCTGGGTCATTTGGGAAGAGCCTCAAAGCAGCTCGCTTTAGGAGGGCTTGGGATTTTTTTGGTTTGGTTTGGTTTTTACTTTATTTGGTTTTTTTGCCACAGTGATTCTAACATGAGCCTTCAAATGAGTAGTGAAATTTCTGTGTATTCGCACAGAAAGCACTCTCAGGGCAAATAAACCTTCCAGCCAAATGTCTTCTAACAAAGGTTTAAACCCCTGGATCACATTCAAATCGCTGGCTTTTCATTGAACACCCGAAGCTCAGCTCATTAATATTCAGTCATTCTCCCCCTTAAAGGAAGGTTAAGTGCTCTCAAAATTAGTGTGTTTGGATAATATGCTCCTTAAAGAGTAAATCCAGCAAAATTGTCTTGTTACTCTCAGCCTGTCAGATACAGCCAAAGTCACTTTTCCTTGCTCCTGTTTTTCTGCTGGCTTGAGCTTTGGCATCTTTCATGCAGTTGTCAGAAATTCAACTCGTGTCCTTCCTCTCTGCACGGACACATTTTGAATTTTATGTAGGTTATATTTTTAGCAGGAAAATATTTTTGTACTGGTATGCATTGTAATGGAAAGCATACACTAGTAGAATTCTAAGGACACAATAAATCCAGTTCCGTATCAAGTGAATGATAATTTTTGGTCATCCTAGTCAGTAATGTTGCCCTTATTCTGTTATTTTCAGCATTTGGAGCTTTTTTTCCTCCTTTTCTTTTTGGCTTTATAAAGTGAACAGATTGTAGTAAATTTTCAGTATTCTTTATTTAAATGGTAAACATCTGATTTTTCTCTTATGATAAATCTGTGTGAACAGTACCAGGTTTGGAGGCGAAGATCTGAAATCCAAAATCCAGAACTTGAGATACTTGCAGGTATCCCAGAGAAAGATGTCGTTTAAAGAAAAAGTAGAGTAGCTGCACGAAGGCAGTTTTGGTGTACCTGGCCAGTGTGATAGAGTTGTGGCTCTTTCAGAGGAGGTGCTGCAGGTGAAGCTCTGAGGATTCCTGCAGAAGTTTTAGCCAGTCTTGTGGCACTCAGGCCTCCAGCTCCTCTTCCCCAAGGGCTTTGCTCCCTTCTGCCAGTTTTCCATCTGCAGGATCTCCTGGAGCTGCCCTGCTGGCTGCTGTGTCTGTGCTAGCGGAAAATGCTGTGAGCACAGGCAGGGTTTGCTGTAACAGCCCTGCTCCCAGCAGAGTGTGTGTAATTAAACATGTGATGCCAGAAAAGAGAATACCTCTTACAAAAGAAATTACTGCTGATAACTTGTTGCCCATCTGATTTTGCTCAGAAAGTGGCTTTGTATGAGAATGTGCAGAGTGCCTCATGTTCTCATTGAGTTACATTTCTCTCTTTACTGTAATTTGTTCCTGAGAGAGCCTGGAGCTGGATGAAGATAAGTCATTAGTGTCCAGCTAAAGGTGACACTGACATCAGCATCCATTGTGGTCTGTGCCTTTTCAAATCTCCTATCCCATAGCCATATCTTCTCGGGTAGCTGTGATTCCATTAAGAAGAATCTATATGGGCTGTTGATCCAATTCTTATTCATTCACAGACAAATGAAAATAAATTGCTGTTGTGATTTTATTTACAATGCTTGCTGTGAGCTGGTAGTTATAAAATGGAGAATGGCTGGAAGAGCCTGTGGGCACCTGGCCAGGAGCCACCTTGGAGATTTTGACTCCCATAAGGTGGGAGCACTGTGGGGGGAGGCTGTGGGCTCGGCATCCTGTGTTCATGTCCTGGGAAGGTCTGATCATCCCTGACAGGGAAATGCTCAGCTGGGGTCAGGGCTTGCAGCCTGGTGTGCCTGGCCAGAGCTGGAGGCTGTGGCTGGCTGGGCAGAGCTGCCCAGGGCTGGGCAGGTCAGTGCACCTGGGCTCACCTGTGGAGCTCCTTTATCCCATTCCTCAGTGCTGGGTTTGGCATGCACCCAGATCATCCTCACTCCAGCAAGGAAATTGATCCTGCTGCTTTTATGTCCACTAGAATTTTCATTGTTCAATCCTAGTGTTGACAGCTCTTAACGTTTTTGATCACCGTGCTCTTTGGAAAGAGGGCTGTTCCCTTCTCTTTAGCACTTCAAACGTTTCTGTCCTCACCCCTTTTTTGTTCCCTCTCTCAGCTCTGGGTGCTCCACTGTAGTGTGATTTTCAAAGGGATAATGTAAAATTGGTTGCTCGTGAGCTTTTCTCAGCATCGGGCATTGTTTAGTCCTTTGTTAGTGAATTCTCTCTGGGTCTGAGCCATTTGCATTGCCCTTTTCTAGGAACGTTTGGGTTTATTTTTCGTTCTCAGTGGCCCTGAGCCCAGCTGTTCCCAGGCTGGGTGGTGGAGCAGGTCCCCTCACTCTGTGGATGCTGTTGCCTGTGTCCTGTCACCATCTGCTGCCCCTGCAGCCAGCACACGAGATGGAACTGGAAAAGATGCTTGTTGTAGGTCTGGCAACACCAAATCTGGCAAAATTCCTTGACCATGGCAGCACCATTCCTACCCAGGAGCTATTTAGGACAGACTGTCTTCAGTCTGAGTTTCTCTAGCTACATCACAAAAAATACTTTTCTGAGCTTTATCAATGGCTCAGTACCCTGTGGCCACATATCCTGGTTATTTCTGTCTCACTGTTTCTACTTCTGACACTAAGTGATCGCAGGATTTTGGCTTTGCTGCCCACATTTGAGCTCTGTGGGACAGACAGCAGGAGCTGGGATGTCTTGGGCTCCATGCAGAGAGGGCAGGTACCCCGAGTCTGCTGAGCACAGCTGTCACCAAGAGCTCAGAAACTCAGGATGCTAATATTCCATGATAAAGCAAAGATCCAGAAAGACATACAGTTTCTCTCCTTTCTCCTTGTAGTTTTCTCTTGTATCAGCTGAAGAGCATGAGAATTTCTTTGCATGCTGTAGTGCTGTATTGTCCTGCAGCAGAATTGACAAGTCCTTACATCATTATCCAGGGCTGCTATTTCATTAGGCGAATGTCAGTGTCAGGTAAGATCATGGGTTTGTCAATATAATGAAAATACCAGTCAAGTGAGGAAAAAGTCACAATTTTCCAGCTCTAAAAATTGATTTTTATTGCTCTTCTTGTAATCCTTTCTTTGGATTAAGTATTTATTATTGATGTGGTCTTTCTTTTAATCTTAATAGCTGCTGACATTGTAATTAATTAAAAAATACAACATTTTTGCCCAAATGGCACTATATTGAAATTAAAAGTGAACATCACATATTAGTTAAACAGCCCTGGCAAATGTCTTGAGTGCTAAGATGATTGCATAAGCTTCTTGACAATTCCCTTCATCTTGCTGTATGGTGCTTGACCTTTTGAGATATTTTGGTGTTATTAATAGGTTTTAGCCATTATATCAGAAAGAACAAGGCACAAAAATATTATAAACTTTATCTTTTTAATGACAGCACTACACCAGCATGGGCATGCCAATGAAGGCACTTCCCTTATGGCTTTTGAGGCACACTTAAACTGTCAGTCACCAGGTAACTTGTACCCAGAATTGATGAGGGTTTTTCTGCAATTTGTCTCCAAATGTGTGTTTGAAATTGCAGGAGGGTGTGAGCTGGACCCCATCAGAGCTGCAGAAGGGAGGGGTGCCCAGCAGAGGACAGGGCTCTCTCTGAGAGCTGCTGGAGGGGAGCAGTTCTGCAGGTGCAGGTTTGAGCTGATCTCTGGGTAGAGCTTAGAAAAGGCAGTGCAGGTAGGAAGAGCAGAAGCTGGATGGGCTGGGCTGTGTAAGCCAAACCTGTATTTCATCTCTTGGTCTGCAGTTCCTCTCCCTGCTGTAGCACAGGTTTGGGTGCTGCCATTCCTGAGCTTTCCACCAGAAGTCACTGCAGGAGCTGCCAGTGCCCCTGGCCCTGGGGATCCAGGAGAGGCTGAGACCTGGTTATGGGGCATCCAGGAGAGGCTGAGTGTCACCTGGTTATCCCCAGGCCTCTGCCCCCCAGCAGCTCCTGCTCCTGCCAGCAGGGTGGCCAGGCCATTGCCCCTGGCTGGCTGGGTGAGTGGTGGGGCAGTGGCTCCTGGACAGGCTCCAGGGCTTCCCTGGACACTCCACCCAGGAGAGGATTGTCACAGCCCCTGTGGGGACACAGCCCAGCTCCGACTCTGCTGTGCCCACTGCACACAGAGCCTGTGGCCCCAGCCTGCCCAGCTCAGCACAGTGAGCAGCTCATCCTGAGAGGTGATGGGAGGCAGCTGATCCTTCTCTCAGTCTGTTAGTTGTGATTTCATATTCCTTTACTCAGGAGAGGACATTTTATACAGGCAGTCCTATGTAAAGGTCCCTTCCAGCCCAAACTATTCTGTGATTCTCTGTAAAAGCTTTTGTGTCTGCAGCTCCTGTGTGTGGATAATGCACAGAAATAAAAAGGTTGTGGAGATGGAATGGCTCATATCAGCTGGTATTTATCTTAAACACATTTAGTAATAATAAAAATTTGCTCACTGAATAAAATATGGCTTGACCTTTGGATTGTTTCTTCCCAAGAAATGTGACAGTGTCCCTCCTTCTCCCCCATTCAGCCTGCTTGGCAGAGCTGCACGGTTTTTGTTTTGTTTTGTTATGTTATTGTTGTGTTTTAAAAAAACCAAAAGCCTCAAGCCCCTCTTTTCAGCAGTGTCAAGTTGGGATGAATTGGCCAGGGAGGCATGTTTATAGACTGTGTGAAGAACTTTGTCTTTGTGTGGGAATGCTGGTGACACTGGTATGGCTTGCCTGAATGAACTGAGATGCCGTGGCTAATAAGGTGTCCTGCTGGGCGTCCTGCAGCCTTTCTCAGACCTCCCACCTAATGCCATTCAGCTCCAGCTCAGTGGAGCTAATTTTTCCCATTCCCTCAATTCTTTAGGCCTCCTTACAAACAGAAAAGTCAACTTTCACACCGAGGAGAAGATAAGTGCTTTAGGAAATAATCGTGTAAACAGAATGTTACCTTCTGACCTGCTGCTGATACCTTGGTCTGGGACAAAACCCCGCTGGCTATTGCATTCGACATGGCTATTAAAGGAATAATGCTGCTGATCCTCCTTACAAAGTGCCCTGAGAAATGGTTTAGCCAAATCACAGTGCCTCTTGTCACACTGAATCATGTTCAGCTGCTCTCTTCCATGACCAAACTGCTGATATTTAACTGCTCCCTTGTCTTCTCCATTCTCTGGAGAGGGGACAGTATAGGAGGGGAAAAGTATGAAAGCAAGGGGAAGTTGATCCTATGATTTTCTGGCTGAATTTCAGTGCTTTGAAGTATGTATACAGTGCCTGACACAGCATTTATAAAAGAGGTGCATTTCATCAAGTAACTTTATTTTTAGCTACTACAATGAGTACTTTGAAATGCATTGCAAAAGGATTTCAGTGATTCCAGTTGAACAGAATTGTTCACTTTAGGACTGCACTGCACCCTGTTCTGTGTAGCAGAACATTAATAAATAATATTAATAAATAAGCCCAGATTTCCAGTAGTGCTGAGAAGAGGAACCTCTGCCTCTTCCTTGTTTTTACTCTTGGCAGGAATCTGACATTCCCTAAGCGGCTTTGAGGAAACTTTGCCCTCCCAGTCAGCACAGCTGGCACTGCCAGCAGGCTGGGAGGTCTGTGCTGCCAGCAGAGTTTGGGGTCCCCAGGCCAGAGCAGCCCCTGGGCACAGCCCCTGGCCAGTGAGTGACCCCTGCCTCCAGCCAGGCTGCTCAGCACTCTGCTCAGGGCTTCTCAGGGTTCACCTGGTGCCCCACAATTACAGATGGTTTTGGCAAGGACAGTGTGCCAGGGGCTGCCAGGCCAAAAGCTCTGCTGGGGGAATGGAATGGGGTTTGCCCAGAGAGCAGGGATGTCTCCAGAGCAGCACAGGAGCTTTCTGAGCCTCTAAAGCTCTTGCTGATACCCAGAGCGAGCCAAATTGCAGTCATTAGACCAAAATAATTATGTGTAATTGTTTTGCAGCAAAGAAATTGCAGTAGTAATTTAGTGTTAATTTGCAGTGACAGTCAAGTTTACTCCTTTAAAAAAGTACAAATTGTGGGTTTAACTTATCAAAACATTTCAGCATGGGGATAAGTTGGACTGTAAATTCTACTTGAAAGTAACAATTGCTTGAATGTTTTCTTCTCTTAGTGCTTTTCTGCTCTTTCATTCAACTTATCTGCCTCTTCTCAAAATACAACACAACAAGATGTGAAAACAGACACTAACCCATTCAGTGCAGAAAGCTTTCAGTGTTGTGCCATCAATTAAAAATGTAGAATTAGTTTGAGACTAGCAAAATAATGGAGGTAGTGTGTTCCAGGTGTGAAGAATCTGTTATCAAGGACTCCCTGTGCAATTACAAGTTCTGTGTTTTTGGAACTGGTAGGGGAGAAATCATCTGTGGTGTTTATAGTTGTATGCTCTGAAGTTTTCCAGGGACAGCAGTAAGTCCAGATGGGAGCATGCTTTTTTCCCAGTGCAGCTGATTTGCTATATTGATTGATTTGCCAGTTTGTTATATTGATTTCCAAAATGTGCTGAAGAAAAGATCTTTCTTTGGTGTGCTTTAAAACATGTTACAAACTCTTTCCCTCTAAGCAATTCCTTCTGGAGCAAGAACAAAGGATGAGAAGGGTGGATGTGTTCGTCCACACTTTCCAGAATGAAGGCTTCTCTTTCTGGAAAGGAGGGGCTGGCTGTCATCTGTTGGAAAAGTTTTCTGTTTCATTTGCATTGGAGTTTTGGACCCACTCTGACCCTGTCCCCTGCTGGTGCCTTGCACAGGTCACAGCAGCAGCAGGGGCATGGGGGGCTTGCTGTGAGTGCTGGCATGCAGAATTGTGGAAGGGAAATGCCTCTGCCTTCTGCACAGTCACGAAATCTTCAACTGAGTCTCCTGGTTTGTCATAAGCTGCCTAAAGCTGTACAGGAATGGAGCCTCTAGCTGTGCTGAAACCCTTTGGATGAGCTGTAAGAGTTGTTACAGGAGATGGAACTGGGTGCTCCCACTAAAACCATAGGATTATGCTGGTGACATGGGCTGGCTGCTTTCTTTTTATGTGGCTCAGGTTTATCACTTCATTGAGTGATTCATGGTGGCAGTTTAAAGGACTATTTGATTGGTGGTTAAAGGAAGGATATTTTTTAGAAACAAAAAGCAAAGGAGAATGACACAGCTTTGGAAGCCTTCCTAGTTTTTCTGCATGCAATCATTCTTTTTTTTTAAATTGTCTTCCAAATTCTCAGTTGCGTGTCCATGTGTTGAACTGTACATGTCTGTGGCTCAGAGCATGAAGCACAAGGAGCAGAGGACTCAGTTTAGCTCTGAGCCCAGTCCTGCCCTCCCCTGTGTGCTGGGCAGGCGGGGTGCTGGCAGTGCCCTGTTCTGTCCCAGTGCCCCAGGGACAGGAGCTTTCCTGGGGCAGGGGACACTGCTGTGCTGCTCTTTGCTGCCAGCTGCTCTGCAGGCTCAGCTCTGACCGAAAGCACAGCCAGGAGAGCTGCTGCTTGTGCCACTGCTCCGTCTTAGGCACCAGGAGATGTCTCAGCACAGAGCTCTGGAAGAGGTCTGGGATTTGGGAACTCCTGAACTCATAGTAAGCTCCACTTACTAATAATAAGTAATGGCAAGGACAGTAGGTTACATGCATGTGTTAGCTTGAGTCACTTGAAGGAATTTTTGTTGTTGGGTACCCCACGTCACTTAGTGAGTACATCAATGTGGGCACCCTTTGCTGTGCCACTGTTGGGAATTTCCTTGTGCACCTGGATTAATTTCCCCACCTGTGAAAAGAGAAGTGTCAGAAGCCACTTGGAGCATCACTCTGGAGAAGTAACATTTGTGCTCTATCGTGAGACACTCTTTCTAAAATGTCCAGCACAACAAGCTACAAGGAGAGCAACTGGACAAAATGATCAGTTGTAGAGCTGGCATTGATTTGTATGCAAACCATGTTTAATTCAGGTAATGTGCAGGACTATGAAATGGCTGAGTTTTAATTAATTGATCAGAGGCAGACTAATCAGCTGCTTTGGTCACTGGTCTGGAGACATTTTCACAGGCTGTTTTTGGAATAGTCTGTTTATTTGGAAAATCTGTCTGCATAATTCAATCACAGGCATGGTTCTCATAATCCCAATTTGTTTCAAGAGGCCTTCAATGGACCTTGCTGGCATTCCTGCAGTATCTGTCACTCCTCTGTCAGAGCAGGAAATGGCAACAGGCAGAGCCAAAGCTGATCCTCGACTCAGGACAGTTGGAAAAGCAAAGTCTGTTGTTCTGATGGGGAAGTTGCAGATCTGATTTTGCAATTGATAGTGTTAGCAAACTGTGGCAATGTAAATGGTTTAACTTTTAAGTTCTCATTTTCCTTCAATTTTCCATGAGGACACTAATCAAACTAATGTTTTGTGCAGGTCAGGAGTGACAGGTTTTTCTCAGGGCTTGCTGGGAGCTGACAGTGGGCAGTATTTATTAACAGTGCCTGCAATAATCTGTCAGCTAAATGGAGGATTGGAGATTTTCATAGCAGAAACAGATAAGTCTTTGCAGGACATTTTCTTCCAATGATCAGTGTCTTAGGCCCAATGCACATTACTTTTTCCATAGAATAATATTCCTTATGTAATAAATTACTGTTGATGAAAACTGTGAGATGTTTCCAGAGGAGAAGCAGTATCTCATTACAGATGCAGTGTTACATCTTTCCTTGTAGCTTTGAGGATAAATGGATGTAATGGCAGAACTAAAAGGCATCTGAAACAAATAGAATCAGAACAAACTGCCCTGTGGTGGGGCAGCAGTGCCTCCTGAGCAGCCCTGCTGGACACTGCCTCACCTGTCCGTGCCCCAGGCTCACCTGAGCTCCTGGCAGGGCAGTGCTCACGTGCTCGTGTGTTCCCAGAATGTTCCCAGCCTGTTGCCTGCATTCATTCCTCAGTCCTCACATCTTGCACACCCCTTGTTCTGTGCATTTTGGCTGTGTGAATTCCTTGTGGCTCTGGCAGTCAAGTTTTGGGTGTTTCATATCTTGTCAGCCACTGATAGGAGATGAATTATATTGATTCCTGGTTTGAAAAATAAGTGTGACTTGTTGGATTTCTAAATGCCAAGATTTCTAGAAGCTGTAAAATTGTGTATTGTTGAGAGTACCTCCCAACTGTTGTCAATAATAGATCAGTTAGTAATATGACAGTTTTTAACAATACAAGATTTGGAAGATGGATAGTAATGCCATGACTCCCTGGGTAGGACTGAGCAAAGGCTTGAGGAAAAAGTCAGTCTTCACAGCTGGAGCAGTTACTTGTTAGGTGTTCTCTACAGCCTCAGCAGAAATGTGCTGTGAACAGCAGAGAGCTGTCTTGAGAGAGCTGAGGCCAGTCTGGAGCCTCAGGGATCCTCAGTGTGCCCGATGGCATGATGGATGTCTGGCCCTCCCATGTCACTTCTCATGTGGTTCCCAAAGTGCCCAAAAACACTGGTAACACTGGTTATATGTCAGTTATATATTGGTTATATATCAGTTATATATTGGTTGTATATTTACATATAATATATCTATATATTGGTAACATTGCTTGTATATCAGTAAACTCAAAGTACTCTGAACTCTCCCTTCATTCAGCATTGCTCATTCTTACCTGCTCAGCCCAAAACCATCTCCTTAAACTTTACAAGGTGTGAAGGAGCTCCATGATACCCTCAAGATTTCTGTGGTCCCCAAATGCCACTTCTGCAAGATTTGTGTGAGCTGCTGCAAATACACTTTCCCCCAGCTTCCTCTGTCAGCCAGGCATGGGAAATCAGATGTACTGTTGTACAGGGGCTGGAGACAGAATTGTCTAAGCAAAGAAAATCAACTGAAAAATATGGTAGATATATTGGAACAGTATAAGCTGGTAGTTTTGATGGTTCCAGTAATTATTTCTGAAACTGTGCTTAAGGATAACATGTGTCTTTGTACATTCTTGCATGTGTGTCAAGCTGATTGACAGGTTTGTTCTGTTTTCATTTTTTTTCCAGAATTATAGATCAGCGGTTTGAGAAAGTTTCGTATTTTGTCTTTGGAGATTTCAACTTTAGACTGGATGCCAAAGCAGTAGTAGAGGTAGGACTTCTCTTTTTCTTCTGTTGTAGATCTACCAGGTTTGATTTCTCTTTTTTTTTACCTTGTAGAAAACATAACAGTGCCTTAACAAAGTAATGTTAATATTGACATCAGACTTGGCCAAGACTGCTTCTAACAGGAACTTCCAACAAGTGACTGACATTGTGTGGCTGTGGCTTTTGCCATCTCCTTGTAGCTCACAGTGAATCAGAATAATTTCCTGCAGAGGAAGTGCTGCATTACCTTCCTACTCTGAGGAAAAACAAGAGGCATTTCCTAAATGTCTGTGATAGAATTCCACACTTTTCAAGTACAGGCAGTCATCAGTACAGACCTTTGTGCCAGTAGCATCTTGATGTGGGAGGGTGCCTGGGAGATCTGGATAAAGCCAAAAGAATGTGCTAAGCCTTTTTCATGATGAGATAACCTTGGCTTGAATGCTGAAGCTCCAGGTAAGGTGGTGTCAGAAATAACACCCAGACTGAAAACCAGTTCAATCTTATGGTTTTCCCACTTCAGTTCTCTGAGGTACTGCAATGTCTTTTTGGTGTCCTTGAGGGCAGGCATGTATCTTTGGAGCCAAAAGTTTTTATTTTGTAGGTTAAACTGTGGGAAATGTCCTGAGTGCCAAAGGCTGGCTTCCCCCATTCAGGTGTGGTGCTGTTCTCCTTCATCCTCATCCTTACATGATGAGGAGTCCATCTGTTGAAAAACAGGAGTTTGGTGTTACAGCATTGCAGATGGAACCAATAACAACTTCTTGGAATCCTTTCTGTAGGGCAGTCATTTAGCCAAGAAGCTTAAAGCACAGCTGAAGTGAAAGTCACTAAGTCAGAATATGCAGCTTCATAGTGCATTTGTTGAGGGTTCGAAGCTGCCCTGTGGCTGCCCTGGTTATCAGCAATGGTCAGAGATCACTGCAAACAACTGTTATGTCTTTTTCCTCCCCTGGTGCTGTGGTGGTGCTGAGGGTTGCTGTCTGGGCCCCTGTCAGTCTCACTGCAGTTTCCTCCTGCACTCAGCACTGCTGAAGGTGCCCCGAGTTTTCCCTGCCTTACCTGCAGGGCTGCAGCTGCAGAGGGTGTTTGTTTAGTACCCATGGATTAACATCTCTGCCTTTATATCTGCAAGTTCCAAAATCATCCCCATCAAACAGAACAGTGTCACTAACCCCAAATGATGGAAACTGAGTGAGCTGCAGAGCAGGGTGAGCCCAGGGGTTCTGAGCCTGACACAGCACTCTGCATTTTGGGAGTGAGTGCCTCACCCCTGCTGCTTTATGTTGCTGCATGAGAGCAAAAAAGATGTAATTGGAAGATGAATCACATTCATTTTCTCATTCTTCCTACCTAAGATGCAAGCTTGTGTGAGTGTACAAAGCACTGGAATAATACAGATTTTCTATTTTTTTTATAAGTAGCATAGCCCAGTAATCAGAACTTCACCCAGCCACTCTGCAATGTTAAGTAATAATTTAATTAATAGTAATTGCATTATTAATAAATAATGTAATTAAGCATAATTGAAAGTGATTCAGAAACTTCCACTTCCAGTTTGTACATGGACAGCTAAAGTCACAGTAAGTTTGTTTTGTAGTGTTCTGCAGTTTATAAATCTGTGCCAGCAGCCCCCCAGGCTGTGAGACCAGCTGTGTGATGTGTCAGGGGCTGCCCTAGGCACCAGGCCGTGCTGAGGGAGGTAGCAGGCAGCGTGCAGCCCTGGCAGCAGGGCTGGCCCCTGGGTGACACTCCAGTTCCTGAGGCAGAATTTGGAAGGACAGAGCTGTAGGTCAGCCCTGGAGGGAATTGTGCTGGGTAGGACCTGGTGGTCTGGCTGTGTTTAAGCTCCTGGCCCAAATCACAGATGGCCTGTGGGGGCTGTGGCTGCAGTGTGCCATTTCCTGGGGCTGGCAGGTGCTGTGGGCACAGCAGCCAGAGCTGCTTCTGTCCCAAAGGCCCAGGGCCAGCCCAGGGTCAGCCCTGCTCAGCTGGGAACCTCCCCAGGCTCTCCCAGTCCCTGCTGGTGTTTAAACATGTGCCCATGCAGATTAACCACTCCTTGGACTAGTCAGCAGTGGAGTTGATACTGGGAATTGTAAGGGTTAATCCATTGTCATCTTGGTGTGTGTTACTAAATTTATCTCTGCTTTTCTTGCTGACCTTTTGAATTCTCTCGAGACCACAGCTGCTGGAGGCTGTAACAGTGAGATGCTACCAGCAATACTTGTGTTGTGCAAATGCAGACTGTGCTTACATCATAAAAATGTAAAGTGTTTGTAAATAATTTCCCAGTTAAGCCATTTAAAGGGACAATCTGAGAGCTGCTCAGAATGTGGAGTCCAGACCCTGATGCACAGGGTCCTAAATCAGATGCAAAAACCGTTGTGCATATTAATTCATAATTAATTGACTATAAATCATTAATATGTAATTTATTGAACACTTACTTTGTTAGTTTGAAGTCACCTTGATTTCTGTGCTGGGAAGATCTGCTTTGCTGTTGTTGGAGCCATCCAGGGGCGGCTGTTGGCACCTGGGCAGTGCCAGGTGCTGCTGCTGAGGGGGCACCAGTGGATCTGCAGCTTTTCTGTCTTTGCTTTTCTGGCAGTTCTGGCAGTTCTGGATTTGGCAGCACCCTGGGCCAGGTCCCAGCACATCCCACTGGGGCCAGTCTCTCTCTCTAGGGAAGGTGGATGCCAGTGCTTTATCATTGCCAGAAAATCCTCATTAGCCTCTTGGAGGACAGCACCCTGCTCCAGCCAGCAGGAACAGCCCTTGTACTTACAAAATGTGTTTAGTAAGGCAGGAACTGCAGAAGAAGAAAATCTACATTTCCTCGGGTTTTGGTCACTTTAAGGTGTGCTGTGAGACTTGAATCTTCTGTCTGACAGCCAGGTAAATTCACTTAATCCTGTACTGGCAAAGGTGGCTGGGATTTGCTGCTGTTTAAATTCAAAGTTTTGCCTACTGATTTTTTTTTTAATGCTAGACGTTTTTGGGTGTTACAGCATTCTGATTATTTGCCTGCTGCTTTCACATACCTTCCAGCACCTCTATTCCCAGCACATATGGAAGTGGTTGCAACATATAAAAAATGATAGAAACATTTATAAGGGTTCAGCTATGAATTCTAGTCTGAATCTACAGCTTCTCTGCAGTGTCTCCAGTACAAGTGTTGTCACAGCATTTCACAAAAACATGAATTTGTGATTCCTATAATTTTTCCAGAAGTTCTCCTCTCCCCTTTCAAAGCTAACACAGGTCACTGTAATCTTTGCACTCTGAAGTACATTTCAAATGTGTTGCTGCATGTGTGCCTAAGGTACCTTTTCTGTTTCTGGAAAATTATCTTCTAAAATTCAACAGAAAGGAGATTTGATGAGGTGATTTTGAAGAAATCTGCAGCAGCAGTGACACATACTGTAGCTGAACTTGAATATTCCAGAAATTTAATCTTTATTCTGAGTTAGTGTTTTGGTTCGTTAAAAGGTGATACATTACGTGCTTGAAAGTTCTGAAATAAAATAACTTGGCTGTCACCTGAATGAAGCCAGGATACTAAAATCTCTGAACATGTTAAGAGTAAGAAGGGAACAGGAGTTTGTGGGGGGGGAATGAGGGGGTTTATTACCAAGAACTGAGGAGGTCCCATTGTTTTAGTTTGAGATGGGGGAAATGAAGTGACCACATGGAAGAAGTGAGTTAATTCTCTTACCTCTGGCTGCTGCAGAGCTTATGGTGTTTCCTGCTGTGATGGGTCCAAGGCCACCCTGGGCTCCACTTTTTACCTTGTTTTTTAGTGTGAACTGGCACCTCTTCTTTTCAGTGCTGCTGTGGGTGTGGAGGCAGAGCTGTGCTCTCTCTGTGCCTGGCTGTGGCAGTGTGGGGTGTGATGTGCCAGTCCCCAGGGCTGCCAATGCAGGGCTTTCCTCTCCTTTGCTACAGAAGGTGCTGAGGAAAGAGAGATTTCCCATTCCAGCTGGCCCAGGCACTGTGCTGGATCTTGGAGCTGTTCTCTCCTGTGCCCTGCCCCAGCCCAGGGCAGCTCAGCTCCCAGCTCTGGTCATTTTGTCAGTCAGCAAGAATCTGTATTAATCTCTGAGAACTGCTTTAACATTTAAATAAGTTATTAATTGAAACTCTAAACTCTAAGTCTTCTTTCTCCAGTACATCCATTTTAGGAAAGCATAAACAGGCCTAAGAAACTGAGCTTATTTTGACTGTTAGGGAGTAAAACTCTCTTTCTGAGACTGCTGATTCAGGAGTCTCTTACAAAAGTACCTTGTACTTCCAAGAAAAAGAATTTTGAAGTTGTGTATGTGCTCCTCAGTCCCAAGAACAGCAGCTCAGTAACGAGTTCAGTTTCTCAGGCTTTAGGAGAAAGTCACATTAATCACAAAATCCATTTTCTCAAGGTAAATCATAGCCTTGCCTTGTATCCAGGAAAAAACAGGTTTTATTTTTTCCTCACTAAAGCACATTTTGTTAGGGTTGGTGGTAACTTGGTAGGCTAGAGCAGGACTAAGTGTATCATATATGAAGATTTATAAAGGTAGCACCAGAAGCAGTATTTCAGGATTCCAGACATTTTGGCCTGTAAAAAGCTTGCAAGCTCTACCTGCAGAAAAAGAAGTAATGTCCTCATCTTAAAACTCAGAATTAACCTTGTCCACCCACCCTGTCTGCTCCATGGGTCACAGCCAACCCGAATATTTCCTTTCTAGACTTCTGCCAAGAAGCTCTTTGATAAGCTGATTAAATGTGTTTTGAAAGGTAATAACTGCTCATAAGAATTTACATGTCTGGCTCCATCATTCACTTGCCCTGTGCCTCTCTGCCACCTCTGACCATGTGATTTTATATTATCTGATAAAATAGGAACTTCATCCTGGCTTGACTTTTTAGCTGCCACTGCGGTGCTGGTGCTGCAAATGCCACAATTTCCATTTGATCACTCTCTTGGCACAAGGTGCTCTTCATTGTGAGCAAGCCAGCAGGGGTGTGGAGTCCTTCCCCAGGGCCTGGAGGAGCACTGCTGGCACTGCCACGCGTGCTGAGTACTGTCAGGAGTTCCACTGGGTGCGCAGAGCAGGGACCTCTTCCTTGGCACATCACTCTCCCTTTGGAACAGACTTCTCTGCTTCAAAGAGCTGATGGACAGCTTGTCACATCTGAGTAATTGATTTCGATCTTGCTCAAATCTGAAGAAATATTTTAAGTTGAATTTGTTTCATCCCATGCATTGGATGCTAACAAGGATCTTTGCAAACTCCAGCCAACAAATGATCCATTAGTAATTGTCATGAAAAAGATTAATAGTTAATTAGACAATAATAGCTGATCTGAAAAGCTGATTCAAGTGAGGTGATGGATGGAGACTTCATTATCTCCTCCTTGGTACAGATGTGCTTCCCTGGACAAAACCAGGTCACCTGTCAGGATGAGGCTCTGTCCTCGTCATTCAGGAGACAGCACCAGCCACCTGGCTGTCTTGTCAGGTGCAAATATTTGTGTGTGTGTGTTTATCTAAGTTATATTTGCAGAAGATGCTTTGAACGCATCAGGAAAAGGCCATGAAAGAATTGCACATTCTTGTTACAAACACAGCAATAATTTTCTTTTTTTTTTATTTCTGACTGATTTTTCTTTGTGGAACCAGTGACGTTCCACTGCATTAAAAGTGCTGCCATGGCATAAAAAGCAGGTTTGTGTTGTTGTGGAGTACTCAGTTGTGCCTCCCTGTTCCAGAGCAGACTGTTCCCTTTGCTGGGCAGGGACAGGCAGGTGAGCACTGGTGCCATTTGGGATACCTGGTGCAGCCATTTCCTTCATGGCCAGGAGGAGAGCTCCAGGAGGTTCTGCTCCGTGGTGGCTGGTACCTAAAAACTGTCACAGGGCTCCCTCCCCCTGTAAAGTGGTACTAAACCATTCCTGTAAGGCAAAACCACACTGCTTTATTTCTGAGATAAACCAGAACATCGTGGAATAAATCAATAGCTTACAAGTTTCAGGTCGTGTTTTCATTCCTGTTAGGAAAGCATGTAAAATCCTGGATTGGCTTTATAATCTCAAACAGTTCTCAAACTGTAAAAGCCTTCCTCTCATAAAGAATTTACATTCTTTACAAGCTCAAATGTTTCTAGGAAGTGCTGGAAACTACATCCTTTGTAACATGAAAGTGTAATAAAGATTTGTTAAATTAAAATGCATACAATTTCAGGTCTAATAAGGAGAGCTTTATTAATGTAGGTAGATGGCAGCAACACATCTGAGGCACCTGCTAATATTCATTATGAATTACTCTCACAGACATTGTGATGAGTTTTATATTGTAGCCAGACTTATAAAAAGCATGCAGATTGCTTCCCCAAGGGGCTGGCTATATTTACTTAACAGTGTAGTTAATTGCAATTATTTATTTTCCAGCGATTGCAAATGGCCTCTGCGTTAAAGGTACATGTGGCTACTAGGAATTATTCAATTACCTCTCTTCTCAGTGGTCTCAGGCACAGCCAAGCTGGGATTCCCAGGGGCCAGGCTGCAGTGTATTAACTCAATCTGCTCCAAGCTTTCTGCAGGCCAGGCTCTGGAGCCACGAGCCCTCAGCACAGCAAGCTGGAGAAATGCTCATTACCCTGCAGCTGATTTCTTGGCATCTTTCATTCCATACTGATGCTGCCACACGTATTGGCAAGATTCATAGGAGGTTAATTAAATCCTCCTTCAAAACAACGAGGGGCCAATGAGCCATATCCCCGTTGCAATAGTAAATTAAATGATGCAATTGTTTCTACTTCCATCACAGATAGGGGGGAGATGAGTGAAGGGATTGTTCTCTGGCTGCCTCCTCTGGGCCCAGAGGGGCTCGGAGCATGTGGTGAGAAACCTGCTTTTAATTTGTGGCTGCAGGAAGGGATGGCACTGCCCTCAGCAGGCAGGGTCCTGCACGGTGCCCTAGGAGGAGGAGTGTGGAAAGGGAGTTATCCTGGGAGGAGGAGTGTGGAAATTGTGTTATTCTGTGAGGATGGCTCTGTGCAAACAGGGTTTATCCTGTGAGGATGACTCTGTACAGGGACCCCCTGCAGCCTGCCCAGGTGGAACAGTACACTGTAAATCAGCATCGACTTGAGTATTAATTTTAATTTTGTTAATTTTAAGGAAGTTCAGGAAGCACACCCTGAGCTGCTTAGCACTGTGGAATAAGCACTTGCAGCTTGTTCATTTCTCTCTTTCGTGGTTCTTGCTCTCACACTTCTGTAGCAGAGAGACAAGAAACAGGACAGATCCTGTTCCTCAGCCCCTCTGAGGAGGACTCACACCGTGGTAATTTTGAAAACATTTTATTGGATACAGGTCTCCACTGTATTTTATCACGTGCATTGTTAAATGAGACTTTGACTTTCTAATCTACATGATGTGTCCACAAATCTACCTTTATTAGCAATTTTGCCTTTGTCAGAATAGGATTTCCCATAATGTGTCATTTTATCCCAGTCCCAATTTGAGATGAGAATTTGACATTTCAGAGCAGAATATGCAAAGTGGCAATCTGGTAATCTCACATCAGCTGCAATAATTGCTGTAACATTTAGGTTGCTCCTTCTCCAGGGGAAGGAGGATGAAGTTTCCTGGCCCTTCATGTAGTCGTGCAGCAGTGGGTCACCTTTGCCTGGTGCCACATGGCAAGAGAGGCTCCCCACGTCCTGCACGGCATGGAATACCTCTTCAGCCTGTATTGAACCCTCAGTTCTTCTCACACAGACACCAGAAGAGTGGGAAGTTCTAGCAGAGACTGAGACATTACCTACTGTGCAAATTTTATTATCCTATTCACCTTATTAAAATCTAATCCTGAATTCTCGCATTACTGCTTATACAAGAAATGTGTTAGGGTGTAATTTACAGCTCTTTCAAGCTTTCTCAAGGGTAATTAATGTGTAATATTTTAATACATAAAGCTGTTAAGGGGTTAAAACCAATTGTATGAATAGAGATTATAGGATCTTTATCACATGTTGTTTATCTGATCAACAGTTAACAATTTAAGACAGTATTATCCTAGTAAAAAGAAGATTTGTTTCAGACACTGACATAAACATCCCCTCATAATAGTGGCTTTTCATTTACTGCGTTGCAATGTACCATAAGCTTAAAGGCACAACAGCTTCTTTGTGTGTCTCAATAATGCCTGTCCAGAGTGATGTCAGTCAATTTTTGACCTATACAGTCTGATGTTATTCTCAACGATCATGGAATAGATTTTTTTTATTTTTTTTTAATGAGTGAAGAGTATGCCAATAAAATCCTTGAAAATTATAGTATTTCTTCATGGTATCTTCCTCTGGAAGAAAAGGGTATATTACCTTGGTATTTTACACATGGTACTTTCTGTGTAGTCATGTTCTGGCTTCTGCTGGTTTTTGTTGTTTTCTTTGTAACTGACTTTCCACACTTTCCTGCAACCTGCCCTTTCAGTGGTACAAATAAACACTAACAATTAAATAACACTTTCTGGGGGAGGTAGGAGAAGAAACAGTTTCTCTATGAAAGAGCCCCCAAATAACCACTGACAATTAAATGGCACTTTTGGTGGAGGTAGGAGAAGCAGTTTCTCTGTGGAAGAGCCGCCATGGTCAGGAGCAGATCTGGGTCCAGGCTGTGTGGTGGCACTGCGGGTCCCATCAAGGTGTTTTTGGGGCCGGCTGCCCCGTGGTCCTTGGGAGCTGCCCCTGCAGGGGGCAGGAGGGCTGTGGGGTGGCCCGGGTGCGTTTAGGGTGCACAGCACCCCTCGGGGGTTCCCCCCGCACAGCCTGGGGCTCTCCCCATCCTGAGCCGGGCAGGGAAGGGCAGCTCTGGCCCAGGGCACAGAAGGATGTGCTCAGCCTCTGCTGCTGCCCTGGCACAAAAGGGACAGCCAGCTCCTGGGGGAAAACACCTTCCTGAGCTCTCAGTGAGGCACACCTGCCCAGCCCTTGGGCAGGAGCAGGGCTGGGCTGGGCTCTGCTCAGTGCAGGGGCTGTGCAGCAGCTGCAGAGATTGCCATCATCTGCTGCCCAGCTCTGGGCACAGAGGCAGCTCCCTGACAGGCTGGGGATGCAGTTCTGCTCTGCTCTCCCTGCCAGGCTGGGGATGCAGTTCTGTTCTCCCTGACAGGCTGGGGTTCCTGTTCTGCTCTGCTCTCCCTGCCAGTCTGGGGTTCCTATTCTGCTCTCCCTGCCAGGCTGGGGCTGCAGTTTGCTCTCCAGCCCCAGGCAGTCTGGGATGGATTTCAGTGCACTGCTGCTCGCTGCATCCAGCTCTGCTCTCCCAGAGACAGGAGAGAAATGCATGCACTGCTGGGGATCACACTGTGCTTCTAAAATGCTGCTTCTAGATGATTTTTATTCATATTACCCTAATGGGTCCCTGAAAATTAAACCAGATGCAACTTTTCGTTTGTTTTCAGCTGAATGCAGAGTAACTGTAGTACTGTCAGTAAGCTTGCAGAGCACAAACGTAACCTGAATTGAGTTGGACTTCACTGTGGATCCTGTATTTCCCCCGCCGTGTCATTTGGGGCTTTTTTAGTCCTGGAGTCTCTGCAGTGCAGCCCCTGGGCTGGATGCTCTGGATGAGCTGATGCTCTTGGAGAAGCATCTCCAGACTTCAGCTGCACTGCTCTGTGTCTGTTCCCTTGAGAGGGAGTGGGAGCATCACAGGAGGTGGCACTGTGCTACCCCATCATCACCAGCTGCAGAGCAGTCAAGGGTGTGCTAAGTGCCTGAGTGACAGCAGCTGAACTAAAAGCCAGCCAGAGGTCCAGAGTGTACACGAGATTTAAATTAAGATTGCCAAAGTGGGACGGAAATCTGTTTTTCTTCTGTCTGCTGGGTATTTTACATTATATAAAATAAATACTAGATGATAATTGCCAGTATGGTGTCTTGTATTGATTTAATTCAATAAGCAACTTCACCTCCACCTTTTGCATGCACTTGCTTTAAAATATATGCATTATGAAGGCAGTGATTCAAAGTCTTTAGGAAATCAATACCCAGACAGGATTCTGTTCTTCAAATATTGACAGCAGAATAACTCTAAGAAACAATGACAAACAATAAAAGCAGGGTTAGACAAAATGAAGGCTGCAGTTCTTGTGTTGTTAGGCTGTGCAGAGGGCTCAAACCACTGCCTGGTGCTGCATATTATACATGTGCTTCAGCAAACACCTGATGCTGGCCCTTTGCTGAGAGAATTTCTGGTGAAACCTGTGACCACTGAAATAAAAGCCAGTTTCTGCCAGTGATTCCTCTACAGATGGCTGTTTCATCTGATTTTTTGCCAACAACTTGCATGGATTTCTTTCAGCCGTGTCTGTGTGCTGGGAAGATACAGAAGGGTATTTATAGACTGTTAGCACTAACATTGTTCCCACTTTTGATAATTTCTCCAGAACCAAATGGAACTTGCACTGAAGCTGGTGAATTACAGATTTTTAACTGGTCAGATCTGTTACTAGTTCATAGTGGGTTTGTAGTGGTAATTTTAAAATCCTTTAATATGGGCAGCTCAGTTTCCTGTACACTGAGTATAGTTCTCAGAAGTTACAGTATGTGCTTTATGGAGTAAAACATGTCACAGTTAGTGCAAACTGCACTGCTTGCTTAGTTGATAGCGGTTTGAGATCACATTGTTGTAGATAGTTCAGCACTGCAGCTACAAGTAATACTAGATTATCAGCACCCCTGCAGAAAAAGCATTTTCTCAATGCCATTCAAAACCACAGTCTGTTTTGCTCGTCTCACTCTGAAGTATCTGAAGACAGTCCAAAAATTCAGATGAGTATAAATTTTCTTTTCCTTAGGTGTGGAAGGCTTATGAGTGCCAAGAGGAGTTGTTTTCAGAGCTCCATTAGAGGTCCACTCCAGTAAACTCAGATAAGCCTTGCCAGTAGGTCAGAGGGTTTCCCTGGAGTCTGCAGTCTGAACACTGTGGTTTCATACTCTGCTGTGTTCACAGCAGTGCCCCCCTTCCTTCTGTGTCTAAGTGATGCTTAGAAGCTGCTAGCAGAGGATTTAAAATGAAAAATCATATGTGGGAAGTCAGCCCCTAGAGTGGCTCTGTTCCTGGAGTGGCTGCCAGAGGAACTGGTGAGAGTCCTGTGTTACCAAGGGGTCGTGCCTTTCTGAAGGTTTGTTTTAGTCAAACAGGGGCCATTTTGCTTCAGCTGAGGATGAAATCACTGCCACATAGGATCTAGTATGTGTAATTAGACTGGACAAATGCACAGTCTCTTCTGGATGGAATTTCAACCTGTTACTTCTTAAAGCTTCCTGAGCAGACTTGGATACATCAGCTTTGTTTGTCATTAAAATAATTCCCACTGAGTTCAGTGCTGGTGGGAAAAGATTCTGCTTCTGTATTTCTTTACTGTGTGAGTCTCATTGATGCTAATAACTATCAAGTTAAATCTGCACCTGACCACAAGCAGCTGATGGGACATTCCTTTTAGCCATGCACTGTAACCCTGACAGAGACAATCAATAGGTAAAATCTATGCAAATGAGCACAGTTCCAGTGAGGGCTACCCTAAACAGGAGTTAAGCTATGCACCCGCCTTTGTGCCAAATTTTTCAGGGTTTTTTCTCCTGTAATGAATACATGTATTTTGTGCATTGGAGCATGGCACAGGGCCTTTTGGATGGCAGGCTCTTCAAGAGAGAGGAAGAGAGTTTTAATCACAAAAGCAGAAACTTCAGTCAGAGGAATGATTCCACACTTTGTTTGGTTTGTAAATGCTGCGTTTTGGCTTTTGTGAAACAGAGCCCAAGTCCAATTCAGGACAGCGCTTCAGGGATTCTTTCCATGGGGCTTTTTGAGTCTGAAATAGTGCACATGAAAAGAGCAGGACATTGAACATAATTTGTTCCAACAGCTAGTCTAAGATTTTTTCCAATCAAGATTCTTTCAGCATATTCCTCTTTGTTGAGCTGTAAGCAGCTTTTAAAATAATGGCATTAGCCTATATTTCAGGGCTTCGCTGGGTGTTTCCAGCCCTGGTGATTAGTTCCAAGAAATAGAAATGCCTGTATTGTAACCTCTTAATGGCTATGGGAGACTTGTAAACCAAGTTGAGATTTAAGCAATTTGTAGATTTCAAAATGAGCTGTAGAGTTCATTGAGAAGGAAAAATGCATCATTGAAATTCATGGTGCCACTTTGGTTTTCTTAGCTGAGATTTATCAGTGAAAGCCATATTGCTTTTCCTTTGCCTTTATTTTAAAGCTCTTCAATACATTGTTTTTAAGGTCCATTTCTTTTACAAGCTTTTCCTTTCAGCTTGCTCAGGGTATTGGGTCCTATGAACATCTGTTTGTGCCTAAAATCAGCCAGGACCTGGACTGTACCCTGCCTCCCTCCTCCCCTTTGTTTCCAGAGGCTTTTGTTTCCGATTTCATGCTATCAGAGGGGCTGCATGTTTTCCTGTGTGAAGTTGTCAGAGAGATAAAAGCACAGGAGCAGGGTCACATTTCGAGGGATGGGCATGAAAAATTGGTAAAATGTATCTTGAGGGCCACCCACAAGACTTGCCTGAAGAAATTCAGAAGTAGAGAGTAGAACTGTAATTTTTAAATAGTGCAAATTCCAGAGTGGAATAAGTAGTGATGAAGTAAGTGTTCAACCAGCGGAAATCTCTCAGTCAGATTTACACTTGGTTGACTTATTCCTGTTAGGTAGCTTGAGAGTCTCTAGCTGGACTTTGTGACAGAGAGAATCCCCTCATGTTGATTGTGCTGGCTGGCCGTGTCCCCTCGGTGTGTCAGTGAGGTTTAGAGCAGGGTGTTCCACCTTTCAGCCATCAGAGCACCTGGGGAAACGAGGGGCAGATCTGCAGTTTCTGCCTGTCCAGCATCTTCAGTACAGAGTCACAGAATCGTTGGTGTGTTTGATACCAGGCCTGCAGGGAGCACTGAGGAGGAGGAGGATGGTAGAAGGACAAGCAGTGCACCCTAATGAACCTGATGAAACACCTCTTGCAGTGAGGCAGCAGTCCTGCCCTGAGGCTGTGGGTGTAGTGCTGCAAACCATGGCCAGCCAAACACAGTTACTCTGGTCTGCCCTGAGCTCCAGAAGTGGCAGCCTGGTCTGGAGAAGGCAGAGTGGCTCATGTGGTGGCAGGAGCAGCTGCAGCCACGCACAGCTGGGCTCTGCCCACCTGCAGTGCACAGCAGGGAGGGCTGCAGGTGTCCCACAGGTGCTGTCCCTGCCTTAGTGGCAGCAGAGCTGAAGCAGTGCCTTGCTGTGATTTTAACTCTTCACTTCGGTCTCTGCCAGGAATGACAGGAAGAAAATGGTTTAAATGGTATAACAGTCCTGGTTTAGGTCAGGGATTCACTAAGATGGTTACTTTTGTTTTAGAAGCTTATAATGAGGATTTTGTAAAAGCACATGATGAGAAAACAAGTGAAATATGTCCCTGTGTCCCTGTGCCCTGTGTCCCTTGTCCCTGTGTCCCTGTGCCAGCTGAGCACAGCACACACATCCTCACAGCAGCTGTGAGCAGACATCTGGGCAGGAATCCCACCAGCACAAGTCCAGTTTGGAGGGGAAAAGGATGATCTGTTGCTTTCTCAGCACGCTGACCACAGTGTTCTCATGTCTTTCATCACTTCAAGTATTACTTGTAGAAGTTAAATGCTGCTGGTAGCATCCACTGCTGGTCTTAATGGGTATAAATTCTTTTTTAAATCACTACTTTCTTATACCAGCAGTTTTCTTTGGCATGCCTGTCATAATTTTGGATGGGTTAAGGAATTCACTTTGCTTACCTTTGTCTCAAAAGGGAAAAGAAGAAAGGCTAGAGTAAAAATTAATAGCACATCTTAAAATCTTTTACAACATCTCCTTTTTTTCTGACTAAAAGTGAGTGAAAAAGGCCTCAGTAGAGGAAATAAAGAAGTTATTACAACTTCTACTATTTTGTAGAGTATGAAAAAGCTTTCTGTATGTTAAACAGTCTTGAGGACATCTGGCATGATTGGTTTTAATCTGCTGACTAAAAAGTCAGGATTAAATCTTGCTTTACACCTCTTTGTGTTGCGGTCAGTAAAGTGACAGAGCTGCCCTGAAACAATGGCACTACTTATTCCACCCAATATGCCATGTGGTAGATCACCCCCTTTTTCAGCACCACTTCTCTGCAAAGACAATGAAGCATCTGGTGGGGTTTTCCTGTGTCCAGGATATTTTTTGTCAGTAATTTCACTCAGCCGCTCTGCTCAGCTCTCCCTCGGTGCTACTTTTTGAGATGGGGTTTGCCAAATCCAGTGGCAAGAGGTCAGTAGGCCAAAGTGATGAATTTTTATGTGCCTGTTCCTTGTGTTTCTGCTCAGTCACGATTCTTTGCGCGCTGTGCTGCCTCTGAAAAGGAGCCACAGTGAGCAATTTGTCCTGCCAGGCCGGGGAGAATGGGGAGGCAGATGAGTTAAGGCAGCGCGCTGAGTGCGGGCAGAGCCGCGCACAAATGATTTCTGAGGGCAGAACAGGATCCTCCTGTCACTATTCAGCCACAGGGGCTCGGGAGATTTGTGGCCTGTTGGCTTTCGATCAAGTGACAAATGAATTTACCAGCACTTAAAGATACAGCAGGAAGGACAGCACTTCAGCAGGCAGCCCCGGCGGCGAGCTCTGAGATGATGCTGCACTGACACTCCTGTACTCGTCTGTCTCATGCATTCGGATCTTGGTTTGCTTAATGAAAAGAATTCCGTCTCTGTTTCAGAAACTCTGTAGAATGAACTTTCTGCTGCTTTGGCCCAGTCAGGTCCCATCCCCTCAGTGGTGGTCTTTGGCTGTTTCAAGCAGGAGGACCCTGGTGGCCCCATTTCTCTCGGAGTTTCTGTCCTCCTCAGTGGTGCCCTCAGTGGTGGGGTTGAATGAGCCAGGGATCAGCATTCATTGGGGGTTAAATCCTCTGAATCTCCAGCCAGTGCTGTGAAGTTGCTCCTCCTCCAAGTTGTTCTCTCTGGCCAGCTGTGCCCCTAGTTGGCTGAATTGGTCCTGAGCCTTGAAGCTGCCAGTGCAGACCCTGTCCTGGGGGTCCCTGGGGGTCCTGAACATTGCTGTACCACACCACCCCTTGCTCTCACCCCATGACAAACCACGCCAGAAGGAGCTCAGGCTGCATCAGCAGGGTGGTGAACAGAGGCAGTACATTGATCATGCCACCCTGTTTCCTCTCTCCACACTGACTGTTTTACC
The DNA here is from genome assembly GCA_034336665.1 of Luscinia megarhynchos. NCBI lineage: Eukaryota > Metazoa > Chordata > Aves > Passeriformes > Muscicapidae > Luscinia > Luscinia megarhynchos. The sequence continues at coordinate 547,429 of CM067569.1, forward strand.
CCCCAGGTGTTTTTCTGTGATGCCAGTCTTTACTGGGTGTGGGGTGTGCACATGCTGATCTGTCAGTCCATCTCAGCCTTCACCAAGGAGAATATAGCAAGTGCTGGGTGTGAATAGGAGCTCCTGGAGAGGGGGAACTCTGGGTGTTGTAGAAGCATCAGCGTGCCTGGGGACACCCAGCAGCCCAGCTGTGGCCAGGCTGCTGCAGCAGCAGCCAGGTGAGCCAGGTGCTTGGCACCTGCACGACCACAGGGGTGGGACAGGGACAGTTCAGCAATCCCATGGCTCTCAAAGCTGTTGAAGCATGACTAGCTATAGAGGATTGTTTGAACTTACAGGGTGCTGGACTCATATTCCATTTCAAAAGTGAATAAAGCAGCAAATGATGGTGAACCAGACAGGGAGCAATGAATGAGATATGAGAGGATAAAATGGATCTGAGTCAAAGAGGCTGGACAAACACAACAACAGGGGAAAAATACAGCAAAGAGATGGTTCACATGCTGCATCAGGGAGACAACTGGTTAGTAAAGTTTCAGTTTTTTCCCATAGATAGGAAACAATGGAAGAACATGGACATCTCTTCCACTTTGCTGTACTTGCTCATGACCACTGGATGAGCTGGAGGGTGTGTGTCCATCCAGGAGGGTGTGTGTCCATCGAGGTGAGTGTGTGTCCATCCAGGAGGGAGTGTGTCCATCCAGGAGAGTGTGTGTCCATCCTGCAGGGTGTGTGTCCATCCAGGAGGGTGTGTGTCCATCCACGAGGGTGTGTGTCCATCCAGGTGAGGGTGTGTCCATCCAGGAGGGCGTGTGTCCATCCAAGAGGGTGTGTGTCCATCCAGGTGAGGGTGTGTCCATCCAGGAGGGCGTGTGTCCATCCTGGAGAGTTTGTGTGTCCATCCTGCAGGGTGTGTGTCCATCCTGGAGAGTTTGTGTGTCCATCCTGGAGAATCTGTGTCCATCCTGCAGGGTGTGTGTCCATCCAGGAGGGTGTGTGTCCATCCTGCAGGGTGTGTGTCCATCCAGGTGAGGGTGTGTCCATCCTGGAGAGCGTGTGTCCATCCTGCAGGGTGTGTGTCCATCCTGGAGAATGTGTGTCCATCCAGGAGGCTGTGTGTCCATCCTGCAGGGTGTGTGTCCATCCTGGATACCGTGTGTCCATCCTGGGGAGCATGTGTCCGTCCTGGAGGGCACCCATCCATCCCACCCTTGTGCTTAGGCTTAGCAAGAGTCCAAGCCTGAGCTGCTGGCAGCTGACAACACACTTGTGCCTCATGCAAATCACTTACCTGTTCCATGTCTCAAATCCCATCTTTTTTTAAGAGACTAAGTATTTTTTTGCTGTTTTGTGTAATAGGGAGAGGAAAAAAGTATTTATTTCTTTATTATTTCTAATTTTCTGTTAAAAAGCATTTAGTGCCTGCCTCAGGACATCTAGATTTTAGGTACATACATAATTTGATTTCAGAATTGCCCAACACTACATGTTTTAAAAGTCAGCTCCCAATTATACCTGCTGCTGAGAGTCTACTTTGTGGGAGCCAAAGGGTCACATTCTCCAAAGGTTAAGCCTTGAACTTGAGCTGTGTCACACCATTGATCTTGTAAAAAACTCCCCATTATTTTAAAGGGCAAGCTGCTGAATTTACTCCGTTTGGCAGTGCTGGTTGGGAGTGTTCTGGGCCTGCTGCTGGCTCTGAGGGGCTGAGTCAGGACCTGAGCTCCCTGCAGGGCGTGAGGAGAGTGGAGCTGGCAGACTCCAGGGGCTGCAGAGCCCAGGGCTGGAAGGAACTCAAGAAGCACCAGATAATTTTCTTAGGTGTTGGCTTAGCTTTCTGCTAGTTGGTGTTGCTGCTGCCATGCCTGATTTCCTGTGGCTGTGGGAAGCCATGGGCTTGGGAGGCAGCAGAAGCACAGACACCATCAGTGCAAACACAGGCAAACGGCACCACCCAAACAAAGGCAGTTGGAGGCACACGGGAGCAGATGGGGCTCACAGGCTGTTCTGCTTGTAAAGTGAAAAGCATGAGAGATTCTTAGTCTGCAAGTTAGATTAAAGCAAGTTTAGCTGTAAGGAGAGAAGATGCCTCTTATTCCATTCCTCTTGAATTCAAGGGAGCAGGGGATTTTATTTTTCTCTACAGAAACAGATTTACATCAGAGATGCTGTGTGCTCCATCAAAGTCTTTGCTGTACAGAAACAATACACCCAGTCCTCTGCTTGGCCAGCTGGAATGGGAGATGTAAGTGCTCTGAAGGTTTCCAATGATGAATTTATCAAGCTGGCATTACTGCATGGCCAAAGCAGAAAAAATAATGGAAGACAAGTAACAGAACATCTGAGTAGATCTGAAGAGGAGTGCACCTTATGGGACAAGACATTTATATTGTGTTTATGCAGAGAATTTCCTTAGAAACAGTTGGACTCCCCAGTTTCTGTAATTATGAAAAAGTAAATATTTGTCTTTGAATACTCTCTCCAGACTACTTGACATCAAGTAGTAATACAAAATTATTTAGAAAGATGGTCGGGAGGAGGGAGGGGATTTTTCTGGCAGATTGCTTCCAAATTCCAGATCTTGTAGTACTTGTAGTGGGTTTATCTGGATCTGATCAAAGTCCTGAGTACATATTATTGATGTGTGATGTCAGCAAGTGGTTTTAAACTGAGGCCTTAAAAAGTGAGTCTTTGCCTTTGTCTGCAGAGACCCTGCACAGCTCCGTGTCCTGAGTCACACAGGGGCCAGACAGCTCCAGGTGAATTCTTTGTGAATCACTGTGTGGGGGGATTCACTGAGCTCAGGCTTGAGATCATAGTCAGGAAAATGAAATGAGAGAATACAAAAACATGTGCAACCTGACCAGAGAGACAGGGAGAGAAAATGAGGAGGTAATCAGCATGTGGGGAATATGGAAAAGGAGTTCTAGCCTGATCTGTAATCTTGAAGAATCTCAGAGGCCCTTTGGAATTAATTCAGATTCATTCTGAAGAAGAGAGTTAAAAAGGGAGCCATCATTGCCACCAGCTGCTGGCACAGAGCAGAGCTGCTGAGGCCAGAGGCACCGCCAGGGACCCCAGGGCAGATTGCCCCCAGCCCATGGCTGAGCCACTGTCCAGCTGTTCCAGCTGTTCCAGCTGTTCCAGCTGTGAGCCATCACTCCCTGCCCGTCCCCAGCAGCTCTGGTGGGCCTGGCACTGCCTCCTGGGCAAACAGGGACTTTGGCTGTGGTGAGCCTCATCTCAGAAGCACAGTGTCCCCTGGCCTGCAGCTAAATGCACAGCTCTCACTGACTCACAAAGTTCCATGCCACTTTGTTTTTCTCACTTGCAAGTTTTCCTTCTCTGGTGTCATGTACATGGGAATTTGTTGTTGTATTCCCAATATGCAGGGAATTGTGTCATCTCCTCAGAGGGAAGGAGGAACCCAAACAAGACAGATGTTCCTGTTATTCCGGAACTAGCAGATTTTTAACCTTGCTGATTATTTCAAATACAATCCAGATAATAATATTTTTTTAAAATTTTATCCTAATTTAATAAATGCCAAATTGATTTTGGGTCTTCAGCAGCATTTCAGAATCACTTTTATAATTAGATGACACATGTATGTCTGTCTTTTCTGTCCTTCCAGAATTCACGGAGTATGTAACTGGAAAAAAATTAAGTATCTTAAATTTAGTTGATTTGGTTGCTCATGTATTCAAGACCTTATTTCACTTGGCTGTTAGGAGTCTTCAGACTCTGCACTTCTCTCCTACACTCACAGCCACGAGCACATGTGTCAATCTGTGCACCTTACTGCAAGTTCCAGTGGCAGCTCTTGCTGAGCTTTTTTAATTGTCAAGGAGCAATGTATACATTCTCTTTTCTCTTCCGTTTTTTAAGAAAAATTCAAAGTAATGCTAAGTCCCAAGAAGAGTATTCAGATAACAGAGGACAGTAATTCACATCTTTAGCCTCGGGGCAGGTGCAGGGGGACAGGTGAGTCTGTTGGTGCCTGCACCACGTTTTGGGGGATTTTCCTCCCACCGCTCCAGGAATTACTGGGGGACTCAAGCATGCAGTAGCTCACACATCAGGAGGTGGACACAGTGTAAAGGACGTTCAGAAAGCAGGAGTGTGGGGGTCAGTGAAAAGCCAGCTGCAGGGCAGGCCACAGCTGCTCAGTGTTCCCATATAAACACAATATAGAGGGTGTGTCATGCACTGTTGTGTGTTTGATGCATATAATAATTGTTTTAATGCCTGTATCCCCATTGACTGTAAGGATGCAGAAATGCAGTCTTGAACACTTTGTGTGGTGTATTAGGGGAGCAGATGTATTTTTGTGTGTTATGCTGTAAATCAACAGCGTAATTCTGAGAATTGCCGAGTTTAGAAGTTCCAGATTTCTCTCTTGTAAATATCAAAAACATTTCCTCCTAGCTTTGTGTAACAGGACGTTGTTATTCCATTCCGAGGCCGTTGTTAGGAAAGCTGTTACTATGTTTTACAATTCAATACACATAAATTATCGCAAAGGTTATTTCAAAAGTGCTACAAAGCATCTACCTGTGTAGAGTATGGGAAAACAGGAACGAGATATGGCTGTGTTTGTTAGAGAAAAGCTGGCTACTGGGCTCTCTCAGCTCTGAACACAGCTCTCCTGCAAGCTTTTTAACCAAGTCTTGTTTCTGAAGAAAAAAATACGGTTTTAAAAAAAAAATGTCAAGTTTTGATATCTGGTTTCCCCTCTTCTGCCCCTGTAAAAATACACCTTTGAGGGAATACCCAGCAAGGAACAGTGAGTTTTCATAGCATTTTGATTTTCTTTGCTAGCAACAAAAAATCCCTTCATAAGCATTCTTGCCTAAGAGGGCACACGGTCCCGAAAGTTTTCTGCTTGGGTGACTACGACTGTGCAGAAATTGAAAAGAGGAGGAAAAAAGGAGTGCCTCCAGCTTGTATAAGAAATGAACCTTTGCCCAATCACTTTTGTCTGTGAATAAGGTAACTTTCTGTGTGTGTGAAATTTGAAAGCAATAAGGTTTGTGGGTCCTTTCTCTGTATTGGTTCTCAAGAGTCGATCGCGGGTTTTTCTTTTGGAGCCGGCCTGACGTTGTGAGATAAAGCAGCTCAGGGAAAAAATGTTCTCAAGCAGATGCCTTTAAGAGACAGAAATCATGAATTCGTTGAATCGCAACCACTCTGGGGGTGGCTACAATGACTTTTTGACAGTGACAGTAACTCTGCCGTGTCCTTTGGAGCCCTTCTTTGGCCCATTCACTCTGGAAAGCTGCTTAAGCGCACTTAAGCGCATTAGCATTTGGATGCTCGGGACCGTCCTGACCCTCATTTGGAAAGTTTAAATGAGTGAAAGATGGAGCGATTTGTTCGGGCTTTGGAAGCCCCTTCAGAGAGCCGCGGGTTTTCCGCTCTGGTTTGTTCGGTGCTTGTTCTAATCTGGTGTGCTGTTTGAAGGGACCAGACTGATTTGTGACACATGAGCCCAAAGCCTCCTTTTCTGGGCTTGACCCGATTATCGCTGCGTGCCCTGAATGTCAATGGGAGCGGAGGGAGCGGGCTGGGAATGGCTCCGGCGGGTGACCCCAGTGCTGTGGGCACAGACGGCAGAGGGGCACTGCCAGGTGAGCGCACAAAGGCAGAGCCAGGTGCCCTGTGCAGGGAGCAGCTCCAGAGCAGCTCTGTGCCCCAGCTGGGGGTCCCAGGTGAGGGGTCCCAGGTGAGGGGTCCCAGGTGAGTGCACAAAGGTGATGCCAGGTGCAGGGAGCAGCTCCAGAGCAGCTCTGTGCCCCGGTGAGGAGTCCCAGGTGAGGGATCCCAGGTGAGGAGTCCCAGGTGAGAGCACAAAGGCAGAGCCAGGTGCAGGGAGCAGCTCCAGAGCAGCTCTGTGCCCCAGTGAGGGGTCCCAGGTGAGGGGATCCCAGGTGAGGGGTCCCAGGTGAGGGGTCCCAGGTGAAAGCACAAAGGCAGAGCCAGGTGCCAGGTGCAGGGAGCAGCTCCGTGCCCCAGTGAGGGCTCCCAGGGGCAGCTCCCACCATGGCCCAGCCCTGCACTCCTCCTGCCAGGCAGGCTGAGGTTAACCAGCATGTTCCCCCTTCTGCCAGGCCTGCAGAAGCCCCTGCAGTCCTGCAGACATGACCAGGTTCTCAGAGCAGCCCGTGCCAGTGACACCTGTGGTGGCACAGGCCCTGCAGGGTTCTGCTGCTGTCAGTGTGCCCGGAGCTCTGGGGTAACCCACAGTTAGGTGGGCGTGGCACTGCTCTTGGGGAGGGAGGAAACAGTCAGGAAAAGGCTGAAATGGGCATTATTTGTTCAGTGAGATGGGGAATCAACACCTGTTTCATTCACAAACTTGTAAGAAAAATTACAGATTTGTGGGTTTTTACCAAATCCCATTCAAGTTACCTGTTAAAAATAAAAACGCTCAAGTTGCTGCTTTTTATTTGTACTGTGCCAATAGGTGAGGGCCTTTATCAAGGATAAATTTTTATCAAATGGAAGCAAAATGTCCATGGGCAGATTGTTCCCATTATGGCACTGGGATCCTCAGCTGAGATCTAAAGTACTTGGAAGCAGGTGGATTTTTGTTTAAATGCCTGATTGGCATGTATTTCTGCTTCCATGAGAAGTAGTTCATGGTGTTGTGTCTGGTAGACACTGCACCTCTGATAATGAATCCAAATATAAGAATTTCTGTCATGGAGAGGAAAAAGCTTGTAGTAAGATGTGAAAGTCCATAACACAGAACATATTTATTTTACAAATTAATATTATGCAGAAGGAGCACCTTTTCTCTGGTTATTATTAAAAGGAATGGGGTGGGCAGAGCAGGGAAGTCACCTCTTTGCCTCTCCCTGACTCCTTTATTTTCTTTAACGGAACACACTTTCATTAAGAGCCTGCAGCAAGATAAGGTTTCATTCAGAGGAGGGTCTTGCCAGTGTCCATGCCAGGCTGTGCACTGGTCTGTCAGCAGTGTGTGCCTCAGCAGCAGCCCTGGATGCTGAGCTGGATCCCAGGTGTGGGGACAGTCTGTGTCTTTGAACAATGCCCAGTTTGAACAATTCCCTCAATTCCTGACTTTTTCCCCGTGGTTCTCAGCAGCCAGGTGGGGGCACGGGGAGCCTTGCCCAGGCAGGGAGGCTGCAGAGCACTTTGTGAAATGTGCCCAGTTAAAATGTTAATGTGGAGATCCCTGCATTTCAAAGCACTTCACATACTCGAAGCTTCTCTAGCTGCTTTGCTGAAAGCTCTGGATTCTCACTGCTGCCGTTCAGGAGGCAGCCCTTTGAGCAGCCCATTTCATCTCCTTCCCCACTGCCTGTGCAGCTGGTCCCAGCCAGCCCAACACCGAGGCTCAACACTTGCTTGGAAATTCATACCTCTGTGCCTGATAAAGTGTTGGTTCCTAATATGTTTTAGGCATCCAGCACTCAGAATATCTAGAGATGTGATGTCTCTTATTTAAAAGAGGGAATTTGCTATGCGGAGTAAACTGTGAAAATTGCTGTCAGATTGTGTAAGTATTTTTGGGATTTACAGGGCAGGTGTTTTTGCAAACAAGGGTTAACTCACAGAACTGTAATGTCGATGTAGTTATCAGCTCTTAAGAATCAGCACAAAACCTGGTCATTGTCTGTAAGCAGTGCTCTGGAGGATGTTTGCAGGTAATGTGTGATGCAGCATTCAGTGATACCTGTGTAAGAACCTGCCTGCACGCTACAAGCTGAATGTCTGTTTGCCTTTCCTGATTGATATTTTCTTAATATTACCTGTTTCTCTCCAAGTGGTAATTCAGTTTATTGTTTCAAGTCCATCACAAGTGGAAATGACTTAAATTAGCAAAGCTTTGTATTTTGACCTACAGCAAATTATATTTCTTGGGGGGCATTGAAGATACATCTGTTGATAATGTTCAGTTAAATCTGGTCTTCTGCTGCATACAAGCTTGTTTCCCTTTCTCCCTTATGTTTTTCTTAGACACTATGTGCAAAGGCCACGATGCAGACCATCCGGGCAGCTGACACAAATGAAGTGGTCAAGCTAATATTTCGTGAATCTGATAATGACCGAAAGGTAAACAGCTCAATGCTCTTGGCACCCCTCTGTAAATAGAAACAGTGTTGAATGCTCACTTTCCTTTCTACAAAGCATGAATATAGTTGTTCCAAACTGATAATGTGAAGGGAGGGGAGGATATAGATTGTCACACCTAATGCTCAGTTAATTGGATCTGTGTAAGTGACTGCCAGCCAGGCAAGCTGACAGGGGCTCTGGCCGTGTGGGAATGTGTGCTGTAAAGGGCTGTGTGATCTGAAAGGCTCTGCCAGCAGCTGCCTCTTGAGTGCTGAGTCCAAGAGCTTTGCTGACCTTTCTCCCTGTTTTCTTATTTAGGTTATGCTGCAATTAGAAAAGAAGCTCTTTGACTATTTTAATCAAGACGTATTTAGGGACAACAATGGCACTGCGGTAAGTTCACTGCTAAGCCCCTTTAAAGGAGTAAGTTGGGAACTCACATACAAATTACATTTCCCTAACCAGCCCTTTATCCTTATCACCCCTCCTGTCTGCAGAATGAGAAGAGATAATTCAGCCAACACAATAACTGCTCCAGATTTCCTCATAACTTAGCCAGTTATTTTGTGTACAGACTCAACTTTGGCGTGTTTGCCTTCTTTTTCATAGAAAAATATTGTAAATTAAATGTACACAACAATTCACTTTTCTCATCTGCCCTCTAGTCTGCATTTCTTCAAGCATCCTGTTTTTCTACCTAGCTCCTGATTGTGCATCACACAGTAACTTAGGAAAAGCCCTTAAATGCAAAGCCCTTCTGAAAATACCTGGGTTTTCTAAGTGTACAAACATATCCTAGAAACACAAGAGTAAGTAGAATAGCAATCTCAAGCTCTGCAGCAGACTGTCACTGTTTGGACAGTTGTACAGGGCTTCCCAAGAGGATTAAGCAGACAGGAAACACAAGCACTGATTTGTAATGACTCAGATTTTTCTGTGGAGAGGGGCGTCGTATTTTCTTCAATGTGATTTTATTTCAAATGGTAGCCAGTTCATTTTGGAAGAGCTGTGTATCACTGCTTGCAGCTCTCTCCATTTCATCCAGGGCTCCTAGGAGCTGTGTGTCCAAGGGGGTGCAGAGGGTTGGTCCCAGTCCCAGTTCAGCTCCGTCCCAGTCACAGTGTCACTCCCAGGCACGTGGCTGCTTTGGGCACAGGTCCATGGCTCTCACCTCTCCTCCCTGCTGCTGTGCTCCTGCTCTCTCTGCTGTCACTGTTGTCTCTGCTCTCTCTGCTCTCTCTGCTCTCTGTGCTCTCTGCTCTCCCTGCTCTCCCTGCTCTCTCTGCTGTCACTGCTCTCCCTGCTCTCTCTGCTCTCTCTGCTCTCACTGCTCTCTCTGCTCTCCCTGCTCTCTCTGCTGTCACTGCTGTCACTGCTCTCCCTGCTCTCTCTGCTGTCACTGTTGTCACTGCTCTCGCTGCTCTCCCTGCTCTCTCTGCTCTCCCTGCTCTCACTGCTCTCTCTGCTCTCCTGCTCTCTGCTCTCACTGCTCTCCCTCTCTCTCTCTCTCTCTCCCTGCTCTCCCTGCTCTCTCTGCTCTCCCTGCTCTCCCTACTCTCTCTGCTCTCCCTGCCTCTCCCTGCCTCCCTGCTCTCCCTGCTCTCTGCTCTCCCTGCTCTCACTGCTCTCTGCTCTCCCTGCTCTCTCTGCTCTCCCTGCTCCTCTCTCTCTGCTCTCCTGCTCTCTCCTGCTCTCACTGCTCTCACTGCTCTCTCTGCTCTCTGCTCTCTGCTCTCTGCTCTCCTGCTCTCACTGCTCTCCCTGCCTCTCCTGCCTCCCTGCTCTCTCTGCTCTCCCTGCTCTCTGCCTCTCCTGTCTCTGCTCTCCCTGTCTCTCTGCTCTCCCTGCCTCTCCTGCTCTCCCTGCTCTCTCTGCTCTCCTGCTCTCTCTGCTCTCCCTGCTCTCTCTGCTCTCCCTGCTCTCACTGCTCTCTCTGCTCTCCCTGCTCTCACTGCTCTCTCTGCTCTCCCTGCTCTCACTGCTCTCTCTGCTCTCTCTGCTCTCCCTGCTCTCTCTGCTCTCACTGCTCTCCCTGCTCTCTCTCTGCTCTCCCTGCTCTCTCTGCTCTCTCACTGCTCTCTCTGCTCTCTCTGCTCTCTCCTCTCTGCCTCCTCTGCCTCCTGCCTCTGCTCTCTCCCTGCTCTCCTGCCTCCCTGTCTCCTGCTCTCTCTGTCTCCTGCCTCCTCCCTGCTCTCCCTGCTCTCTCTGCTCTCACTGCTCTCTGCTCTCTCTGCTCCCTGCTCTCTGCCTCTGCTCTCTGCTCTCCTGCTCTCTCCTGCTCTCTCTGCTCCCTGCCTCCCTGCTCTCCTCTCACTGCTCTCTCTGCTCTCTCTGCTCTCACTGCTCTCCCTGCTCTTTCTGCTCTCACTGCTCTCCCTGCTCTCTCTGCTCTCTCTGCTCTCCCTGCTCTCCCTTCTCTCACTGCTCTTTCTGCTCTCACTGCTCTCCCTGCTCTCCCTGCTCTCTCTGCTCTCACTGCTGTCACTGCTGTCACTGCTCTCCCTGCTCTCAGAGCCAGGCTGCTGCAGGGCTCTCTGCTGCTGCAGGAGGGGAGGCAGCTGGAGCCCAGCTGGAGCCCTGGTGCCCTCTCTCATTTTAAGCTGCTTCACCTGGGAGACTGAGACTGAGCTGAGACTTCACTCATAGTCGAGGTCAGGAGAGTTTGATGAGTGAGCTCCACGGGGGATGGAGGTCTGGCTCCCCTCTGGTGCTTGCTGCTGTCCCCCAGGGTGGCTCCTGTGCCCGTGTCCCCTCGAGGCTCCTCAGGGCACTGTGCCTGCAGGTGCCCTCACTGCCAGACCAGCTTGGGCTGCTTGCTTTCAGTTCACAAGGTGGATGCGTCCCTGGGAAATACTTAATGTTGCTTTCACTGATGTTTAGCAGTTTTGGGGACATCTAATTCAAAGCAGTAACTCTTCTTCCAATTTCTTTTTCCATATTAATCACATTCCTGACCCATATTTTTCCTCTATGTTTATTATTATGATAACTTTTCCGCTTTCTTGTAAAACAGCTCAAGTATTTGTCATTTCTGTTTTCCCCCAGTGCATTCCTGAAGCTGTGTAAAGCTCTTCTTGGTGCTTGTTTGCCATGTCCTGGTGGCATTTTGGGTGGCTGCTGCCTGATTTGCATACAGGGCTGTGGGGTGTGAAGGTACAGGCAGAAAACCTCTTGAACACATTCCATTTCAGAACCAGTAGTCATTTCTTTCGTGCATCAAGAAGTGGGAAATCTTCCAGATCAAACGTGGAAGGAAGAGATAAACGATATAATGAGCCATTGGAGATAATCTAATCTTCATGGTCTAGTTAAACACGCAGCACCATGATCACTAAAAACAAACTACCCATCTAACACGATAAATGTCTCTGGGCCGAATTCACCCCAAAAAATCCATCGCATCCTTCATCAACCCCGCTCTTGTACCAGCCTGACAGAAATTTAATTCAAGCTGGCTCCTGAAAATAATTATTGTATTTTAAGAGTAGTAATCATTGGTCGGGACATGATTGAATGTGTCCATGCCTATTGACTTTTTCTATGATTTATAGCTTTGTGTAGTCGATATTCCCATCGAAATTGTATAATTAATTATAAGTGGGGCTGTCAGGTCTGCAGGATGGAGTGCCCTGATGAGTATTTGGGAAGATTAAATTTTCCTTAGCTGTACCAATGCAAGGCTTGGGAATTTTCACAGCACTGGGGCTGTTGGATAAAGATGTTTTCTGTGTGTTTAGCAACTGCTTTAGCTCAAAATCCATTGATTTTTCAGAGGGTATTTTTTTATCAGTGCCGTGTCTCTTCAGTAACATTGGAATGTGTACGGATGTGACAAGACCTGACAAATATTTATTATCAACAGGCTGTTTTATCATTGTCCATACACAGTTATTCCTTCCTTTTTACGTTGTAAGCAACAAAAATAATCTTAATATATATTTATAAAAGTGATTTTTTTAATAAAAAAATCTGATATAGAAACAAATCACCTGTTTAACAGAAATTCAGTTTGAAATGCATACTATAATCTCTCAGGTCTAATTTTTCCAAACTAATCTGTAGCTTATTCAGGCTTATCTGTAGTTTATTCCAAAGTTAGCTTAGCAATTACCTCTATTGATTACCTCAGAGTGCAATGACCATTCTGTGTCGTTGTGTTTTAGAAAGGAACACCCAGATTTACCCATTCTGTGGTGATAGGAGGAGAGATAAAGGCTGTTTGCAAGCAGCTGTTGCAGCAGGGTTTGATTGAACTCCTGTGTTCTGCACTGCAGGTCAGAGCTGTGCTCCATCAGCCCCTCCAGGTGTGAGCCCAGCACCCAGAGCTGTGCTGGTGGGTGTGAGGTGTTCTCAGGTCACTGGGGGTGAGCAGGGGCACCCAGAGCCATCCTGGGTGGGTGTGAGGTGTTCTCAGGAGCACTGGGGGTGAGCAGGAGCACCCAGAGCCATCCTGGGTGGGTGTGAGGTGTTCTCAGGACACTGAGCTGGGCAGGGCAGGTGCAGCCTGCACAGCTCCTTCCCCCGTGGCTCAGGCAGCTCCAGTGGAAGCTGCTGCTTCTCCACCAGCCGAGGCTCAGCCGGGCTGTGCTCGCTGGTTCCACGCTGTCATCCTGCTCTGGGGGCTGGGAAAAGCACAAATGGGGCTGGGAAAAGCACAAATGGGGCCTCTCACACCTTCCTGGGCTGCAGCCCTGGATTTCCTGCCTGCCCATGGCCCCCCACAAAACACGGCTGGAGCTCTGGATCTCCAGCCCTCAAGGGATGAAAATCAGCACTGCTCCCAGGAGAGGGGCAGAGCTCTTGAATAGGCCTACATTGTTACCAGGTATTTGCAGATTCTTTAATTGTTTGTGATAGATCAGGCTATAAGTGGGTTTTTTTTTCCAAAAGGTGTTCCCTGTTAATTTCAAAACAATCAAAAGAAAAGCAAGCTAGGGACAATTATGTAATGAAAAAAAATGCAATCAGGTTATTGACTTGTACCAAAGAACCACAAGCTAAATTGTATTTCTTCAGTAGTTAATTAAATAAATATATAGTAAGAATGTAAAACCTGTAATGACTATGGAGGAATGATTTAATCATCAGGGATCATTTTATAATCTTTAACTGCAATTAGAAATGAGGAATGGTACCAACATTCCTGCCTTTCCTATGATCTGTATTAAAGAACCAATCCAGGTAGGAGCTAATGCCCTGTTCTCAGGATTTTGACCACAACTGTGTAGTAAAAGTGATCAGTGAATTAATTGTCTTAAGAGTGGAACCTGATGATATTCCTGCTGAAGTCATGATCTCTTTATTTCTGTCCATCTTTGTGGAAGCTGGTGACCAATAGTGGAGCTGTGCTTATCCTGCTGTCCCTGTGTCCTGCTGTCCCTGTGTCCTGCTGTCCCTGTGTCCCTGTGTCCTACTGTCCTTGCTGTCCCTGTGTCCTGCTGCCCCTGCTGCTCCTGTGTCCCTGTTGTCCCTGTGTCCCTGTGTCCTGCTGTCCCCGTGTCCCTGTGTCCTGCTGTCCCTGCTGTCCCTGTGTCCCTGCTGTCCCTGTGTCCTGCTGTCCCTGTGTCCCTGTGTCCTGCTGTCCCTGCTGTCCCTGTGTCCTGCTGTCCCCGTGTCCCTGTGTCCTGCTGTCCCTGCTGTCCCTGTGTCCTGCTGTCCCTGTGTCCTGCTGTCCCTGCTGTCCCTGTGTCCCTGTGTCCTGCTGTCCCTGCTGTCCCTGTGTCCTGCTGTCCTTGCTGTCCCTGTGTCCTGCTGTCCCTGCTGTCCCTGTGTCCCTGTGTCCTGCTGCCCCAGCCCCCACTGCCCATCTCCCACAGGAACACAGAGCCCTTGTCCTTGTGGGCTGGGCTGCTGCACACAGCTCAGGATCACCAGAGGGCTCAGAGGGCACTGCTGGTGTAGCAGCATTCATTCCAAACCAGATCCAAGGATGTTGTGCTGAACAACCCAGTGATTCCCAGCCTGGATTTTCATGGAATGGAAGTGGTTCTATTTCTTACTTTAATTGTGCAGCAGCTCCCTTAGTGCAGAGGACAAACAGTGAACTCTTATGGAGAGTATGTTCTGACTCAGTTTCCCTTCACAGAATAAATTCCCTTTATTCTGTGTGTGTTCAGCCTCAACTGCTATGATGTGAGAAGAAAATTATAATGTTCTGTAAGAACAGATTGAGTTAAAGGTCTTGTTTTCCCTCTGAGAAGTAGTGATTTAAGGTGATCAATTATCATACTAGTTAACTTAGAGATGTTATTGCAAACAGGATTTAGGCAACCACACTTTTAAATTTTAAGCAATTATTGGGGTGGGGTTGCATGTATTCCCAGGAAATCCTGAAATGATACACAAACTGAGCAGAAAGACACAGTCTGCAAAGACCTCTGTTAAGATTTTTGTGAGAATGTGTATGCTTATGAAGATGAAGGATCTGGCGTCACTGGAAATGTATTAATCAGCAGACCAGACCTAGCACAATGCACTCTTCCCAATGGCCTTGGCTCTGACCCTTTTAAAGATAATGGGAATGCTGTCCACTAGGAACTAGATTAGGACGATCAAGTGCATTTCATCAGGGGTTGACTTGAACCATGATCCCAGAGGTGAAAAGGCAGAGGTTTATCCACTGAGCCAACCAGCCCCTGTCCAGATAAAATCTTGAATATGATGTATAAGGGCAAATTAGGCTAGAGAAAGGAAATTGATTGCTTAGGACCATTGCTACCTCAGACAGGTCGTAAGGAAATCCTGCCTATCCTGAAACTGCTCCTTTTATTTGAGATAGTCTTCTGAGGTGCCTGATTTCCATAAGTGTTAATAGGAAAATGGCTGCATGCTCTGCTTCTTTATTCAGAGGCAGCATTCCTGTGTTTAGAATTGCATTTGCTTAAATTAGCAATCAGTTGATCTGCCACTGGATAAACTGCAAAATGAGAAATGACAGGGAGAGGAAATGTTACCAGTAAATTGTTCTCACTAGCAGAACATAAATGTAAATCCAGATTGCACAAACAAGTCAATCCAGATGTGTTGGGTTAGCTGTTTACTGCAAGCTTCAAATAGAGGAATTATTCTGGTGTAAAATTTGTACATAGCACAAAGTTACAAACATTATTTCATGACCTTTTTCCCCATCCTGTCCTGTACAGCTGCTGTACAGCCTAAGGATAATTCAGGTGTACTGTGGTATATTTATTTTTTTTGCATTGGCTCTTGTTTAAGTCTAGCCCTAAGAGTAGGTTCAGCATCTGTATCTGCACTCAGGAATCTGCCTGTGGTATGATCTGCTGGCCCTTTTTAACCTGTGTGACGTGCAGGAGAATCTCCAGGGAGGCAATGTCTGCACCTGCATTCCAGTCCCCAAGTTCCTGGGTCTCACCATCATCCCTTACAGTTAACATTTGTGCACACAAGCACCATACTTCTGCATCTTGCCCTATGTCTATGCCCTATGTCTAAATCCTGTTTGCAATAACATCTCTAAGTTAACTAGTATGATAATTGATCACTTTAAATCACTACTTCAGATATATAAGTCTATGGCAAGCCAAATAAAAATAGAAAGGTGCTTAGTTGTTCTTTTGCCATCTCTCTGCAGTAGCTCAGTCCCCTTGTGCTCTCAGGCACCCCAGTAACCTCCCAGATGAAAGCTTGCATGCACAAAGGATTGCTCAGAGAAGAGCAAATACTGAGTTGGATATGAAAAGTTGTGCTTGAGGACACTTTGGCACAAAAGGCACAGCTGGAGGTGAGGGTGGGGTGCCCTGCTGTGAGGATGAGAGGTGGGCTCTGCTCCCTGGGCTGTGTGTTGCACAGGTGTGGGAGCACAGGTGCATCCCCTCATCCTCTCTGCTCCCTGGGCTGTGTGTGTTACACAGGTGTGGCAGCACAGGTGCATCCCCTCCATCCTCTCTGCTCCCTGGGCTGTGTGTGTTACACAGGTGTGGGAGCACAGGTGCATCCCCTCATCCTCCTGCTCCCAGAGCTGTGTTACACAGGTGTGGGAGCACAGGTGCATCCCCTCATCCTCTCTGCTCCCAGAGCTGTGTGTGTTACACAGGTGTGGGAGCACAGGTGCATCCTCCCATCCTCCTGCTCCCTGGGCTGTGTGTTACACAGGTGTGGGAGCACAGGTGCATCCTCCCATCTCTCTGCTCCCTGGGCTGTGTGTTACACAGGTGTGGGAGCACAGGTGCATCCTCCATCTCTCTGCTCCCTGGGCTGTGTGTTACACAGGTGTGGGAGCACAGGTGCATCCTCCATCTCTCTGCTCCCTGGGCTGTGTGTTACACAGGTGTGGGAGCACAGGTGCATCCTCCCATCCTCCTGCTCCCTGGGCTGTGTGTTACACAGGTGTGGCAGCACAGGTGCATCCCCTCATCCTCTCTGCTCCCTGGGCTGTGTGTGTTGCACAGGTGTGGGAGCACAGGTGCATCCTCCATCTCTCTGCTCCCTGGGCTGTGTGTTACACAGGTGTGGGAGCACAGGTGCATCCTCCCATCCTCCTGCTCCCAGAGCTGTGTTACACAGGTGTGGCAGCACAGGTGCATCTTCCCATCTCTCTGCTCCCTGGGCTGTGTGTGTTGCACAGGTGTGGGAGCACAGGTGCATCCTCCATCTCTCTGCTCCCAGAGCTGCCTCCTGCAGCCCCAGGCCAGGAGGGGAATCTGGATCTCTGCTGGCAGAGCAGCACCTCAGGCTGGGCTCTGCGGGTTCCAGTGGCCAGGGAGTCCTTTTGCCCAAGTAAGAAACATTTCACAGTCGTTCCTCAAGAGAATTCCATTTTTGACCACTCTACAAGTAATAATAGAACTATATTCTCCATGTTTCATGCTTTTGCCAAATTGCAGCTCACTTGGACTCTCAGGTGGGACAAACTGATGTTTCACACTAACAGATATATAAAGTTTGATGAAATAATCCACTGAGTGTGTCATGTTCGCAAGCTGTATATTCCTAATTAAAGTCTAAAGGTTTTAAAGACAGCATCCACTCAGTCATTCCTGACATTTTGAAGGAGCTTTGTCACAAGCTGTTGTGCACAGTGTATGAATTATTACAATAATATTTAGTGTGTGTCCCAGCAAAGTTGTGAAAATGGCAATTTGCATGAATGCGTTTTTCCAGAGTCAGTTTCCTTTTAATTCAAGGTGAGCACTGGAATCCCAGGAGAGTGAGCAACAAAGTGCATTTTTCCATCAGGAGATGGGCAGAGTGTGCCAGCTGTGGCCAGCAGGGCGGGCAGGGAGGGCAGATCCTCTGCAGGAGCTGGCTGCAGCCCGGGCTCCGGGCTGGGCTGGCTGTGGCACCTCTGGGGTGCCTGAGCCCTCGGGGCTGCTCCAGGGGTTTCACTGGCAGCTCAGCCCCAGGCTGGCCCTGCTCTGCTGTGCCTCACCCCTCATGCTGGGAGCATCTCCCTGGTGCCATCCCTGGGTGCCAGAGATCCACATTTCTGTGGGGGTTTGTGATTTGACAACACTGCCGTTCAGGGTATTTAGATAGATATGTGCAGAAATATAATATTATACAAAAACAGCACAAGTGGTACATTTATATTCAATGATTTGGGGTTTTCTTTCTGCAAAACATGATTTTAAAGACTGGCAATGAAAGAAGATTAAGATTTAAAATACTAGTAATAGATCATTTTACATAGTCTTTGTTAGAGAAAGAAGTAGCTTTAAAATCAGGCACAGTTGTGTATGGCATGTTCATGGATAATGGGAAGGATCAGCATTTCCACAAGACTTTACCTGGAGTCAGTAGACTGCTGAATCAGTTTCTAAATAATTTGCTGTGACTGGAAAGATGGAAAAATTACTGTCTTTCCAAAGTTTCTTGGAAAAAAACATGTGCTCCACAAGCCTGGCAAAGGAGGTTACAGTGACCAGGGTCCACATGTTTTAATTCTCTGAGGTCACTGCTGTGTGCTCATCTCCTCTTTTTGGTCTGAAACTTCATTTCCCTTTCACAGCTGTGAATTCTCTCGTGGGCCCTGCAGATGGATTTGATAAATGCTGCTAATATCACCTCCTGATCTACCAGTGCTCTGACTTTGGTCTGTAGGTCTTGATGAGTAATTGCCATTGTTCTACTCCAATGACTGCATTAAGTTGCCCTGTTTGAAGGGGTTCATACATGTCTGGTTTTAGCCAGGGTGGCCCGTTGCAGTGTACCCAGTAGATGCTGACCTTTTACCAGTGCCTCATTGCTTTAAATTGAAGCCAGCAGGTTTCTGCAACTGCCTAAACTCTCTTATAACTCTCTTTGATTACTGGCAAGCTGAATAATGTAGAAATTTAGAATTTTGTGCACTGCTTTCTCCTCCACCCTGGCACATAAATGCATGTTACAACACTGCCAAAAAAGGGGAGCAAAAAGTGAGACTCCTTCAGCAGGTTTACAGAATACACAGCACCCTAGGAAACCAGCAGTTTTGATAATTCCCTTAGGAGGTGATGGGCACTGCAGCTGACACAGAGATCAGTCCTGAACGCTTTTAATTTTCCTCAAATTAAATAGGAAATACCCTTTACTGCAAATGCAGTCATTCCTACACGTAGTGCCTGGCTGCATTCCCCACAGTGAGGGGTCACAGTGGCTCACAGGGACTAATAACTATCGATACACTGGGTGGGTGGGTGGATGGATGGATGGATGGATGGATGGATGGATGGATGGATGGATGGATGGATGGATGATGGATGGATGGATGGATGGATGGATGGATGGATGGATGGATGGATGGATGGATGGATGGATGATGGATGGATGGATGGATGGATGGATGGATGGATGATGGATGGATGGATGGATGGATGGATGGATGGATGGATGGATGGATGGATGATGGATGGATGGATGGATGGATGATGGATGGATGGATGGATGGATGGATGGATGGATGGATGGATGGATGGATGGATGGATGGATGATGGATGGATGGATGGATGGATGGATGGATGGATGGATGGATGGATGGATGGATGGATGGATGGATGGATGGATGGATGGATGGATGGATGATGGATGGATGGATGGATGGATGGATGGATGATGGATGGATGGATGGATGATGGATGGATGGATGGATGGATGGATGGATGGATGGATGGATGGATGGATGGATGGATGGATGGATGGATGATAGGTATTTTCATTCAGGTGTTCATCAGACATTCCTGTTGGGCTGGTCACTGGACATTGTAGAGCAAACATCTTGATGTAATATCATCAACTCGGTGTTGGAGCAGATAAAACATAGACCTTGCATCATATTCACTCTTATTTAGGTATAAATACATTGGTGAAACTGCGTTTGGAGAAAAAGAAAAGTCTCCTGACAACTGCCTATGACATGTAATTCTGAAATGCTCTGCCAGTCACAGCATTTTAAAATCTCTGTGTAGTTGCTCAAATTACCACAGCGTGTCATGTAACACCTTAAAGATTTGGTTCTTAAGGATGATCTTACTATGAGAAGATTAAATAAAACAATATATTGATTTTTAGCATTTGAACTTAATTTTTTTATCATTTTTAAGGCATTTAGAGTGACATACTCATGTTTCCTGTTGCAGCAATGGCATTATTCATGGTGCTGATGGGTACATATGAAAATGAGTGAGCAGTTTATGGTGAAATTGCCATGAAAGGAGTATGTTCCTAAAGGAGTATGTTTCTAAAGACAATGTTTGATGCTTTAAAAGTGAAGGCATTACCCTGTGAAATTCTGCCTGCTCCTCAGTATCATCTTGCCCATGTTAATTTTCCTTCATTGTCTGCTGTGCCAGGTGCTCCAGGCACCCGTGTACCTGTCCTAAAGCAGATGGAATTGACTGGTGCCTGTGCAGGCCCTGTGCCTTCTCTTACTACAGCTGCTTTCAGGGCAAGTGACATTTGTAATTGTTTGTGACAAGACCTAGTGAGCACCTTGCATCTGCATCAAAAATCCTGCTTTTTGAGATTGCAGGCTTAAATGAGAATGCAAGTGCTTTTCACTCCAAAAAATAATCGTTAAAACATACTCTTGTACTGAACAGGATAGCTGCAGTTTTCTCAGAATGCACAGTTCAGGTTTCCATCATCTTCCTTTCCTTTCCTCCCTGCCTGCAGTGCTGCCAGGTAAGCACAGAGAGGCTGTGGGGGCTCCCACTGCTCCCCTGAGCACAGGTAACCTGTCCTTGCCCTCACAGGAGAGGGGGATGTGTTTGGACAGAGGGGGACAGGTACTGCAACACAGTCAGTAACTAGGAAAAATAATTTATAAAAGTGCATGATTATTTAATACACAGAAGGAAGTAAAAGCTTTTGCAAATAATCCATTAAAAATATTTGGCTGTTTTATGTGGCAGGATGAATTCTTCACCATGAGCATTCCCTAAATCCTTCCAGGCACCTAGCTGGGCTTTGGCTTCAGGTTGAAGCTGTCTCTACCTGGGGGAGCTTGGGAAACTGGCAGCACAGTGCACAATGCTGTCCTGTTTCTGTTATCTGTCCCCAGTGTCAGCAGCTCATCTGCACAGCACAGGCACTGCAAACACAACTGCAGCAAACAAACACAGCAGAAACTTCTGTGGGTGATAATGCATTAGTCCTCTAAGCCCCAGGCCTCACTGAGTTTGCAAATATCATCACAGCAAGAGCAATCTGAATGTATAAAATTTTGAAAATGTGAATTGGTGTGAGAGGACAATGCCTCTATTGAACTTTGCCAACCCTTGGGATGCCCATGAGTAATTTATACCATTGTGTTCTGTGGAGCATTGTTCTTTCATTCAGTCCTCGCAGTTTAACACTTCAGAAACAGCCTTTCCCTCCCTCCCCTTCCTGCCCTGAGCTGTTTACTGGGAGCAGCAGGAAACATGCACAGACATACATTTCACTTAATAGTCCTAACTGGGAATGGCAGCTTGTTTTGCTGTCCCAGATCCATGTGGGTTGGTGGGTTTAAGGTGGAGGCACATGGAGCAGGGGAGGGATGGTGACACTTGTTTTCACAGCCAGTGTGTGTGTATGGTGGATGCCAATCTCTTCTGATTACTGGAATACAGAATCAGTCTGGAAACGTTAGTGATGATGGAAACATCCAGTTAATCTTCATTTATTGCTTCAGTTAGGCCAGCGAGTGCTGGACCAGCCCAACACTTCAAGGATTGAGTGTATTATTAGATACATACTGTATTATTGGATACATACATACATATTTTGAAATAGTTATCCAAACATATTAAATTCTCAGGCTTTCAGTCAGGTGTTAGGACAAGCTCAGGTTGTGGCAGTCGTTGGCATTGCAGAATCGTTTCCAGCACTCAGAGTTGGGTGTGGAAGAAGTTCAGCAGGAAAAGCTTTTTGCCATCATCTGGCATCTCCGTGTGGAAGGGCTGGGGAGCTCTCCGTGGAGAGGGAGCTAATCTGCAGTGCAGGTGGTTCAGGTAGTGCTTTTCACACAGATAATTAATGTGTACAAGTAGCTGCTAATTGCACGTTTCAGGAATGATTTATGAGGTGACAGAGGGGAAAGAGGGACACGATCTCATTTCTTTGGGAACCTCTGCCACTGCTAGACTGGTATCAGCACAGCTGTGAGATGGACATGATTAATGAGGAGTGGGCAGCAGTGGGACGGTGCCAGCACTCTGCTCAGAGTGCAGGGGCAGCTCCTGGGCTGGGCTGGCCGTGCTGGACACAGCCGAGCAGTCGTGGCTCAGTGGGGCACTCATCCCCGAGTTCTGTCAGTGGGCTTGTGCTTGCTAACAAAGACTGGGGGTGTTTATTCTCTCTGTCGAGGTCCAGGGGAAAACAAATGTGGGACTGATATGTATACAGGACATCAAATCTGGAGTTTGGAGCATCCCTGTGGGGCCCCTGTTTGGTGCTCTGTCCTGGCTGCTGACACCCTGAGCTGCTGTCACCTTTCCCTGTGTGTGCACAGCTCTGCTGGGGGAGTGATGTGCACATCCCTGTGAGTGCTGCACCTGCTGCTCTGCACAAACACAGAGTAATGTGATTCTTTCACTGGTGTTCTCATGGGCTGGGTAGCATTTCAGTTTGCTGCTCTTTTTTAGTGCTAATCTGGTTTATCTCTGAAAAGACTGCTAGTGAAATTTCAAGAAGTGTGGCCTTCCCGCAGTGTAAGTGCACTTGCAGGCGGAGCTGTGAAGAGCTAGTGTTACAACTTTCACTGAGGAAAACCAATGTTTCAACACTTTTCTCAAGGCACTGTTTATGTATCAAAATAGTCCAGATGGTTTTTGCGCTGTGTTATAAAAACTATTCTACAGAGTCTATACCTCAAGCTGTGTGTTATCATAGTCTCTTTTTATTTCCTTTTATATAATGTGGTATTTTTAAATTGCTGCAGTTCAACATAAAAGACTGAATGCATTTATTTCTATCTTTTATAGCTTTTAGAATTTGACAGAGAGCTGTCAGTCTTTAAAGACAGATTGTATGAACTGGACATCTCATTTCCTCCCAGGTAAGATTCATATATAATCCATTTATTTAACTAGCTACAACATAGTTGTTACTTGCAATGCTGGTAAAATGTGAATGTTCCCATATTTATTGCAGAAATTATGAAGATCTCTGTTCCTTTCATGATTGCTTATTCTCCCCACATCCCCTCCATCACTAATAAACCTCATGCCAGTCGTGCTCTGTAGCTCATCATGGGGGTTCCACTGGTGCTGTCTTTTATAGCTGCTTGTAAAACAGACCTGGCAGGGTGGTGTGCTCAGAGATGCTCAGGAAGGACTGTAAGCACTGGGCCCAGGCCACCTGTTAAATGAGATTATTGCAGCCATAAAGGCAGTGTTTGCCTCAGGCATTTGAGGACTGAGGGCAGAGCCTGCTGCCATCATTCAGGGAGGTCCAAGAGAGTATCAGGAAAGAGGACTGGAACTTAGATTCTGCTTTTTCAGCTTCACTAAACATCTGTAACTATTAAGACTGTTAGAATAAATTGGTTGTCTTAATGCACATGTGTGATTTTAGTCAGCCTGAGGTGTTCCAGCCATGAATGGACAACTCTTGCTACCACAAAAAACCAAGCTTTTTGCAAGTGGCAGTGCTATTCAGGAGAAACCTGTGGGAGATTTGGTGCCATTTTATGCATGTATGGTCCCTTTCCAAGAGTGAGGAAGTCAAATCTCACAGTTGCATTCAACGGAAAGAAATACTGCATTCACAAAGAAAAAGTAAAAAAATTAGTAGAAAAAAGGCAGATAAAATTATGTTTTTTATGTTTTTTGTTAATAGGTATAATATGTTTAAATACTGCTATTTTATGGCTCATGGACAGATAGAAAAGTATGATGTTTTGGCATACACCAAGAAAAATTTTGGGAAGCTTGCCTTTTGTGATCATAATCTCATTACTTCTCACCAGCCAGCTGTGATTCTGATTTGTATTGATCCCCTGGGACACTGGAAGTGTGCACAGAGCTACCAGCACTCTAAATTGTCCTTATTGATTGAGGGTGGTAGCAGCAGCCAGCAGGGTGTGTGCATTCCCGAGTGTGGCTCATCCTGGATCTGCTCAGGGTGGGTGAAGGTGAGGGAAGTGATGCAGTTTTATATCAGACAAACTCTTCATTTCTCCAACATGAGTGCTTTCAGCCAGAGCAAGGCTTGCCAAAAATACATTGTTCCGTGAATAGTTTCCAGCTTCTTCAGACCACTCTGAAGCTCTGTAAAGCTTTTCAGTGTCATGCTCCCCTCAAGCAGAGATCAGAAATTAGGTGTGAGTATTCTCTGTGTGTTTTAGTTCTACTCACTGTTTCCCTTTTAGCAGCTGGGTAGTAGTAGTAGTAGTAATAATAATAATAATAATAATAATAATAATAATAATAATAATAATAATAATAATAATAATAAATGGTTAAAAAATTTTTTATCTGCTGAAAGGTGGCATGTATATCTAAAGAGCAAACTGGCTTTCCATGCCTTTTTCTCCCACCCCTTCTTGTTTTCTGTGTCATGAGGCAAGGATCGCCCTATTATCTTACCTTACCCTCTTGCCCACCCCATGGTCCTTGCATGGCCACAGGCTCAGTAATGTATTTTTAACAGAAATAATTATTACTATTTTTAATCACACATAATTTTTGGCAGGTTTAGATAATTACTTATATAATACTTCTATGAGATTTATGGTTAAAATTGAATTTGTATCTGTAGATGGAATGGTATTAAAGCAGCACAGCAAATTAATGTTCCTGCATGTGCAAAGGAGTTTTGCAGGGTTTTGTCAGACTGCACATTAGCTTCAGGACTTGTTAGTTAATTTGAATGTGGGAAGGACTGGGGAGCCACTTCTGGGCTGTGCCTCAGCCCAAAATCAGCATCTCTGCAGGCATAGTAGGGAACTCAAAACTATCTACTGCTCCTCCCCAGTGCAGTGCTTCAGTTCAGAGCAAATGTCTGCTTGCTGTGCTCTGAATTCTTCCTCCTGCCGTGGGTGGTCACCCCTCAGAACCATCCAGAACCGTCTGGACTGAGCCGAGGGCTCCTCCAGCCCAAGCCATTCCTTCATCCTGTGATTGTATAGCACTGACAGCATCTGCGGGCCTGGCAATTATCTCCCCTCTGTTCAGCAGCCCTAAGGCATTTCCTCAACTCCTCTTCAGTTCCGAGTTCCTTTTAATTCTTCAGTGGATGTGCCCAAGCCCTGCCAGCTCACCCCCTGTGCCAGGGATGCAGAGAATGAGCTCCCAGGGAAAAGGGGCTCATCCCCTGCTCTGACCCAGGCTGCTCTGCTGTGTCCCAGGGCTCCCAGCACGTTCTCTCCAGGGTCCTGGAGCCTGCAGGGCAGTGGGGGAGGACAGCCTGGGCCAGGCAAGCCCTTCCCTCACAAACCTCCTCTGTCCTGCTGAGACATGCCACAGGTGAGGGCAGCACAGTTTCACAGGAAACCACGGCCTGTGTGGCAGGTCTGCTGTGCTGGGCAGCCTACAAAAAAACTTTCCAGCAGGGTATTCTCCAGACATTGTTCACCCACTCCTATATTCCTGTATTTTGAGGTCTTTTGTTTTATATAGTGAATATTCGTGTTTTCATCTTTACCCTCTGTGATCCAGTGTAGCCCGTAGCAACCCAAGCCACTGGAGACTAAACACAATTTAGAATTTTAAACTCTGTGAGCTCTGTCACTCACAGGCTGAACAGCCTGGCTGTGAGCAAACAGCCCAGTGTGAGGCTGCAAAGGGCTTCGTGGTAGTCAACAATCACTGCAAAAGGCAGGAGGTGTGAAAAAAAGAAGTAAAGACATTGTGGTCTGTCAATGTACAGGTGGGCAATTGTTCCCTTTATCGCTGCTCTCCATTAATTATTGTAATTATTCTTGTAGCTGTTGTACAGCAGAGATAGGAGCTGACTTTAGCAGGAGTTCACACCCACATACAAGGTTTGCTCTCAGATAAGGCTGCATGCACAGCAATCTCATGTATTAATCATTCTCTTAAAGTGACCTACTCTTGTTTGTTGTTGAATTAGGCTGTCATGTAATTTGCTGGTTGGACATATGTTTGTGTCTTGGATACCCTCTGTGTGGTATTTGTCTCAGCAGACCCTCTGCTCTGGCTTTTGACACCTCTGAGCAGGAGACAGGTTCAATCTCATTTACTCTCAGCAGAGTGTTCCTCCTTTGGAATTCTCTCTTGCACTGGTTTGTTATTCTGCAAAAATCTTATTTAGTCCATAAAATATTTTTTCTCTACCTTGTATTTTGCCCCATGA
This sequence comes from Luscinia megarhynchos, assembly GCA_034336665.1. Taxonomy (NCBI): domain Eukaryota; kingdom Metazoa; phylum Chordata; class Aves; order Passeriformes; family Muscicapidae; genus Luscinia; species Luscinia megarhynchos. Next base: position 573,245 of record CM067569.1, read on the forward strand.
CCCTTTTCTGTTCCAGAAGGTTGCACAAGGCTGTGTATTTTTCAGGTCTGATTTGCACTGGGCCAGCCTGCTCTGCATGAAGCAGAGCCCAGAGCACTCCCTTGTTCCTTCCCTTCTGCAGAGACCATTCAGAGCAGAACCCCTGGTGCCACTGGCAGAGCCCAGGCTCACCCCGGGTGTGAAATGCAGGGACAAGGTGATGGTTTAGGGCTGCCCGTCCTTCCCAGGGCTCTCACTGCCTCTGGAAAGGTTCTGCAGCACTGGGGATGCAGGAGTGCTCCCTCTGAAGCGTGTTTCAGACCAGTGTGCACAGGTGTTGAGGCAGGGAGCGGTCTGCCCAGCCAGGGGAAGGATTCTGGTGGGAATCCCTCGCTGGGAGCCCTCCTGCTCTGCGCTGGCCCCTCCTGCCCCCAGGGCGTTTGCGGGTCCCCGCCGCTGTCACCTTGGCTCCTGCTGGAGCTGTCCCCGTGGTGCCCGTGCAGCTGGTGCACGCACGGCTCTGCAGGCTCCGTGTGCAGGCTCCGTGTGCAGGCTCCATGTGCAGGCTCTGTGTGCAGGCTCTGTGTGCAGGCTCCGTGTGCAGGCTCCGTGTGCAGGCTCTGTGTGCAGGCTCTGTGTGCAGGCTCCGTGTGCAGGCTCCGTGTGCAGGCTCTGTGTGCAGGCTCTGTGTGCAGGCTCCGTGTGCAGGCTCCGTGTGCAGGCTCCGTGTGCAGGCTCCGTGTGCAGGCTCCCGTGTGCAGGCTCCATGTGCAGGCTCTGTGTGCAGGCTCCGTGTGCAGGCTCCGTGTGCAGGCTCCGTGTGCAGGCTCCGTGTGCAGGCTCCGTGTGCAGGCTCCGTGTGCAGGCTCCGTGTGCAGGCTCCGTGTGCAGGCTCCGTGTGCAGGCTCTGTGTGCAGGCTCCGTGTGCAGGCTCCGTGTGCAGGCTCTGTGTGCAGGCTCCGTGTGCAGGCTCCGTGTGCAGGCTCCGTGTGCAGGCTCTGTGTGCAGGCTCCGTGTGCAGGCTCCATGTGCAGGCTCCGTGTGCAGGCTCTGTGTGCAGGCTCCGTGTGCAGGCTCCTGTGTGCAGGCTCCGTGTGCAGGCTCTGTGTGCAGGCTCCGTGTGCAGGCTCCGTGTGCAGGCTCCGTGTGCAGGCTCTGTGTGCAGGCTCCGTGTGCAGGCTCCATGTGCAGGCTCCGTGTGCAGGCTCCGTGTGCAGGCTCCGTGTGCAGGCTCTGTGTGCAGGCTCCGTGTGCAGGCTCCGTGTGCAGGCTCCGTGTGCAGGCTCCGTGTGCAGGCTCCGTGTGCAGGCTCCGTGTGCAGGCTCTGTGTGCAGGCTCCGTGTGCAGGCTCCGTGTGCAGGCTCCGTGTGCAGGCTCCGTGTGCAGGCTCTGTGTGCAGGCTCCGTGTGCAGGCTCTGTGTGCAGGCTCCATGTGCAGGCTCTGTGTGCAGGCTCCGTGTGCAGGCTCCGTGTGCAGGCTCCGTGTGCAGGCTCCGTGTGCAGGCTCCGTGTGCAGGCTCTGTGTGCAGGCTCCGTGTGCAGGCTCCATGTGCAGGCTCCGTGTGCAGGCTCTGTGTGCAGGCTCCATGTGCAGGCTCCGTGTGCAGGCTCCGTGTGCAGGCTCCGTGTGCAGGCTCTGTGTGCAGGCTCCGTGTGCAGGCTCCGTGTGCAGGCTCCGTGTGCAGGCTCTGTGTGCAGGCTCCGTGTGCAGGCTCTGTGTGCAGGCTCTGTGTGCAGGCTCTGTGTGCAGGCTCCGTGTGCAGGCTCTGTGTGCAGGCTCCGTGTGCAGGCTCTGTGTGCAGGCTCTGTGTGCAGGCTCTGTGTGCCCTCCTGAAGTGACTCGGAGCGTGGCCGCGGGGCTCACACGGCATCCCCGGGGCTCGGCGGCGTTCTGCGCCCGTGGCAGACAATCTGGTTCAAACAGCAGTGTGTCTCACTGCTTGGCTTAGATCTGCTGCTAAGGCCAGCATGTGAAGATAAATTACATGGGGGCATTTGTTAGGAAGAGATCTAGGGAATCCAACTCTCCCTTTCAGGTTCAGGGAAATAAAAAATGCTAATTCAGTTTCAAGGAAGAAACACTCTGGTAGCTGACAAAAACTAGATGTCACCCTTTGGTTGGTTGAATGGCATTTTGTTGAAATCACACTTATGTACCAGCTCACACTAATTCTGATTGTAAATTAAAAATATCAAAATATTTTTACTTATATCTTTGGCCCTAAAACTTTCAGAGCACTCAAAGGTTGTATTGGCAGTCCACGGTCACCATCCTTTCCTCAGGTAAAAGTATCTTAGACAATCTGAGAGCACATCAGAGCTGAAAGTAAATTGATCCAATATTTTCTCAGAAAATAGGAAAATAGTAATAATTTTCTTATGAAAAGTGGTTGGGTTTTTCCTCTTTTGACATTCTCTGTCAATGTCATACATAAATAGAAAGAGACCTAAAAGTGAAAAAGGGTTTAGTAAATGTGAGTACTCTTACCTAAGTTCAAAATAAAACAAACCAAATCAAAACTGTCTCTCAGTTCTTCCCATAAAGAGCTCATCTTTCATTGATAGTTCTATCCCATCTCAAATACTTTGTGTTGTAAAAAAGTCATTGATATGAAACGCGGGGACGACTGGCAGATGAGGGAGCACTGCGAGTTTTTGAACAGGAAACAACAGGATAAGGTTTGCTGAATGATCTGCATTTGGACCTCGATCGGGCTGCACAGCTGTTCAGATGGACTGAAAAGGAGCAAAGAGCTGAATTCTCCCCACTGCTGCCCAGTGAGTGCTGCCCAGCTCCTGGAGCAGCCCTGGCAGGGGGCTGTGCAGAGGGCAGGGCCCTGGCAGCTGGAGCACAGCTGGAGCACAGCTGGAGCACAGCTGGAGCACAGCTGGCGCTCTCTGCCTGGGGCAGCCACAGTGGGACCCTCCAGAGCAGCCAGTGTTAGAAATCCGTGTCCCTGGCAGCTTTTCTCCCCCTCACACGGGGAGGAGTTGGAGGAGTTCCTCAGGAGCCTTTTCCTGGCTGCACATGCAGTTCAGGACACACTGACACACTGACACACTGACACACACTGACACACACTCACACACACTCACACACACTCACACTCAGACACACACTCACACACTCACACTCACACACACTCACACTCACACTCAGACACACACACTCACACCCACACACACTCACACACTCACACACTCACACACTCACACACTCACACTCAGACACACACACACACACACCCACACCACACTCACACACACTCACACTCACACACACTCACACACTCACACTCAGACACACACACTCACACACCCACACTCACACTCACACACACTCACACACTCACACACACTCACACACTCACACTCACACACACACACACACACACTCACACACACTCACACACACACACTCACACTCACACACACTCACACACTCACACTCACACACACTCACAGACACACACACACACTCACACTCCCACACACACTCACACACTCCACACTCACACACACTCACACACTACACACACACACACACACTCACACTCACACACACTACACACACACTCAGACACACACACACACACTCACACACACTCACACACACACTCACACACACACACTCACACACCCACACTCACACACACACACTCACACCTCACACACACTCACACACCCACACTCACACTCACACACACTCACACACTCACACTCACACACTCACACTCAGACACACACACACACACACACACACTCACACACACACACACACACTCACACACACTCACACACTCACACTCAGACACACACACACACACACTCACACACACTCACACACACACACTCACACTCACACACACTCACACACTCACACTCAGACACACACACACACACACTCACACACACTCACACACACACACTCAGGCACACACTCACACTCACACACTCACACACACTCACACACACACACTCACACTCACACACACTCACACACTCACACACCCACACTCACACTCACACACACGGCCTCGTTGGCTGGCAGGATGCTTTGCAGTGTCAGACGACTCCTGTCCCTGCAGTGAGTGCTGCTGCAGAGGTGTCTGCTCACCTCTGACAACACCTGCCAGCAGCAGTGCTGCTCTGGTGCTGCTGACCCTCTCGGTGTTTGTTTTCCCCAAACAGTTGCCAGGCAGTTCTCATCCTTACTGCCTGCAACAACAGTGGTTCGTTGGACTGCTCCTTATTAACTGGTTAGCAATTCATCAAAGTGTTGGGTTAAATTTCAACAATACTGATTACTATTAATGATGTTGCTGGAAGTTTTATTCAGAAAATCCACCTGACAGTAATCCTGATTAAATAAGTGCAACTGAAACAAAAGTTTGTGAAATAGGGTGGAAAAGCAGCTAGAAGCTTCATCTTGAGAAAGAGTAAATCCTAAACACTGGAGATAAATAGTGCAAGATTTTCACGTGGATGCTCCAGAGCTGTCTGTGTGTTATCCAGGGTGTGCACAGTCAAGGTGTGTTTTGTATAGTTCTGCTGGCTGGCATACACAGAGAAAAACAAGCTCTTTTTGCTATTTATTACCCTGCTAACATGAGTGGTTAAGGTCCTAAATTCCAACTTGGCCACTGTTCTAAATTGGGCATACAATTTGTTCCACAGGGAATTCCCCATTTCCCCATTGTGTTTTTACACAGGTGTGATATGTAAAGAAGTGTGTAACAGAACACTGAGGAAGTGTGTACATCCTTACACCCTCCAACACCTGTGTGGTGGCATAGAGCTATTTATTTATCATTTGTGTTTCTGTGCTACCTAGGGGCCTTTATCTGTTATGTCATCATTTTTTATAAGCACTCTCTGATCATTCTCAAGATCTGTTTTCTGTGCATTACACAAGGTACATTGTGACTGAGGCAGAATGCTAAGGAGAGGAAAAAATAATACATTCTCCCTGTCTAATTATGGGACAGGGAGAGCTGCTTTTCCCTTTTTCTCTGCCACGCACAGAAGGATGGCACAATACTTTCCCACTGGGAGATTGATACTGGAATTTTAAACTTTTATTTGATATAGAGTCCTTGAATTTCTTTTTATCAGATCTGCAGATATTTTTATCAAATCTGTAATTATCTCTACAATTCACAAATCAGAAAATCTGTTGACTAGAATTACTAAGTAAGTTTTTAATTAAAAACTGGGAGTTCCTTACTTGCCTGGAGTGAATGTGTTGAAAGAGGCTGGAGATGTCAGCAGAACAAATCTAATTTAATGCCCCTGATCACAGACAGTCTTATTCCTAATGTCTTTTGGAAGATGGATATTACAGGAATAGTTCTGCTTTTTGCATGCACACAAGCTTAAATTCACAGTAATTTTTAAGAGACTGTAATGATGATTCTGGAAGCAGTCACACTATTTTCATGCTACTGTTCACTTAGCTGTGGAACAGGATGATGGAGACAACTTCTGGGGCGTATGGTATTGGAAAAGTTTTGTTCTGGAGTAGTATACATTCAGCAGCATGTTTTACAAAACCTTTCTCAGTGACAGTTCTATTCCAGAAACCTCTAATGGAGCTTTTATTTGCTAAAATCTATTTAAGATCAGTGGCATATTATAAATTAAAATATCCCTACAACCCAGAAAGACACAAAAAAAAGAATCCCTCATGGGAATTTTGAACCATATTTAGCTATGACCACTATTTGAGCCCATCTGCAAAAGAATTTTGCTTATTCCAAAGTGTTTGTGACCCCTCTAGTTTTCCCCATTTTGGGGGCATGTATCTTGTTAGGATTTTTTGTGATGATGAGGACTTCCACTCACCAGAGGGAATGGAGGGAGGGAGCTTTTTTATTGGAGTGCAGTGAGACAGAACACTCCATGCTTCTTGCTTCCTTCGAAGGGGTCTTTCTTACAAAAAAGAGCTTGCCTCACTTTATTATGTTAAATTATTACCTACAGGTAATTTTGTCTGGGTAATTTTGCAGCATTTATTTTCATCTCTGTCCCAGCCATTAGAATTCTGGTTTGTCAAAGATACTTGTAAACTACAGTAACTTTTTGACTGGGTGATCAGTGCTAAGGACCTTGAAAAATCGGCAGAAGTTTTCACCCTGTGAAAACATTAAGATAAATAAAGCAAATTGATAAATACCATTTCATAGAATATAGGCTCTAGGATTTAATGCTCTAACACATAGCAGTAACAGATCATTCCAGGTACAGAACATCATATTTCAAAGGCCATACAGTTAATGCTGTAAGAGGAATGTGATTGATCCTTATACCTTTATGTCATAAAGAGTAGCTTCAGGTAGGTGGGGTTCTGGAGGAGTGAAGTAAGAGCTTACCAGAAAAAGTCAACCCTTGAGCTGCAGACAAAGAGCTTCTGCTACCAATGTAGGATTGCATCATCAAATAGGTGACAGACACTCAGAAATAAGCTGTACTTCTGTATGTCAGTGAAGCAGCAAATTGAATTCTCATAATATGTTTTGAAAATGAGTCTTGTTAGGTTTGATGAGGTGGAAAACGTACGGAGATCACTGGTTTGTTCCAATACATTCAGGAGGCTTTTCTTGGACGTTTGCCAGGGCTAATCTTTTTAATGGCAGTGTAGCTTGTAAACCCATTTGGTAGAGAGCTGTATGTCTCTGTTTCAGAGTATCACACCAAGCAGGATGGTAAATAAGTTTCTCTTCAAGCATGCAAACCCTTTTTTTTACAATACCAGAAATTATGTTTTAAGATACATATCAGAAAAACCTCAGTGTTTCCTTTATTAGTTCAGTGAGGAGCAGAATAAAATGGAAATGTCTTTTCAAATACACGTACATATGTAGATGTTTGGGGCTTTTAAGAGTTCTATCAAGGGCCAACTTCAGTTGATTCAGGCCCAGTATTCAAGAAGCTGAGCCTCTTGAAGAAGTTTGAGTCACAAACCCTCTGGATTTCTCCAAACCCTTTGGGCCTTACAGAGTGGTGAGCCATCATCAAGGGCAAAGTTCTCATTAGTAAACTAATGAGAAGATTTGGATGAGATATTAAAATTCTGGCCTCAGCTTGTTGATGTTGAGCCAGAGGTTGCCTTTCAGGTGCCTCAGATGATCTCAGCCCATGGGCACAGACAGATGTGTTACCTCTAGTTACATTCTGTAGATTAAAATAAACACTTTCTGTTGCCCTTTAAAGCCAAGTTAGAATGCACTGGAGATGTCATAGGATGTTTATGATGGCCCCAGAATGTAACTACCATTTAATCTGCTTCTATTCAAGATGTCTTTACAAAATAATATACTTTTTTCTTAACAGAATTTCATAGGTATGGGATTTTCTGTAGTCAGCATCACTTTGTTTAAATCACATTCCTGATTCCTTGGTTCTGAAGGAATCTCCTGTGAAGCCTGCTGTCTTGTCCTGTCTTCTTTTCTGTCACTCTTAAAGAATCCATACAGGAGAGGTTTGTGTACAGCTGCAGTGATCTCAGCACTCTGAACTCTCTTTTCTGTTAAATTATTCCTGGGTAACACCCCGTGAGGGAATCCTGTGAAGAAATCACACAAGATGAAGTTTTTTTTCTCTAGGTTTCATTTTTCAAGTTCTGCATGTACATTTTTCTGTAGTCTCTTGATTACTTCAGGTTGTTGTTGAACTGATTTTTGTACTTCCACACAGATAAACAGTTTGCTGTCTTTAAATGCTCCTGCATGCCAATGCACAAGGTGGAGGTGAGAGTTTTGAAACTGTGTCTTAACGTGTTAAGCATACAGTAGAGTTGTAGATCTGAGAGAGACGTAGAGAAAGGGCACATGAGAAGGAAAGAGGGAGGAGAAAAGAGAGATAAAGACGTCCAAGTGTCTGGAAGAGCTGCTTTTCACCAGTGAAGCTGTGTAAGTGATGTGGCCCTTTGAGGCAGGGTTTCAGGCTGTGGTTGGGCTTTGTCTGCAGCTACCCCTACAGCGAGGACTCCAGCCAGGGGAGGCAGTACATGAACACCAGATGTCCCGCCTGGTGCGACAGGATCCTCATGTCCCACTCGGCCAAGGAGCTCCTGCTGAAGGTAAGAACAGACCTGCAGCCCCCGGGGCTCCACACTGCATGTGTCTGCACCAAAGGCAAGCAGAGCCAAGCTGGAGGCAGCACAGCATGGTTGGAAATGGGGGGGTGTGCTCCCAGTGCTTTGCAGTGGCTAAAAGACAAGATTTCACAAGCACTTCTTCTGGTATCTGAGCTGCCAGTGATGATGACTGACTGTCTTCCATCCTGTGCCTCTTCTGTTGGGGATGCATAGCACTGGGAGACTGACTTTAAAGTCTTGCTTTAAAGGCTTGCCTTCAAGAGAAGAACAGAAAGTAAAAGCCCCTGTGAAAGTCCCCATTAGCCCCCAGCCCACCTGCAGTGACACAAGCAGCAGCACTGTCCCTGCCAGGCACTCAGCAGGGGTGCAGACAGGAGCAGGTACGAGTGGCTGCTGGCTAAGGAGTCAGCAACTGAGAGAAGACCTGAGGTACCAGTGGTGGATTCCTGAGGCACTCCCCAGAGTATGCCAAGTCCTACACAGGCCAAATCTCTCACTGTCCCCTGAGTGAGGATAGTCTCCAGCAGGCAGGATCCTAACTTTGGTACATCAATTAGGAGCCGAAATTTGGACGTTCCATTAGAGCTTTAGAGATAAACTTGTGCGACATTTTTAGAACATGCCATTCCTCTTGGGATCTTGGTGTTTTTAAGATAGGGTTAGGGTTAGTTGGTGATGCTCTGTCCAAGGTTAAATGATCTAAACATGGTTCAGTAGCCTTCCAGTTTTCTGTCATTTGCTCTCTCCTTCTTGTTCCACTCTGCCCTCCTCCTTTTGGTGGAGGCAGTGGCCAGGTCAGCTGGTTACCCGTGCCTGTCCCTGTGTGTGCTCCTGTCCTGCTGAGCCTGGGTCTGAGCAGAGCACGTCAGGAAATGGGGTGTGCTGTGCCATCTCCCCCTGTGTGCTCTGAGCTGGCAGCAGGAATGGATGTGCTGCAGTGAGGTTGTCTTGCTGGCCAGACTGCATGACTCAAACAGACTTACTGAACCCAAAATTGCCAAAAGTCATGTGTCTGCTGTGTGCTCCCATGTAATTAATGCAGTTTAGTGGGAGTGAATTATAGAAAATAATCTTCCAAGTAAGTCAATGTTCTATAGCTTCATGGCTTTTTTTTTTCAGTTTAAATTAAGTACACCCTTGAAACTTGCTCTCCCGAAGTTTATAACCTTCTTTTTCTCTCTCATCAGGGTTATTTATCTCGTGATTGGACTGTTTGCTTTGCAGTATATAACTCACTGAAAGGCTGGGAACGTGTTTTCCACAGCTACTCAAATTTCAAGTCAATTCACTTCCACACGTGTTTAATGTGTAAAAACTGTCTGCATGGCATCATGAAATTTTACCCAAAATTTTAGACAATGCATGTTCTGCTGTATTCAATAAAAAAGTGTGAAGCCTAAAGGCAATACAAACTTTATAGTCTAACAGTAATGTCAAAATCAGTGTTATTTGTTTTTCTTATACAAAATACCATGTGAAAAAGTGAGACTTCACCCAAAATGTTACTGATAGTGCTTGAACAAAGGATTAAAGCCATTAAAAGAGTGGCCAGCGAGGGAAGATTTTTTTTTTTAGGCTATGAATAAGGAGATAGAAGTGTACACAAAAGCTTGAAGAGTGCAAACAGTACAGAGGGAAAGGAATTCTTTCTGATTATCTAGAGGGCTATAACTTGGAAATAATAGGAGAAAATTAAACAAGGGAAAAGCAAGTTAGAGTGCTGAAGAAGTTTGTAACAGGTCAGTTCCAATTTCCAGTCTCTGTGTAACAGAACCCATCAGCTGGGTGGTCACAGCTCACCTTTGCCGTGCCCATGGCTGTCCCTGGAGCTCTGCATGTGCAGAGTGTGGCTGGCACTTTGGGACAGCTCCAGAGTGCCAAGGGACAGGTGCTGCTGGGGCCAGACTGGGCTCTAGCTCCATTCAACACAGGACTGGCTTATCCAGCCCAAAGCCAAACCGGGATCCTGGCCCTTAAAACCTGATGAAAACAGCCATTAGAAAGGAATGCTGAAGTGAGAGGGGAGAGGGCAGAATGACCCTACAGGTTTCTGTGGTTCTGTGCAAGAAACAGTGTTGGCCTTGACTGAGAATTTACTCCACTGCAGAAACCTATGCTTTGAAGCTTTTAAAGGAACTCTGAAGAAAGTAAAAGCAAATTTTAATTAACGATTGCCCTGTAACAAATTCTTAAAATATAAATGTATATGAATTTTTAAATATTTTTTCAGTTGTAACTATCTATTGAATATTCTTATACAGGTGATTATTTTGCTGCATTAATTTTTTTTCTTATAGGCATTAAAGTGTTTATTTTTCTCCGTAGGCAATTCTGTATTTCATTTCAAATAAAAATTGTAGTAGATCTGCATTTAAATCCTAGGTAAAGAAAGGATAGTGTGCACAAATTGCCACTGCTCAGAGTGCTCAGCTACACAGTAGGCATTACAGATTGTACTGACATGGGGCTGTAAACAGCTTTCATGCAACATCATCTATCATGCCATGGTCGGTTACCTCACCATCATGTTATTTTCTGCTTCCTGAGCCCTGAACCACCAAAGGTTGCCCACGGCTCGGGAGCTGCGCTGCCGCCTGGGCGCGCCGAGTAATGAATGCTCAGCCAAGTGGATATTGTTTCTGCTCGTGCACTGCTGTAATTTGTTTATCTGTCTAAAGATTATGCAGTTGAAAATCCACAATTTTATGCTGCCTTTGTAAATTATCAAGTCGCTTTTGATGAATGTATCCCCACTTCCGACGATGGTGGCATTATGATCTTGAAATATTGGAAAGTGCTCATGCATACAATGCAGAAGGTTATGTTTTTATATTTTTGGCAGACAACCGTGCTGTAAAGTAAATCTGACCTTAAGCTTCCTTACTGCATTAAAGATAATTCAGTTTTAACTTTATAGTCCTAAATGCTACTGTTTATATAAAGTTATTGCCCAGTCAAACTTGACTGATTACAGATGAGAAAGTCTTGGCTGTTTCCTACAAAATAAATTAGTATTGCCAAGTAGTTTAAAGCACATCTACGATTGTATTAGAGACTGGAGAGTGTGCAGATTACAGATTTAATTAGCTCATAGAAATTGTTCGGCACAATGAAAAATCATTTTGCATGGCTATGTATTTGTATTTATTCCTGAAGTACTGTGCTAGAGAATCAAAAGAGCTCCTCCAAATCACGTTTATTGCAAACGGCAGTAAGATGAGTACATTTTATTATTCATTAAGATAAAAATGCTAAAGAAGTCAGTGTATAAGGGTAAAGTTCAACATGGAACAAAATGAAAGCAATTCATAATGGAGACTAGAGGAATGTCATCCGTCATTTGCTGCTTTTCTTAAAATCACTGAATGCTTTTTTTCAGATGAAGAAATTTATCTCAGGGAAATGGTTAAAGATTATACTCATAACCTGAAAGTAATCATTCATCTCTCTGAACATTTAAAATCCCCTATATGATGAAATCAAATGCTGTTATAAGGCAACATGGATTGCATTTAATTCAAAGAACATTTATCTCACCTAATTCAATAAAAATTGTGTTGTTCTTAAAAAAGGACTGGCCAAATGTGCTTGCTGCATTTTGCGGCAGAAGCCTGGAATGCAACTACACCCAGTCCCTCATTTCACTTAGCACAGTTAGCCACGAGTATTTCCCAAGGTCCCACCAGCAGGGAGGAGGCACAGAGGTCTCGGGGCTTTTTGTGCAGGCAAACTGCAAAAATTACTGCAAGCAGAGCTGGACATAAGAGTTCATTTTACACAGCAAAGATGTGTTAATACCACCTCGTTCAGAAACTGGTTTCATCTATTTGCACAGTATTTCCAGTGTTCCTTTCGGTGTGTGTAATCTGGAGAATTATTGGACTGACTAGTGTTTTATTGTGTTCTTTTTTTTTTAAACTAGTCAGAAAATGATGAGAAGATAGTAATATATGACCACATTGGGCCAAATGTCTGCATGGGGGATCACAAGGTAATTAAATTAAACATTTCAGTATTTTCTCTTCTAAGTTTTTTATTAAAAAGAATAGTGTATGCACTAGGTTCTGTTAATTGTAAGCCAGCTATATCTCTGCCCTGTTTTTAAGTCACACCTTGAAAATGTTTCAAACTGAAATTCAGCTGAGGTCAGTCTGTGTATCAGAATAGCTGCTTGTAGGAAATCAAAGAACAGGACAAGGGGTGCTAGAATGAAAGCAGGATACAGTGCAAGTGAAGAGGAGCAGCCATCTGTACACTTACAGCTCTTCTAGCCAAACACAAATGATTTCACTGGGTTATCAGCCATGTTTCAAAGCATAGCTTCAACCAGTTGATGTGCTTATTAGTAAAAGAACATATTGGCAGTTGGATGCTCAAACATGTGACAAAAATAATATAGAAAAAGGTTAAATAATTACATAAATACCAGTTGTTGAAATTAATAAAATACCTGAATTCTACTTGCTGAAGATACCAGACAGAAACCTAAGTTAGAAACACAATAAAACAGAGTATTTGCTTTCTTTGAAAAAGCCAATTGAGGAGTAGGAGGTAACCTCTGGAAGCCTAACTAAAAACAGCACTGAGGCTCTTGAGTGATAATTGAGGGACAGTGGGTAATTGTATATGTGTATATGTGAACACACAAATCTGAACTCACAAATCCATACCCCTATATAATTCCATGCTCAGAGTTCTTGTGAGACAGAGAATTGTTTTCTAAGGAAAAAAATGCACTTAAGGCATTTGATCCAGAATCATCCAAGGTTTTAAAATAGAGCAGCTTACTAACTTATGCAGTAAACAAAAAGCTCTGGGTCTGCCAGTTCAGAAACAGCAGGTTTTGTTTCCTTTCTCACCAAAGTGGTGTGGCACTGTTACAAAAGGGAGATGTGTAGGGGACCTGAGCCTCTTCCCACAGAAATCTGTGGAAAATTTTCCCTTAGGTTTCAGTAAGAGCAGAAATCTGTAAGGAGATGATATAGTTCCCTTGTTCATTTTGTAATTAGATTAATTAAAAAACTTGTAACATTTTGTTTCCGGTCATAGAGAAGTTTTTGTTGTATTTACTACTGACTGTAAAGAAACAAAAAAAGCCACAAACGTATATTTCAAACATGTAACTTCTATTTTTCCCTAACTTGCTGCAGCCTGTGTTCCTGTCCTTTCGAATAGCTGCTGGGGCAGGTAAACCTATTGCAAATGTGCACAAGTGTTGTGTCGTGCAGTGATGTGGTGGTAAATATCATCTTTTTTCTTTACGTTTCTATTACATTTTCTACATCATTTCCCCTGTGTTTATCTTTCTTTTTTAAAAAATGCCAATTCTGCAACAGGAAAAAGATGCCTACGAGGTGAGAAGATTTTCCGTGAAACCACACTGTAGCCAGGAGGGAAGGCAGCACACTGAAATCTAATCCTAACAGCTGTATTGATAATTCCAGTCCTGAGTGCCACATTTTTAGACTGCTGATCGTACACTATGCTTCAGCATCTGGACTCTGTTCAAGAGAAGCCTCACATACCTCACTGTCTTGTATGTTCATGTGACATCAAGTAGAAATGTGGAATTATTTTTTATATATATGTCACAGTTCTGTTGCCAAAACTCTAAATAGACAGCAGAGATGTTACTATTCTAGATTTCACAACCTTCAACTTTTAATAAGTGTTTGTCGATGTGGAAAAGCTATTCCAGCATATTACAAACTTTTAAAGGTATCATACCCATTATATATCTTTACCACTTTGGGATTTTGTACATTGGATTGTATAGATAGAGATATTGATGGTTTTAAATGGTATTTTCTTTTTTGACCAAGGCTTATGGTTTGTGTCTTAGTTTTAGTATTTTGTTTTTCATTTTTAAATTTTTTTTCTCATTTTATTTACTATACTGCCATGTTACATGGTTTTTGAATCACACAGCAGCTGCTTTCTATACATACATATATATGTGTGTGTATATATATGTATGTATGTGTATATATACACAGATATATAAATAATTTATAAACCTGACCAAAACTTATGCTAAATATACTTTCCAATATGAATGCTTGAGAGTGCCATATCAGCAGTAAGTATTGGAGTCTTAGCAGGTTTAGTTAAGTGTACATCAACAACCAACATTTATATAATAAATAATATATAGCAGTGCCATCCTGGATACAGATATATAGTATACTATATAGCATATATATTAGCAGTTTCACTTTGTTACTCCTATAATCTCTTCTTTCTATGTAATATTAAGGATTGAATGTGAAGTTCTTAGCTAGGTTTGGGTGTAACTTTCCAGAATTTTGTAAACTGTTTTTGTCTGTCTTTTGTTACTGTTTTATGGTGCCATATTCTATATTGAAACAAAAACAACACGGGAGAAGAAAACAAGTCTGCTTCAAGTAGCAACTGTATTGGACACAGACTGTATTTATACAGTATTAAAGAAAAAAACAAAAAAACAACCATCAACCCAACTGTAAATTTTCCTGGTTAGTAGCTCAGTGCAGCCTACAATATAGTCTTGTTACAGACATTTTCCTCCCACCACTAAATACAACATTAAAAGGTGATTAGGGAGTCTGTTGATGAAACACAAATGTATGTTTTATTGATTTAATTTAGAACACTACGGAGTTCATGGACTGCGTGATGGCATTAGATTGATGCTTGATTTCGGTATAAATCACTACCATTGGAAATGATTTGATGTCCGCTTGCAGAGTTTTCTCAACAGAACAGCCAGTTTATAGCAAGTATTGTTGCCCAAAGGGTGTCTGCAGCTCTGTATTGTTACTGTGCCATGTTGCATTATAACCACACAGTAATTCTATTTAAGCGAACTCAACTCATGATAACTCTGAAGGCCTTTAGAAATGAGTACTCTGGTTCTCAAGCAATAAAACTAATCATGGTGAACATAGCTGTGTCTGACCCTTTAATTTGGTGACTACAGGGAAATTTTTAAATCATCGCATTTCTTATTGAGATACCTTTTAATTTGCCAATTAACAAGGGCGATTTTCACGTGAAAACCTCTGGCTATGATAGGATGCAGTTCTGGTGTTAATCAAAACGCAATACAAACTGAATAAAAGGCGCTGAGGAGCTGGTTTGGGAGCGCTGAGGAGAGGAAGGTGAAGCAGCTTTACGAGCTGTTACAAGATGCTAGTCCTCACCAGGTCAGTAAATGTGCCACCATAAACTCCTCCGTGATTATTGGGAATTTCAGGAGAAACCTCTCCAGCCCTTTCCAGCAGGGAGCGAAGCCCCGAGTGCAGATGGGCTCTCTGAAGCTCCCCGGGGCTGCGGGGTGCAGCGGTGACCGGCCGGGGTGAGCGGCTGGGAGCGGCCCGAGCTGAACCTCCAGAAATTCATAAAACGCGGCTTTGGCGTTTTAACGGAGGGGAGTCCGGGGCCGCGGGCTGAGCCGGGCCGGGGGATGGCAGCGACACCCGGGACAGCCGAGGGGGCGCCCGGAACGCCCGCTCCGAGCTCCTTTCGCCTAAGAACCGCGGCCAGAGGCGGGTGCCAATGAGCAGCCTCGGGCGCGGGTGTTTTTATCCATCCCGCTCCCCTCAGGAGCCCGAACAGCGGCCCGGGCTCAGCGCTCACCGCCGGACCAAGTCCAGACCGAGCCTCAGCTCGGTTTATTTGTTCCCTCTGTAGCGCGGCAGAGCTGGGCGCGCCCCGCTCGGGGAGTGGGGACGTGCGGGACGCCCTCGCAGGAGCGGAGGGGAATCGGTCACAGCGAGCGGGGCACCGGGCCCGGGGCTGCTGGCTCCGAGCGGGGCACCGGGCCCCGGGCTGCTGGCTCCGAGCGGGGCACCGGGCCCCGGGCTGCTGGCTCCGAGCGGGGCACCGGGCCCCGGGCTGCTGGCTCCGAGCGGGGCACCGGGCCCGGGGCTGCTGGCTCCGAGCGGGGCACCGGGCCCGGGGCTGCTGGCTCCGAGCGGGGCACCGGGCCCGGGGCTGCTGGCTCCGAGCCGGCCGAGGCACCGAGACGGGGCGAGCGGGCCCCGGGCGCGGTGCGGGGAGCCGGGACCCGCCCGGCCCCGCTGCGGAGGGCGGCTGCAGAGCGGGGCCGGGCGGTGCCGGGGGTCTCGCACCGGCTCTGGGCGCGAAGCTAGAGCTGAGACACGGCCAAAAGAGATGCGCTCGTCCCTTCAAAGAAAAATAAGCGTCTTAACAACGCGGGCGGCTCACAGCCAGCCGGACTCGCGTGTGCCAAGGGGAGAAATGCAGAATCCCGGGGGGCTGGGAGCGCTTTGGCGGCCGCAGGACCACGCGGAGCCCGGTTCGGGCACGGGTGCACCCGCGGGCGCGGGGCCAAAGCGCGGCCCGGGATCCCGGTTCGGGGCCGAAGCGCGGCCCGGGATCCCGGTTCGGGGCCGGAGCCCAAGAGCGGCCCGGGAGGCGGGTGGAGCTCCAGGCGCCGCCGCGGATCTCAGCAGCTTGGGCGCCGGGTCTTTGCCGCGGGCGGTACTCGGGCGGCGCAAGGGGCTGGTCCCGGGCCCGGGCCCCCCGCCCGCCCGAAGCGCTGCGCGGGCACTTCGGGCCCGGCGCTCTCTCCTCTCCTCCCCGGGGCTGTCGGGCATCCCTCGGCGCGGGGCCCCGGGCGGCAGCGACCGCGGCCCCGGCCGTGCCCCGGGGCTCCCCCGGCGCAGCCCGCCGGCCCCCGGGCGCAGCTGCTCCTTTTCCCCTGCGGAGCAGAATCGGGCACTCTGCAGAAGCTCTGGAGTCCCCGGCCCCTCGCACAGAAATGCGGGAAGAAACTCGCTAAAGAAGAAGGTTGTTAAATAATTTATTGATTTATACAAAGTCTTTCCAACACGTGTGGAGACATTCTAATGTAAAATCAAGTGTCCATTTTCCTCTCGCGCTTTTTTGGGGCATTGGTTTGGTTTTTTTTGGTATTATTAAGCATAAAATCCAGAGGCAGGAGAAATGAAACTGCCAAAACACTGAAAGACGGAGTGAAAGAAAACTGCCGTTTTTACACTAGAAATATACATCACAAAATCTCAAATTTACTATATACAAAGTGGCTTAGCTCGGAGTTGGGACCCATAGAAAACGTAATAAAACCTGATTGTTAGGAGCAGGAAATTAACAGGAAAGCTAACGGAAAGAGCGGGAAACCTTAAAGGGACAAAAAACCCAAAAAGTTGAAAAAATTTCTCTGAAATTTACATCGATGAGAAAGAAAATAAATTCATAACTTATTCTGTAAAAAATATATACATTTCACATACATCTTAGGCTGTACAACACACCACTTCAAACACCCAGTTTACACTCACCCCGCCGCGCCGCCGGGCGGCCGTCGGCCCCACGCCCTCACAACGTATCCGAGCTGGTGCTGCAGGGGCTGACGAGGGACAGGTTCGTGGATTTGTGCTTTTTCAATAGCCTCGTGATTTTTTCATCGTCTGAGTTGGGGTCCAGGGGCTTGTTGTATTCGTCATCGTCCTCATTGTCCGAGCTCTCCTTCAGCTTCTCCGTCTCCGAGTCGTGCTTCTTCTTTGCCGAGGCCATCTCTGCCGCGTGTCTCTTCCGCCACTTGGTCCGTCTGTTCTGGAACCAAACCTGGGCAGCGGCACCGGGCTCAGCTCAGCCACGGCCTCGGTCCCGCCGCCCCGCACCGCGGGCTGCGGGCACCGGGAGCGGAGCCGCCCCGGCAGAGCCTCGGGGGACTCCTGGAAGGGGGCACCGCGCTGGGGACACTGCCCGGCTCTGCGGGGCTGCACGACGCTTAAATCAGCAGCTTCCCGGAACAGTCGTTTGTTGAAAACAGAATACGATAGCCAGAAAAAATAAGTATTTTTGACTTACACTGTGCCCCAATACTCAGATGCACCTGCAGGCTTTGGTAAAAAATTTGCGGGATTACACAAGGTAAAGTAGTGCCAGTGGACACGATCCTCGTGAAAAAGCAACCCTTTTCAAAAAATTACCTGCGAGGGGCTTTTTGTCGTTGTTGTGATGGGGGGTTATATTAAATATAATATGTCTATTTATTTTAAAACGTTTGCAGCACAGAGAGCTCTAAGCAAAAAATAGGTAGAAATTAGCCTAAATCTATCCAATATTGAAATGTAACTTCAATTCTAAACTGACTCTAAAAAAAAAAATAAAAAACCAAACAACAATCTCTGCATAATTGCACGATGTTCGTGGCTGCTAGTAATTACCGACACGGCAGAAAGCGGCCGCGGCAGGGAGCGGGAGAGATGGGAGCCCGCAGGACGGACCTACCTTCACCTGGCTCTCAGTCATCCCCAGGGAGTAGGCGAGCCGGGCGCGCTCCGGTCCTGCCAAGTATTTCGTCTGTTCGAAGGTTTTCTCTAAAGCGAATATCTGCTGCCCAGAGAAAGTCGGTCGAGAGTGTTTCTTCTTACCGTCCTTGTCCAAAACCATCCCAGTCTGAGCTGGAAGCGGAGAAAGAGCTGCGTCAGGGATGAACTCTGCCCTGCCCGGGCCCGCAGCCGGGCCCCGCCAGGCGCTGCGGAGCCGCTTCGGGGGTCCGGCTCTAGAGCAGGGCTCGGTCCGGGACAGACGCGGGGCCGTGAGGACCGAGTGACCCGCACCGGGCCGTCCCGCCGCCCGCCCCGTCCGCCGGCTCGGGGCCGCCTGCTCCCCGCGCGAACCGGCCGCACTTACCGGGACAGGCGAGCCGGGGGTCTCTCCAGGGAGAGCCTTGCACCACTCCCGGCCAGAAAATGGGCGGCCGTCCCGGCAGCTCCGCCAGAGGCTTCGGGTAGCGGGAGACGGCGGCGGGGCTGAAGTACATCCCGGCCGAGGCCGCCAGCCCGTTGATGCGGGGCAGCCCGCCCAGCAGGTTGCTGGCACTGCCCACGGGCCGCCCCAGGATGTCGCTTATTCCGTGCGGTGTCCCCAAGGGGAGCTGCGTGTTGAGTCCGCCCAGGGCCGGCGCCTTGAAACCGGAGGGGTTCTGCAGGGCGTAGGGGAACAGGGAGGTCTTCATCTCGGCCATGTTGTGCAGCGCGGCTAGCGGCGCACTGCTAAGGACGAACGCGCTCTGGCGATTAGCATCCATCTGTCCCACCGCTAACATCTGCGGGCATCAGCGAGCGTGGGTCCCTCCCAGTCGCGCCGCGGCCGCTCCGCCGGGGACCCTCGCCGGGAGCGCGGCCGCGGGCGGGATGGGCTCCGCGCTGCTCGCGGATCTCAGCGAAAGCAAGTGCAGAAGTTTGCTGGGAACAAGAAAATCCCGGCGCTTGCCGGCCCGCACCCGCAGCGCGCACCTCCAAAGTCCAGGCCGAAGAGCGGCGAAAGCCGAGCCGAGGCGGCGCGGCAAAAAGGAGACCGCGAGTCCCGGAGAAAGAGCCCCCACCGGCGGCGCGTCCCGGCGGGCGGCGGGCAGCGCGCCCACGCGCGGCCCGGCGGGAGGAGGACGCGGCACCGGCAGCTCCGCGCGCCGCCCCGGCCGCGTGTCCGGCGGCCACGGGGACGCTCCGCGCCGCGCCCCGCGCGCAGATAACCGCGCGGGCACCTGCGCGCCCCGCGCCCATTGGGCGGCCGCCGCCCCGCGCCGCCAACACCGCCCAATCGGCGGGCGGCGCGCGCCCCCACCCCGAAACGTCACGGCCGGGCCGAGCCGTGGGAGCGCGCGGGGCTGCACGTGGCCGCGCCGCGCCCGACGGGACCCCCGGCCCCGCCCCGGGGCAGCCGGCCCCGCCCCGCCCCGCCCCGCCCCGGGCTGGCACGGCACGGCACGGCCCGCACTGCCCCGCTCAGCCCCGACCTGCCACGGCCCGGCCCGGCCCGGCCCGGCCCGCATTGTCCCGCTCGGCCCCGCTCAGTCCCGCACTGCTCCGCTAGCAGCCAGCGGCTACACGCCTCCCACTCGCCCGTCGGGCCCCTCCCGCCGGACACAGACTGCCGGCGCTCACCGAGCAGCCGGGCAGCGTCCGCGGGGCCCCGGCGGCTGCGCTGTCCCGGAGCACTGAGCGGTAATGCCCGCCCCGATCGCTGTTCTGTCGGGTAATCGGCTCCATCTTCAGCTGCGCAGCGGCCGTTCCCTCGCGATAGAGCCCAGCATTCTTAAAACTGTCGTAAAAATTATCTTACGCCCTGGGAATAATCGTCTAGCTCAAATTTGTTGCCTATTCTGAAACCACTGGCCTCGCAGAGACCTTCCTTCCTTCCTTCCTTCCTTCCTTCCTTCCTTCCTTCCTTCCTTCCTTCCTTCCTTCCTTCCTTCCTTCCTTCCTTCCTTCCTTCCTTCCTTCCTTCCTTCCTTCCTTCCTTCCTTCCTTCCTTCCTTCCTTCCTTCCTTCCTTCCTTCCTTCCTTCCCCCGACCCGACGTACGGGTATACCCCCTGGTCTTTAAAGGGAGAAAAACTACTATTGCATCACCTCGGAACCAAGCTCGTTCGAATAAATTAAATGACCAGAGATATTCCTAATCGAAAACAAAATTAATTGTGAAGAAAAGAAGAATTCGGATTTGAGGCTTATACAGAAAATAATTCTGTAAACTAGGTTTAAAGCATGTTTTCAGCCTTGTAACCGCTTTCTCCTACGGGTTTGATACATTGTTATCCAATGAAAACATTAACCACAACAACCAGAGAACTAAATATTTTCAAAGTGTTCATAAGATAAACACGAATCGATTTGATCATATCAGGACAATTATTAAAAGCGTGGTCTTTTGGATGTGGTCATGTCTGCCGTCAGAATCGTTTGCAGGTAAATAGAGTTTCGTTTGACCTGTAACAAGACCGTAATGTCAGTGTAGATTTGGGAAGTAAGTGTTCGGGCTCGTCCATGATCTTCGTTTTCAACCGGCGGAGTTACGGGATGTAATAGCCCGTGCATCTCGTTCCTCGCATCTTTGTAAAAAGTTAATTTACAAACGTGAGATTAAAAACGGCGCTGCTCTAAGGAAGGTTTAATAAACGACTTCATTGCTTTTCTCTCTGTCATTTGCAAACAGCAGCAGCGGAGGGACCAGTCACGGTGTGTCGGGCTGTGTGAGCAGAGCCCACCAGCTCTGTGCAGGCTCGTTTCCGCGACGCCTGCGTGCGTTGGAGGGGGCTGGCGATGCCACCTGCTCCCTCCGCCCCCGGCGCGGCCCGGCCCGCGGCGGCCCCGGCAGCTGCTGCAGGCGGCGGCAGAAGGGGCCGACCGGGCCTCCCGGAGAGTCGAGTTTCCTCTGGGGATGGGAACCCCCCGTCCCGGGCAGGCAGGCGCGGGCGCGCAGCCAGCCCGCGGCTCGGCTCGGTCCGTGCCGCCTCTCCGGGGCGCAGACCGCCGGGTTTGCCCGCACCCGCCGGCGTGCCGTCCCCAGAGCGGTGCTGGGGGCCAGCAGCGCCTCCGCCCGCCGAGCCCGCAGCTCCTGCGGCGCTGAGCGGCTCGGTTCGCCTCGGCTGAGAGGGACGCCTCCCGACCCGGGCACAGGCGGCAGCGCTCACCGAGCGGCGGCCCCGCCGGCACCGGCGGAACGAGGTAAATGCGCGGCCTCCGCCCCCGAGCTCGGCGGGGCGACCCCGGTCCCCGCCCGCCCCGGCGGTGAGCTCGCCGCTGGGCTGCCGTGTCCTCCCCCGCGGCTGCCGCCTGCTCCCCGGGACATCCGAGAGTGTCCGTGTCCGTGTCCGTGTCCGTGCGTGTGTCCGTGTCCGTGTCCGTGTCCGTGTCCCTGTCTGTGTCCGTGTCCGTGTCCGTGCGTGTGTCCGTGCGTGTGTCCGTGTCCGTGTCCGTCTCCGTCTCCGTGTCCGTGTCCGTGCGTGTGTCCCGCCGCCGCCGGAGCGCGCAGAACTCCGGGTCGCTGCTGCCTCGCCTGTGGGCGCACGGGTCCCGGGGCAGAGCCAAAGCCTCCTGCTCTCTAAAGCTGCTCTCGCAGTCCGGCTGGCGGTTTGTATGTTATCAGTGACACTTGTTGCACATTAGTGGTGCATTTGTCCATTTCACTGACTTTCCAGAAATCTCATAATCTCGTTTTTTCACCGTCTGTAGACCTCGTGATAAATCGACTTTTGCGTCTGTTCTTCCGACGAGGTGTAACACCGAGGGAGAAGCCCACGGGCAGGCATCGGCGGGTGTCTCCGGCTCCCCGCCCCCGGGCTGCTCGCGAATCCCCTTTCCGCCCCGCTGCTCCCTCTCCCCGATGCTGCTGGGTCCCAGGAGCTGCCAGGCTGCTCCGGGGCCGAGGACTCCCCCAGCCCGTAAGCGAACTCCGTTCCGGGGGCACAGCTCGTTCCCCTCGGAGACGTCGCAGTGCTCGAGGCCACCGCACGGCCGCCACTCTCGCCCTGACCCCGGCCGGGCCTCGGCCGTCTGCTCGCCTCCGCGCTCGGCGCAGCGCCCGCAGTCGCTCCCGGCAGTACCGGTACCGGTACCGGTGCTCTCGGTAAAGTGAGTCGGGGATTCCGTCCCGGAGGGTCAGAGGCCCAGCGGCTGCCGCAGCGCTCGCTCCCTCCGGTGCTTCTGCCCGGCCGAGCAGAAGTCACTGATGGAGGGGTTACC
Organism: Luscinia megarhynchos; assembly: GCA_034336665.1. Lineage (NCBI taxonomy): Eukaryota > Metazoa > Chordata > Aves > Passeriformes > Muscicapidae > Luscinia > Luscinia megarhynchos. The sequence continues at coordinate 595,819 of CM067569.1, forward strand.
CGAGCAGACAGAGCCCAGCCCGAGGCGGCGGCGACGGCCAGTGCGGGCGCTTGCCCGGGTTAGTCCGGCAGCGCTGCAGCGCGTCCCGTCGGGCGGACACGCAACCGGTACTGCTCGTGTCGCCGCTTTCGGAACGCTCATTTGGAGGAGGAGAGCAGAACCCCAATGCGGGCAGCGCGGCCACCTGTCCTGTCCTGTCCTGCCCGAGCCCCAATGCGGGCAGGGCGGTCACCTGTCCTGTCCTGTCCTGCCCGAGCCCCAATGCGGGCAGCGCGGCCACCTGTCCTGTCCTGTCCTGTCCTGCCCGAGCCCCAACGCGGGCAGCGCAGCCACCTGTCCTGTCCTGCCCAATGGGGGAAGTGCGGTCACCTGTCCTGTCCTGTCCTGTCCGAGCCCCAACGCGGGCAGTGCGGCCACCTGTCCTGTCCTGTCCTGTCCTGCCCGAGCCCCAATGCGGGCAGTGCGGCCACCTGTCCTGTCCTGTCCTGTCCGGGCCGGGCCGCGCCCCCCCCGCGCCCCCCGGGCCCTCCCGGCCTCCGCGACCCACCGGCGCCCCCTGGCGGCCCCGGGTGCCCGTCCGGTGCACCGAGCGGTTCGTCCGCCCCCCACCGCGGTCCCGGCCTCGTTCTCCCCGCTGGTCCCGGTCTCGTTCTCCCCGCCGGTCCCGATCTCGTTCCCCCCGCCGGTCCCGGCCTCGCTCCCCCCGCCGGTCCCGGTCTCGTTCCCCCCGCCGGTCTCTTTCCCGCTCCTCTCCGTGCCCGCTGCGCTGCGGGGCCGAGCCGGGGCCGAGGCTCGGGGGCTCCGGGACGCTCGGGCCGGTGCCCCGGGGCTGTCGCTGCGGGCGCTGGGACCCGCGGCACTCACGCACTCGCCGGGCGCTCTTACAGGCAGGGCAGAGCACGAATTCCCACCGTATGAGGTTTAGCGATCGTTTCGCTTCGCAAAAATGAAAAATCAAAAAATGAAGCAGGTAACATTTCTTTAAAAAGACATAGAAACAGAACTGTTATTAGTAACATCGAATTCGCCTGGAACTTAGCATTCCAGCATACGAAAAGAGGAGTATTGCAGCACGTGGACCAGAATTAAATTCTACTGGTACAAAGAACTTCAGACAAGTTTTGTTTAACCTGCTGGTATTTTTTTTTGTTATGCATGCAGCCAAAGTACCTTTTCTTGTAGGTTCTGTGCCGCTAAAAATGTCTGAGGTTGTGGACTAGAAGAAAATAAGCCACAAATAGATTCCCCACTGTATTATACGTTATTGCAAAGTGCAGCTGAAAAATCCATGTTAAAACAGGATGATTGAGGAAGCAGGAGCTCAGGGCAGCTCTTGGTTGCCTTTCCTGAATTATTCTGCAGCTGATGGAAGTACCAGTGGAGGAGGGAGGGAAATGATACTGCTGCATGGAGTTACATCGAGCAGCAGCAACAAGGGAGCAGAAAAATCCGTCTCCTGGGCCTGTGATGATGCTGTCTGCCTGGGCTCCTGAAAGTATGGACCCTGCTTCTTCCCAGCGTGCCTGAAAGACATCCATGTATTTAAAAATGAGGGATACTTTTGCCTAATAATTTAGTCTATTGGAAAACAGAGCAATTTTAGACTAGATTATCTCTGTTGAGACATCTTCACAGAATGATATATGTTCTGGGAAAGGCCGTATTTAATATTTTCCATTATAATCCTTGGCACAAAAGGTAGGAATCTGCTAATGGTGCAGAGCTAGGGGTGTTCATGGTCTAGAGCAGCAACAAGAGAAACTGGGTGACCTTGAGAACAGTGTGACAGAAATGTGAAGGAATGTAAAAATTCTGTTTCTAACTGATGTCTTCCTGGGAAGCCAGTTAACTTCAGGTACCAATCACATACATGAGACTGCTTTTTAGTGCTTTCTAGAAAGAGCAAAAACAAAAGGCTCAGTATGCATTGCAATCTTGTGACTCTCTAAGGTTTTAATGACATTATTGGGGTGGAGGGAGAGCTATATATAAAAATCCTTAAAAAAAACTTTTTCCTGCTGAAGATTAGAGTGAGATTTTAAAAGTATCATGAGGAAATTTTCAGTGCCTCAGTGTGAATTGGTCTGCTTTGGATTTTAAGCCACAAGTTTTTGAAGCTCTGGAACACATGAATTAGGTTTAATGAAAGCTTCTGATGTTATGATCACCAATCATTACTGTAAATATCGATGGAAAATAGCATGCACATAATTTTATACATATTTTTAGGGCAAGTAATGAAACATTATTTTTGACGGGGAAACGTCTGAGAGATTTAAGATAAGCAGTTAGCATTAGTTTTGTTCTCTTTGTTGTGTATCTTGACAGACACTCTTAACAAGGATATGGTGGGGAGGCTGGGGTTGTTTTTGTTTTAACGTCCTTTTGTTTTAAGGTCCTTTCCTTTTTGTTTTAATGTCCTTTTCAAAATGAAGGGCTTTTCCTACCCTAGTCAATCTCGGGTTCGGTTTATGGTGGACTGACTTGTTGGTGCAGCTTCCAGCACCTCCCACACCAGCAGATCACTGGGATTGCTGACATTCCCTGGACTTTGATTTTTTTCCATCTGTCTGGGGAAACCCTGGTTTACCTGTCCCTTTTCTACTGCCAATGGCTTTGGTGGTTCTTAGTATCAAGAGCATTTAGTTTTTAGATCATTAGTTCATCCACCAACCCTCTCCCACTTCCCTTGTTTCTCCAATGCTGTTCTTTTCCTATTTGTCTCCACTCTAATAGTTTATCCTTTTAATGAGAGAAGGCTGCAAATTATTCTTTCTAAGTGAGATAAACCCTTGTGAGCTCTATTTTATCTAACCAGGACTGGGAAGTCGTTTGCCCTTATTTGTATTAAACAGATGTATACACCTTACCGCAAGTCATTAGTGCAATAAAGAGATTGCTGTCTATTGATAGCCTGGACGGGGGAACTCAGGAGTGAGTTGCCAATAAATAAAGAGTGTGCTTAGAAGCACTATTGATTCTCTCCGAGCCACAGAGAACTGTTTTCTTAGTAAAACTCTGCCTGAATGTGCAAGTGAGGATGAGAAAAAAGATAGGGATTACTGAAAACAGGGAGGGCTGGGGCATGACTTGGGGTGAGACCCTCACATTGCTTTTCTTTGAAAGGTACAGTTTGTAAAGACAGATGACAAAAATGTGACAGCAATTTTTCTGGCTGTCCTCAGAAATCCCGAAGGCAATCCTTAGAAAACTGAAGGGTAAGCACAGCATTTCATATGGCACATGAATTCAGAGTGATCAGAGAGTTCCCCAAATCATCATGAAAGACAATGAAAGTATCATGTGCATAGGAAATTAAAGACTGGTGAGATTCAAATTCCTTCTACCTTGTCTAGGTTTTGCAACAGTTTGAGAATGCTTTTCTGAGCTATATTTCAACACCTGCCTTTAGACAGCTGTTAGGAGCCAGTTCAGGAGCAGGCAAGAAGAGGAGCAGTGTGGTTCTGAGCTGAAGGACAGCAGAGTCTTCACTGAGTTAGAAAAACAGTGCATTGCTCAGGTCTGTGATGCTTGCACTGTCTTGTGTGTTTCTTCCATATTCACACAGCTTGCTGAAGTGTTGTTTACAGAGCTGTTTTCCCAGAAAGACAACAGGACAGAACTGGATGGACAGCAGGACAAAGCCACAGTGCAGTGGTGCTCTCTGTGAAACCATGCTCAGTGGTAGGAGTCCCATCTTCTTCAGTGCACACGTTACATGATGTAATTTATTTTTGTAAGCTGATTCCTTCCAGGCTATTCCTTTAAGAGTATCTCAAAAGAATAACAAATTATATTATTACTTCAACTTTGGCAAATCTTTTAATTGTGGTAAGTTAGAAGATTAGTCTGGTGATGTGCTGATCTTCCTCACATTTTTTTGAAGAAGACATAAAACGTGATAAATGATGAGAATACATCAACCATTTAGTTATGTGAGACAATATTGGAATTGCCCTGACTGTGGAGCAGTAGGTCAGCCAAATAATATTCATTTTATATTGTTACTCTTAGTAAAAAAAAAGAAAAAAAATTATTGGACTGATGCACATTAAAGATATCCTGTGTCTTCAGGAAGCTGATTTCTTCAGGCTAAAATGGCAGTGTGAATTCAGGAAGTTTCAGCTTATACTACAAATGCATCATATACTGCTTTCTTTATGCAATTTTCCTCATCATTAACATTCATGCTACACTTGAATGTATCGCTGAAATTCTATGATATCTATGGGGGTTTGGTTGGTTGATTGATTAATTGATTGATTGATTGTGGTTTGGACTTAGTTTTTGATTTTTTGATCATCTACCTCGTGTTTTGTTTCCAAAAATCTCTTACAGGATTCATTATGTCTACTGCCATTAGATTTTATCTTCTTTTTTAGATCTCTTTCCTTCTATTATTTTTTGTTTCTACATTCAGTGATGATGTTATTTAAGAGGTTTTTTGGAGATCTGTTACATGTATTCCACAGTATTTAAAAATTAAAGAATACTTTTAGAAAATCAAGAGTTGTCAGAATATTCAAGAAAAGAGCCTTTGTTGGGAACAAAACAGCTTATGCTGTGGTTTGCCTTCCATATTCACCCAGTCTGCTGAAATTAATATTATCTAGTCTTTCTAGGGAAGACAATAGGGCAGAATTGAATTTACACCACCTGAGGGCACTGTAATACTATTTACTTAAGTTTTCAGGGCACATACGAAAGGGTAGTGTTTGAAATGGTCCCCATTTTTCTTCCTCTTACTATCAACTTCTAAGCAAGCATACCACTGAAATAAATCAAAAGTATTAATAAAGAAAAGATGTGTTGTTGAAGGCAGGTGTCTTGGAAACAAGGCCATCCTTTTCTTCTGTCACTAATATTTTTTCCTTGTATCCACTGTAGAATGATGGGAATTTTAAATAAAATGCTCTAAATAAAATGCTATTAGTAATTTAAATTATGTGATTATAGTGATTGCTGTATAAAACCATGGAATTGTTTAGGTTGGAAAAGACCTCCAAGACCAGGGAGTCCAAGTGCTAACCAAGCTCCAGTGCAATGTGCACTGAGCTGCATCCTGGGCTGCAGCTCTGGCTGTTTGCATCTGTTGCCTCCTGTCTGTGCAGAGTATTCAGAGCTGGTGTAAAATCCCCGGGATTGAGCTGTGTCCGTGTGTGCAGAGAGTGCAGAGCTGGTGTAAAACACCCGGGATTGAGCTGTGCCCATGTGTGCAGAGAGTGCAGAGCTGGTGTAAAATCCCCAGGATTGAGCTGTGTCCATGTGTGCAGAGAATTCAGAGCTGGTGTAAAATCCCCCCATGACTGAGCTGTGTCCATGTGTGCAGAGAGTGCAGAGCTGGTGTAAAATCCCCGGGATTGATTGAGCTGTGCCCATGTGTGCAGAGAATTCAGAGCGGGTGTAAAACACCCAGGATTGAGCTGTGTCCGTGTGTGCAGAGAATTCAGAGTTGGTGTAAAATCCCCGGGGTTGAGCTGTGTCCGTGTGTGCAGAGTATTCAGAGCTGGTGGAAAAGCACCCAGGGATTGATTGAGCTGTGCCCATGTTCTTGACCTTGAGGATCACCCAGTTCCAGTGCAGGGAGTGCCACGGCAGGGACACCTTCCCTCGACAGGTTGTTTGGGGAATGTAAGGAAGTGGGACACAGCAGCAGTAAAAATCTCCCTGCACGGTCGCTGCTGGTGTGGCAGGTTTTCTCTGCCTGCCGGGTTTCTGTTCTCTCAGCACTTTCCTGCGCTGCCATTTCTCTCTTTTCTTTAGTCTCTACCGCTTCTCCGTCCGCTCGCTAGTAATCCGGTCTGCCCCTCGTCTTTCGCGGCCGGGCAGGCAGAGGGCTCCGGGCGGGGCAGGCGCTGCTCCCTTCCCTGCTCACAGCAGCCTGCCTGAGCGCCCCCGGGAATTTCACTGGAAATCGCCTCCCGGAGCCTGTTGGTTCTCTTTGCATAACAGGAAGCACGGTGAAACCATGTCAGAAACCAGATAGTATTTATGATTTTGTTGGAATCATAACCTAGCGCGTTTCCACCAGAAAAACATCTCAAAACTGTATTTCTTCAGTTTGGTCATTTCAGCAATCCAGGAGTACATTCAGGAAGAGTTCTAGAGATAATACATTCTGCAATGACCGATTGGCTGACATAAATAATACTTTTAATTTGTATTATTTTCTAATTTGCGTATGCTAATTTTTAATTTGTGTATGCTAATTGGATTAACAAGGGAATGGTGCCGTTTCTTTTGCCGCTGAGGACAGAAGCAAATTAGCTCAAGTGCGTTTTGCATAACAGCATTTCTTAGAACACATATTGGAAAACAGAAAGTCGTGTCAGATAAAAAAGTTTAAAAGTACAATGGAATAACTCATTAAGAAATTATTCCATATTAAATAAAATTGAAAGTTAAAAAAGGATTTTTAGAGCTTCATTTAAAGAACTCTACCTGTAAAAGGCATGGTATGAAGGCTGTACTGGGGACAGGAACAGATATGTAGTTATTTAAGAGATCTTAGCTCTTCCAATAAGCCAATTCCAGTAAAACAGAAAAAGACAAGGATGTTCACTGAAATAGTCCTGTTGGTTTGTATGTCTTAAGTTGTGTTTCTGGATACTTCAGTATCTTGAAGCAGTGAGATGAGATTAATCTCTTACAAAGGCTTCTCTTCCTTGAAATCTGATGGTTATTTTATTACATTAAGGTCACCAATAAGAAATATTGAATTTACATTCCTGAATTTGACGAGGAGGTTCCATTTTGCTCCAGTGAGAGACTGAATTACTTGGAAGAGGATAGGTGCTGTGTTTCACAGCAAGTGTTCATTGAATGGAATAGATGTTTGGGCACTTCTATTTCAAGCAGATTTTTTAATATGTGGTACTAGCATGCATTTTCCAGTGATACTCTATCAGCATGGAATGGAACCTTTTTCCTTATGTGCACTTGTATGTAAAATAATGAGGCTTAACTTCACTTTCACACATTCTAATGCACTCTTTCTATCCTCTCACATACCAAATGACCAATACCTCTTTTTTTTTCCTTTTTTTTCTCTTTCTGGTATTAATTTTTGTTCATTTGACATCCAATTTGCCAGATGAATTATGACAGTAATCCTTTCTTCTGTGCTGTTGCTTCACTTTATTCCACACTATGTATTCAAGTTTTCTGGGGTCATTCTTCTTTCTCACTGCGCCTTGTTTTGGTAACTAAAGATAGGATTTATTTATGCTGATTAAAATGATTCTGAATGGTTTTACATTCATTTTAGCTCAGATAAACTGAACAGCAAAAATTAAATGTATCTTGTAACCATTTGCGCAGAACATAAGAACTTTTTAACTGTTGATGATACAGAAAAATTCTGTATGAACTTACATTTGGAAAGAACAAAATTACTGGCAAAATTTGCCACTGGAACAAAAAAAGAAAAAGACTAAGAAGCCATACTTATAAGATCTCATGGAAAGAAGGGTTCAAAAGGACCTTCTGAAAGGGAGGAAATATTGTGGAAAGATATTATACATGTTTCTTTCCAACACAAACATTTAGGAAATGTCTACTTCAATAGGAGAGATAATTAAAATGGTAAATTAGACATCCGTACATGTCTAGAAGAAATTTCTAGAAGAAAACGTCATGCATTTTGAAGATGAACCCGGTTTTTTCTCTGTAAAGACAGTGCTTCCCTTGAAGTACCTACGTGCTAATTATCCACAGAAGAGTCAGGCAGAGGAGATGAGCTCAGTGCTTGTCTGTCAGTGCCGTGGATGCAGAAGGGGAAATGTCCCCCCAGCGTGGGCTGAGCAGAGCAGAGGCAGAGCCCTGTGCTGCCAGACCCTCTTACCAGGGTTACCCTCCACCCAGGCACTCCCAGCCAGAGTCCCATGGAAATGCCACATCTGTCACTGGCAGCTGCCTGCTAATCTCTTACCAAGGTGCATGATGTGCTGATTTTTGTCTGTGTGTAGGGAAGCTTACTTTGTGCTGGATCTCAGTGTTACCCTGACTGCTCTGACTCTCCTCAGCCTGTGCTTTTGCAGCTCCCTATGATTATATGGAAAACTTTGTATGGGGTGAAATACTTCTGGCAGAAAGTCAACAGGACCAGGACAGTTATCTCTGTGGACTGCCTTTCCCTCTGGCAGATCCATAGTCAGCCCACCCTGCCTCCTTGCCTGAGAAAGCCTCACCTCCCCTCCCAACTCTTCCTTTGGTTTCTCTCCAGGGCTCTGGTCACAGAGGGGCTGTGGGAGCTCACAACAGGATGTCTCGGGCAGGCTCAGTCTATCTGCAAGATTTCTGCTGATGCTCTGAAGCAGTCTGTGCAATTTTTGCTGTTTTGGATCTGAAGGACTGCTTAGCAAGCTGCAGTCCCCAGTTGCACAGCCCCTGGCTCTCCAGGCTGGTGAGCAGCTGTGTGATCCTCTGGCAGCCCCTGCCCGGGCTGCTGGGCCAGAGGGGAGGGTTGCAACTGCAGCACTCCCACAGCACCAGCAAAAGGTGCTGCCACTGGTCCTTCTGTGTCTCCTCACCAATTCTCTTCACCCCCTCTTTGCCCTGATTTAATGGGACTCACATTCAGTGACAGAATTTAATGGCACTTGGAACAGCATAAGCCTTCATTTAATGGGCTGCAGGATATGCAAACCTTTTATTTAGGGCTGCAATAGATACCATTGTTTAAAAAGTTAACCCTGAACAATCTGAGGCACATAGGAACATATATCTGTGCCATTTGTGCTAGGAATAAGAGAGTCACTGAACTGGGTAGTGATTGTTCTTTTTTCATGCAGCTTTGTGCATGATGAAATGACATATGGCTTGGTTTATACAGGACCTAAACTCTCTTAAAGTACTGTCTCAGAACATTTTATTTTTTTCTCATAAATTCTCAGCAATAAATGCTCTATTTCAGTACAAATACAAAAATAAATTTCTTAGGTAAAACCTAACTTGATGGGCAAGAGAGTACATAAAATATGCTATGCCATCAGAAAGATCCACTCACAGGCAATTATGAGCTCCACTGACACTGGAGGAAACAAGATATGTGGATGCTAACTTCTGGTGCATCTCACAAGGAAGTACTCTGGAAATATTTCCGTGTTCATCAAAGCACCTGCAAGTGTATTCAGTTTGCAGAAATGGAACTTCTATTCAGATCACTCCTACTTGGGGAAACCACCTGCAAAGAGACTGAAAGTAATTATTTACTGATAGGGCAGGAGAAATAGAAAAGCCCCTTTAATTTTTCAAATTTCAGACTGATTTTTTCAAAGTGAACAGAAAGAGACAGGAATGTTTTATGTAAGCTCTTGAATACTCTTAATAATTCCAAAATTGCTATTTAGAGCAGAAGCACATATTAAGTCATGTAGGATCAAGTCAGGGTCAAATATGGATTTCATAATTGAAATCCATATTTGCAATTAACTTTCAGTAATGCCTCAGTCCTTACTATTCTGTTAAATTCCATCAGTTTAATCAGAGGTTGGACATATTTAAGCAACAAACTGACAAAATCTGCCAGCAAAGTGATACAGCACATAGAGTTCTTCATGCCAGCAATGTGCAGTCAAGTCCTTTCACCTGGGCTGCAGGAGTTGTTCTGGGTAAAGACAGATTCAGTTGTTGGTACGAAGCAAAAAACTTGGCTGCTTTTGTTTCTGTTGATGCTGAATTTCTGGTTTTAAGATCGTAATTATATTTAGTAGGCTTTCAGAACATTTTTCAATTAGCAGCAGATCTAATAAAGCAAGACTACTTCTCAGAAGTTGAGCTAAGAGTCATGCATTTTGGGGCTAGAAATTAGCAGCAGAGCTTCACTAAGTATGACATGTGTATAATGAGGCCCCACGTGTGTTGCACATACCACTGCAGCCAGATGTAGGTTATCTTCACATCAGTCATTATAAAAGCTTCTGAACAAGCGAAATATTTAGAACATTCATTTTCATTTATTGATTATCTGAGATAGGATGATAAAGAAAAAAACAACTTCTTTGCAAAGAGACAGTGGGATCTAATCTTGTGCAGAGGAAAGGAGTCCCTAGGTCTGGTTTTTGCTCCCTGCTGGTTCCATGTGTTGCCTGATCTGTTGGTTTCTCAAGGTCTGTAGAGGAAAGTTTGTCCAGAATTCTTTGGGAACCACCTGACGAGAAGGGTCAGTATAATGTCAAACATCACATTATTCTGATTTCAACATTTACAGTCCCTTTTCCCAAATTCCTGTAAGCTCTCTGGCTCAGCACAGACATCTCCCTCTCACCTTTCCTTTTAAAGTGCTGAAAGTGTGGGAGGCTCCCAAGCAAACACTGACTTTTTCCCAGTGGAGCAGGGCTGAGCAGGGCGTGAGGAGGAGGAAACTGCAGCTCCTGCAGCTGGGCTCAGCTGCAGGGAAAGGCACAGCTGCAGGGAAGAGAGGCAGCAGGCAGAGAGGGGCAGAAGCTGCTCTGATACTCTTACTAATCCCTGTTCCCACTTTCACTCTGCAGCACTAAACTTTCCTCCAACCAAAACATTTTTTCCTCTATTATTATTGGAGAGCAGAAGGAGGGGGAGTTTGTTCACACTATTGTTGGAGAGAGCAAACATCTCCTTTTAATCCTGAGTATTATTTACAGATTTGAAACTCCAATATTGGATGATATTATTTTTGCTACTGAACGAAGTCATGGATGCATTGAGAGCATTTGAAAATGGGTCACTGCTGTCCAGTTCCTCTGCTCCTGCCAGATGGGATCCCTTCCGTGGTCCCTTGGACTCTGTCCAGCCCTGGCAGTTCAGCCTCCTGGCAGCAGTGATGCTGGTGGTGACCTCCCTGTCACTTGCTGAGAACCTGGCTGTAATCCTGGTGACTTTTAAGTTCAAGCAATTGAGACAACCTGTCAATTATATTATAGTCAATTTGTCTGTGGCTGATTTCCTGGTCTCACTGACTGGTGGTACCATCAGCTTTTTAGCAAATCTAAAAGGATATTTTTTTATGGGATACTGGGCTTGTGTATTGGAAGGATTTGCGGTCACATTTTTTGGTAAGCTTGATTTTGTTTGTAGTTGCATGTTCTTTTCCTTCAACTTCCTTCAATGTATTTTACTGCAGCTTCCTAAGTCACTGACTTTGCATGCCTTTGAATTCACTGGAATTTCCCCCTGTTACATATATTCTGTAGTGGAGGTGAAAAATAGATCTCTCTGTGCCTGTCATATGCAGAGCCTGTCACATGTGTACTGATCATGGAACATGTTTCATAGGATGAGGAAAAGCTTGCCAATAGAATAGCAGTGTTGTGGAGCTTATGGGCAAAACAATTTCAGGAAAAAATCCTTATGCTTAGCTATTTTCAGTATTTGTATTTAGGTGTGTGTATATATAGATAAATAAGAGAGAGAGAAAGAGTGATCCCCAGCTCTGCTGCTGTTCCTCAGTGACCCCCAGCTCTGATGCTGTTCCTCAGTGATCTCCCAGCTCTGATGCTGTTCCTCAGTGATCCCCAGCTCTGATGCTGTTTGTCAGTGACCCCCAGCTCTGATGCTGTTCCTCAGTGACCCCCAGCTCTGATGCTGTTCCTCAGTGATCTCCCAGCTCTGATGCTGTTCCTCAGTGATCCCCAGCTCTGATGCTGTTTGTCAGTGATCCCCCAGCTCTGATGCTGTTCCTCAGTGACCCCCAGCTCTGATGCTGTTCCTCAGTGACCCCCAGCTCCGTGCTGTTCCTCAGTGACCCCCAGCTCTGCTGCTGTTCCTCAGTGACCCCCAGCTCTGGTGCTGTTCCTCAGTGACCCCCCAGCTCTGCTGCTGTTCCTCAGTGACCCCCAGCTCTGATGCTGTTCCTCAGTGACCCCCCAGCTCTGGTGCTGTTCCTCAGTGACCCCCAGCTCCGTGCTGTTCCTCAGTGACCCCCCAGCTCTGGTGCTGTTCCTCAGTGACCCCCCAGCTCTGGTGCTGTTCCTCAGTGATCCCCCAGCTCTGGTGCTGTTCCTCAGTGACCCCCCAGCTCCGTGCTGTTCCTCAGTGACCCCCCAGCTCTGGTGCTGTTCCTCAGTGATCCCCAGCCCTGATGCTGTTCCTCAGTGATCACCCAGCTCTGGTGCTGTTCCTCAGTGACCCCCAGCTCCGGTGCTGTTCCTCAGTGACCCCCAGCTCTGATGCTGTTCCTCAGTGACCCCCAGCTCCGTGCTGTTCCTCAGTGACCCCAGCTGTGCCCTGTGTCCCCTGCAGGCGTGGCAGCCCTCTGGTCCCTGGCTCTGCTGGCCCTCGAGCGCTACGCCGTCCTCTGCCGCCCGCCGAGGAGCGCCCGCTCCCGGGGCAGGCAGGCAGCTCTGGCCCTTGTCTTTGTGTGGAGTTTCTCCTTCATTTGGACCATTCCACCCACAGCTGGCTGGAGCAGTTACACCACCAGTAAGATTGGAACTACTTGTGAGCCTAACTGGTAAGGCCACTCTCACAGAGTATGGTAAAAAAATGAGACTTGCAGCTCAGGATGCCTCAGGGCCAGGAATTTAAAGGAAAGGGCAAAATGTTATGTGAATCTCTGAAAAAAAACCAGATGTAAAGAAAGCTGTAATAAAACTGGTCAAAATTTTCCATGATCAGTTTCGAAAACAAAAATTTCTAAGGGGTGGAACCTCCACCTCTAATGAAAATAATCACCCTAGACCTTGTGCTTCTTGTCAGGAGTCAAAGGACAAAGAGATAGACTTTTTCAGAAGACTGGGCAAAGCTCAGAGCAAGCTGCTCTGATCCCTTAGCTGGCTCTACTTGGAGCAGGAGGTTGGGCTGCACGTCCCTTCCCAGCTGACCTGCCCCAGCTCTTCTGGGCTGCACCTGCAGCTGTAGATCCTCTCCTAGCCCTGGGGCTGCAAAGGGGCACGTTGAATAAAACCATCTGACAAAAATACTAGTGGCATCTTTGGAAAGATTAATATTCCAAGAAAACAATAAGAAAGTAGTAGTAATATTTACCCAAGGTATTTTGTATTTTACACAGGTACTCAGGAGCTTCTGCTGACCGTGCCTACATCATTGCATTCTTCACCACCTGTTTTATAGTACCCTTACTGGTGATTCTGGTGTCCTATGGAAAAGTGGTGCAGAAGCTAAAAAAGGTAAGAAGAAGTAAACTTTTAAAATATCTGTGCAGGCAAAAGTTTGGAATTACTGTGTTTGATTTTCTCTAAAGATCAGACACAAACAGATCAGATTTGCAGGCAGCAAACACACTCAGCTGCATCCCTTGTTACATAATTATCCTTACACACAGAAATTCATGCTGTGGCTAGAAGTGATGTTGTAAAGTGTGGAGTTCCCATCACATATCAATACATCTCATTAGTCAAACATCATACAAATGAAAGAATGTCTACCTCATAAGTAAACAGAACCATCCAGTGCTGCTTTATTCACATTTGTGTTCACTTCAGTGACATTTCATAAGACTCAAACCAGACAAATTAGCTTAAAATGACTGCAATAGTAAATTTTAAGAGTGCTGCCTACTACTTAGTAATATGCTCAAAATAAGATATAGCCTTTGTAAATAATGCAATGCTGTTTAATAAACAAAATATTAGATTATCCAAGAATGTTTAAAAGACTTGAGAAATGCTTTTGAATTTTCTTTAATGGTTGTGTTGACCTGATCCAAAGGAGAACTGCAAAAAGTGACAAAGAAAATAGAACAAGAAAATTCCTATTCGGTACAGGATTGGTGGTCAAGATTTTGGGACAATATTGATATTTCTATTTACTGCAAAGCTCTGAAAGGCCAGTACCTGCAACTTATTCTGTAAATCTATAATGAATTCCCATATGGTTATATCTCAAAACTAAGCTCATTTTCAGAAATCTGACTACAGTGAACAGAGAGAGATCCAAGCATCAGAACTGGTGTCTTGATGTTCCCAACCATCCCTTCTCATGCATTTTGTGCCAGGTTTGCTCCTGGCTGGAATAGTCTGCCAGTGCCCCAGTCCCAGAGACCCCAGCTTCACCATGCAACACCTAAAAAGATAAAAGAAAATAATCTTTGGGAAAATAACAAGAAGGAAAAAAAACTAAAGAGAAAGGAAAAGCTGTATGTGAAAAAAAGACCAGGCTGATATGAGACAAAGCTGAAACAGCTGAGAGTACAATAAAGGAGATTGTGTTCCTTTTCCAGGGGACTGCTGAAAGGGAGGCTAGGCCACTCTCTGTGTAGGCATACATGAAAAAATGCTATAGAAATCTCATATATTGGCAGGGATTATCTTATCAGTACCAAACACAGCTTTGGCAATGCCTAATAGCTTGCAGGTTTTATAACAATTCATTATTATTATAGTTGTTGTTGTTACTAACTTTATATTTGGTTTGCTGCTTTCCACAGAGGTGAGGACATTGCCCTTCCTAGGAGGTGCTTCTGTAGCTCCTTAAGTACAAATATGTTGAATTCTCCAAGTGCAGTTTAAAAATTATTAGAGAAAATGTCTCCATAGAGTTCTAACTTTACTGCAGGGAGATAAAAGGCCATGCTATGCAAACAAATATTTTTCATTAGAATATAATATTGCACAACCTGGCATCAGGTTTTCCTGGAGCCATACAGAGTATTAATTATTCCTCATGTGAAATAACAGTGCCTTGTTTCACTAGGTCATCAAAAACCAAGCAGGCATGTTTCCCAGAAAGATGCTGTTTGACATTAGCTGATCTCCTCATGAACATCTGTGCTTCAGCTTCCTGCATGATCACTGAGGCAGGGAGGGAGAGCATTCCTACTAAATGCCCCAATCCCACTTTAATTCTGACATCCTGAGATTGTGAATGCTCTTCTGGGGAAGGCCATAAAGCAGCCCTGAGCCAGCCAGACTCCCCTGGTGTGAACTTGCCCCTGTGAGGAGCTTGCCCAGCCTCAGCAGTGCTGTCTGAAATACCCACAGACACCCAGCAAAAGCTGCATGGAAGAGAAAGTGCTTGAATTCAGCTCACTATCTGTTTAAAACTCACCATGATGTCCTTCTTTTTCACTTTGACAATAGAAATATAAAGATGCTTAAGCAAAGCAAAATTTACTATTACTATGGTAATTGATGTCCCTCAGCAGGAGCTTCAGCAGCATCCCTTGGGAAGAGCTGGCCTTTCCTTCCAGCATGGACAGCTCACTAAAGTCACTGCTGGACACCTTGTTTGTTCTCTAGAATCTTTTCTCTTTTCTTAAAAGGTGTCAGATGCACGAGGCAGGCTGGGAACTACCAGGAGGCCCGAAAGACAAGTGACTAGAATGGTTGTCTTTATGATCATTGCCTTTCTCATCTGCTGGATGCCATATGCTGCCTTTTCTCTCCTGGTCGCTGTGTGTCCCTCCATTGAGCTGGATCCTTGTCTGGCAGCAGTTCCAGCTTTCTTTTCCAAAACAGCTACCGTTTATAATCCAATTATTTATGTCTTCATGAACAAACAGGTACTGTATTCTCTCAGAATGTCTCTAACACTCATATTCTGCTATTTTATCTAGCTTTATAATGAATTATTTCTACCTACCTATGTGTTAGCTAACAAGCATTATAATATCTGGCATTTAGAATGAAAAAATAATCTGCCCGATGGCAGACAGCATAAACCTCTGAGCATTATTGAAATATAAGTGCTAATAATTATTAGGTTTAGATATTACAAAGGAAAATCAGCCCTTAGGGAACATGAGTTAGTTTCCTGTATGAAAATTATATTCTCAAGACTGTCCCAGTATATTTCAATAATTCTTTGGGAATGCAACACCACTAAGTTGATCTTGAGGTGGGGTGCACATTTTCAAAGCTTGAGTTTGTTTTGGGGAAATGAGGCATTTGTGGTTTATGTGCAGGGGGTAGAAGTATTGCACACGCCATTTAGCAGGGAACTTCCTTCTCTGGAATGAAGGCAGAGGATTGGATGCAGAAAAAAAGAACTGACATGGGGATGAACCAGAGAGCTGTGTGCTCACAGTGATAACAGGCATGATAATTAACATGGGCAGATTTCTGCAATGAATGCCGCAGCTGAGAGTGGTGGCATCAAGCACATAAATTAAATAAAAAAAAAAAATAATCAAGTGACTGTTGACTAAGAAATGGTGAATTTATTTATCCAGTCCTGCTGAGAGAGCTATTGCTTATCTCACATCCTGTGGACAGTACCCTGATCTCCCAAACCACGCAGATGTCTGCTACACTTTACCCTGTTTATGGATAAGAACAACAAAAAACCTCTTTGAGTAGCCAGGAACTTAGTATATGAAAGTATGAGTCTGGAGAAATGGTCAATTATGTCCATGTTAGATATGGTTAGCTAGAAGCAGAAAGGTTTTTTTTTTTAGACTAAGATTGACACTTTTCAGAATGTAGTTAATTTTTAGGTTTAGAGTTCTTCATGGTGGTGCAGGCAAATATATTTTATGGGGTTATTTCTTTATATTCCCATCTGATTGATGAGAGAATTTCCAAGACTTTTAGCTAATATGAAGATTGATTTATAGGACTGTTTTAAAATTTCTTATGTGTTTTGATCAATCTCCTGTTTTTTCAACTTTTTAGTTCAGGCAGTGTCTGATTCAAATGTTCAGCTGCAGTGCCATAGGAACTGGGGAGTCCAACATGAACCTGACTTCAGAGGGAGCAGTGCTAACCCAGGCCAGGAGAGGCACTGAGGTGTGCCCCATGGCAGCTCTCAGCACCATTTCTAGGAGGAAAACTGCAGATGAACACGGAAGGCAACAATCTTTGGCTCTGTTGACAACTTCAGAGAACAAAATGTGTCCCATGTAAAGTGGGAGATGAGATTGTTCACGCAATGCTAGAGTGTATCTCGTTGTTCCAGTCACCTGAAATAAAGATTTGTTGTCCCTGGGGACAGGATGGTCCCGTGCACACCAGCTTTTGAGATCCCTCAGCGTGGGTAAGAGCTTCTTGGCTCTTCCAGTGCAGTCCAAAACCAGCCAGAAGTCAGTCTCTTCCTCCACTGCATTCCTCTCCCCAACCCACAGTCACCTTGCAGCAGGTAGTGGCACCACACTGTCTCTCTCCCTCCACTCCTGAAGTCCCTGCTTCTGCTTAAGTCACATCCTCACTGCTTTTATTGGGCTGCTGATTCCAGAACAAATTATTAACTTGCTATTACATCTCCACTTTCAGAAGCAAGGACTATAACACAAATACTGCTAATGGTGAAAATTAATGGAAACTGCCAGCTTTCTGTGGCTGTATTCCACCTTATACTTAATTCACACAGTGGAGTGCAGCACTACACTTAGCTTTAGTGGAATGTCACTTGCACATGAAAAGCCAAACCAGGTTATGAGTGAAATGAAGACAGACTTCTGTTTTACACAGTATTTGGGATCATTGTATGAAATGTTGCTAAGAACTAAGCTGGTGCTAAGGCACATTGGAATTTTAATCCTATATAAAATCTATCTTTAATTGAGTGCATTTTAGGAGAAAAGGCAAAGGCTGACTGAGTTTAAATGCTTTAGGATGGAAACCCATTATTTCTAGAGAAGACATTAGTACAATGCCAGTTGAAAGAAATGTTCCATACTGGTATAGAGAAGCTACACTAGCTCCACCCTGCACAGGCCTTAGGTATACAAATGTGATAAGGAATAAATCATCCATGGTTCTTCAAAACTTTTTTTAAGTTTTACTTCAAAAAAATAGAATTATTTTACACAGAATAAAGAAATTTTGTTTCTATCACATTTTTTTTCTGCTGTTAAGTTAGTGTTTGAAAAACTATATTGCCTTGAAAAAGAGTGGGACTACCCGAGACAGCTGTGGCCAAAGCCAGTCCCTGAGCATCCCAAGTCAAGGAGCATTCCTGCAGCAGCTGGATGTGCTGGGGCATCAGGGAAGGTCACACCGACTGGCAGCACCAAGCAGTGCTGGGACCCTGGGGTGCTGCAGGCTGGTTCCTGTGTGACTGCCCGGGGGGGACAGGCAGGGAGTGTCCCTGGCACGCCCAGGGACCGCCTGGCCATCTGCCCCTGCCGGTGGCCCTCAGCCCTCACACCATGCACAGCTCCCTCTCGCACCTTACAAAAGCCTTGGAGCCTTTTCTCCAAGCTGTCCTTTGCAGAAGAACAGGAGGGTGAGGAAGCTCTGCACCTTTTCTGTTTTCTGATTAGAAGGATGTCCAGATTCCATTACTCTGATTTCATTTCGGAATGGTAATATCCAAAGAGAGGGGTTAGTCTATAAATAAAATCATGAGCTGCACATGTGAGAACTCACTGCAAAAGACTGCACAGTTTTCCTATTCATCTCACAAAATTTCACGAGGTGGTTGCCTTTTACAGTATAATTTTGGCTTGAACTTCTACAGAACTCAGTCTTAATCCCAAATGTTGATCCTTCTTCTGACATTCCTTACCATTCTTTAAGCCTGTGTTATCTGTAGCAGAACAATGAACAGATGTATATGCCCTTTAAAAATGTTTTAGAAATACTGTGAGATACGAAGAGTACGGTATTCGCTTTTAATTTATGCACCTTTTCTGTGCTCATTAGCCCCTTAAAACAGTCAGATATGATTTGAAAGTGAAAATTCTTGCATTTAAGACTCAGATTTTCTCTTTCAAGGATATATTGACCTAGGTTAATCACAAGTTAATGGTATTACATGTATTAAATCATGAAGAATTGGCAGAAGTGCTAGTGTTTAATTAAAAGCAACAGAATTATTTTATCTCCTGAGAAGGTGAGGATATATAAAGTACAGCTCTGTAGTATAAAATGAAGCAACAAAAATTAGGTGATTGCAAAGAAAAAAAAAAGTAAAAATGCATGTAAACAAAAAGTGCATGGGAAACAATAGTTTCAATGGGTATTTTCATCTTAAAATGCCTTCAGTAATCGCTTTTCAGGAGGAGGAGGAGAGGGAGAATACCTTTATATCTTTTTTCCACCTACTGGTCAGAGAGTACATTTTAAAATGTGTGAACACCTTCACACATTGCCATAGTGGGCAAACCAGAACAGCACCAGCCTGGGAGCAAAATATTACAGGGTTCCCAGGAGCTGGTTGTCAGGTCTTTCAATGTAACACAATAAAAGAATTTTTAGAACCAGAAACAAAACTACGGGCAAGGGAGACAGCTTTGGTTTTTTTTTCCCTTTTTCCCTGAGTTGTGCACAGTGATTAGAGGGACACATTTCTGCAGTATGTGATAACAGCATGACATGAACATTTTAGCATATACAAAAAGTAATTTAGGCAGTGGACGGTTTTAAGACCTTAAGATTTCATTAATAAAAGGTGTGAACACTGCCAAAATTAGCTTGCTCACATTTGATTGGGAGCTAATAAATAGCATCCTGTTTGCCCTTGTGCCCTTGAATTTTCATTTTGCCACCAAGAGTATGCCTAGAAATCACATTTAAAAAAAATAATTTACAGCATTGCCTATTGTTTGCAGAAGTAGCAACATAACACTCCACCACACTGTGATCACTGCATTCCAATGATGTAACCTGGAGGACACTGCCCTTCCTACAACCTGCCATGGCAGAGGGCCATAACTGCCTTGTGTTTTTCATTAAAATTGTCAGCAATACTTCATCAACCTACTTGTTTGTAATAGAAATAGCTGTTGGGTTTTTTCCCCAATACAAATGATGGCTGCCATAAGAGTCACTGCTGTAGGAGCTCATGGTGGCTGCTTTGGGATGACAGTAAGGAAGGCACTGACACTGAGGCCTAGATAAATCCCCTGAGTAAAAAACAGAAATTACCTAAAAGGTAACAGCAATCCTAGGATCCTTCTGCTGCTGGAAACCTCAGCATGAAACAAGTCTCTCCTTTTGGGTCATGGCATGCTGCCCAGCCCCTGTCCAGGGTCAAGTGACATCTGTGCTGTGTCCAGTGAAGCAGGTCTCCCATCTGGTGCTCTGCAGTGCTGGACTCTGGCTGGCACCACGGCTCTCTCTCCAGCAAGGAGCCCACACAGGTGTGTTTTTAAGGCAAGTGTGTCCTGGTGCCATGTGCAGAGCTATGGAGTGGTCACTAACAGGTCTGTGCAGCTGAGGGCTCTGCTCAAGCTCTGCCCAGGCTCTTTGCAATCTCTGTCTCCTCACTGCCCTTCTCCTGCTGTGGCTCACCAGAGCTGCTCTGCATTTATAGTTGTGCCAGTTCTCTTCTGTGGAAAAACTAACAAACTGATCTGTTCTTGAAGCTGTATATTTTGAGAAAAAGCCCTGAACAAACAAGTGGATTTGGGCATGGGGAAAAATATCCAAAATAGCTTTCAAAAACCATTTCAGTAAGAGATAAAATGCTGAGGTTTAAAAGTAGATTGTCCAAGCTATTTTTATAGTCTCAAATTTAGAGAAAGAATACATTTTAAAATGTCATAAGATCACCTCACCTTATCACCCACTAGCAGGGATGAAGGTGAAAGCTTAGGCACTGAATGTAGTGTTGGTGCACTTTACAAAATGT
Organism: Luscinia megarhynchos; assembly: GCA_034336665.1. Lineage (NCBI taxonomy): Eukaryota > Metazoa > Chordata > Aves > Passeriformes > Muscicapidae > Luscinia > Luscinia megarhynchos. Next base: position 616,270 of record CM067569.1, read on the forward strand.
TCATGTTCTTGCTCTGGCAACAAACAACACAGCTTCTCTGGGGATTCCTCACTGCTCTTCGAAGATACAAATGTCTTAATACATGGATTTTGTTTCTCCTAAAGCCACATGTACTGCAGAGCACTGCTGGAGGAGATTCTTCTTGTTCAAAGTGCAAGGCCATGGAGAGGGCAGAGATTGTTATTGAAATCAGCTCTACCAGAGGTTCACCATAAACCAGATTACTCCAGTATAGCTCTGATGCAGATTAACTTCTAAATCATCTATTTGTATCTCATTATAAACAGGTTGCTCCTTTTGCAAATATTTTTGCCTTTTTTTTTGGTAAAAATGCACTTAACCACACATCTGATTTTCTTCCACTTTTGAAAGAAAGGACCTTGCCCTTACCCACACTGAACCTTTATTGCCAAGGGCTCTGAAAGCAAAATGCAATTAGCAATCAAACCAAGTTCGAGAAACACATTTCTCTGTGTTTCTGATTTTGGATGAAATATTAATTCCTGCTTTTTCTTTGTTTTCTGCTTTCTCTTCCATTCATTTCTCCACTGGGTCCAGAGCAACACCTCCAGAACAAAACACTTGTAATATTCTCCCTCTGGCTGCTCTTGGCTGCAGATCCGACATCCCACTCAGAGGAGACTCTTCCCCCAAGAAATGCACTTGCAAAGAGGGGAGGGCGTGGCAGTGAGGTGAGGGCTGAGCCTCAGCAGGTGCAGCACTCACATTTAGTGCCCGTGGTGCTGCTCCACACCCTTCCAGCCTGAGTGCTCCCACAGACACACAGGGCAGACATATGGGACATATTTGTCCACAGTCTAGAGGAATAATATACATACCATATGGCTAGAACATTTCTGTTTAATTATGACCTTAGTGAAAATGATTATCCAAGAAAACAGAGTCATGAACATTAACAATAATTCTCATACCAATTATTGAGAAATACAATTTTAAATGATTGGTGAAGAGAAGATTCCTAGAAAATTTATGATAATGTTCTTTAATATAATACTTAGTTTTATAGATTGTACTATTTTTTCTCTTTATTACATTATATTGAAGTCTCTTCCCTCTTCATGTCACAAATAGTTAAAAATCTGTAAGAGAATTTAAGGGCCTTTCAACAATTTGGCACGCCAGTTTTATCTCAACTATTATCTAGATGCATCAAGATATTAATGTAGTCATCTCTCTTTAGTCTCAATGAATTACTGTAAAAATGTCAAACAATTAGATTATATTGGCCAACACAGCCCTGTTTGATTGAGTACAGATGTAGGCCATGTCCCCTGAATCACACTGATGAAGAAGCAGAAAGGTTTGTGGAATTCCAGTGCAAATTTATTTCAATGTACATCCCACTTCAGATTCTAATGCCAGTACTTGCAGTAATAATAACCAAAAAATGCTAAATAGGTATTTTCAGATGGAATAAAAGTCAATGTCATTCAAGGAGAAATACCAATGAGCTCTGTTTTCACCCTCTTCTGCCATCATGTGTGAGGCTGAAGCAATAAAGGGAAAAGAAATTGCAGTAGTTATCCAGTGACAAAGAAATATCTTCCTAAATATTTCCCATAGTAATGGACAGTGTCACAAAACATCCTTTTAATTTATTGTACCTTTCTAGCCAAAAATATTGGCCTTTACTTCTGAAAGGGGTCTTTATTTTGTTGGTTTCAACTGTTTGAACTCAGCACTGACTTCCTCCACTCTCTTGGCAGAGGAAGAAAACACTTCTTCATAGATGGACTATTGCATTTACAATGTTTATTTTAATATATTTTAAAATGTGCATACATATAATAATAAGTACCAAGATTCGTATTTCAGGGAATGTTATAATGGATATTTTATCCACCAGCAATACTGTTAATATTCCATACTGCATTTTTATAAAAATGGGATTAAGTGATCTAAAATTGTTCCTCTTAAGTAAGTCTTAAGGAACCATAAGCCTTAAGTAACCATCTGGAAAGCTGCAATATATTAAAAGCATTTCCTCCCTTCTTATTCAGAAATGAAGACTATTTTGCCTGCTACTTTTAAAAATGCCACTACCATGTTCATGAAAGGCCCCACACTCTCTCCTGTCACTGGCTGAGAAGTGTTCCATCAATTTATCACCTGAGTCTCACCAGTGAGTATTCCAGGGCACATGAGCATGCTTTCAGTTTTAACATCCTTAAAACCCATGCTGGTAACCACCTGTCACCATATCCACATGGAGACAGGGCATTTGGAGACTTGAATTAATCCCCAAGAGGGGCTTCAAGAAGTTCTGCCTGGTGCCTTCACAGGGATGAGCTGGTCCTTCCTCCACACACAGGAGGAACAGATTTACCCTCACAGGATGTTGAATTCCCTCTGACTCCCCATTTCAGGAGAGCTTCCAGGTCAGGTGGTGCTGAAGCACAGGCTGGAAGGTTGTAAAATCACTAAATTAGTGCTCAAACTCCAGATGAGTGGTCTGAAATGATTATGGGAATGATGCCCACAGCTCCAAGGCAGGGGCAGCAGGAGCACCAGGGCAGCTCTGCAGGGGACACCAAATCCTCATTTTAAAGAGGTCACACCAGGGACTAAGGACAGAGCTTCTCTTTTCTTTGTTTGTTTTATCATTTTGTAGCAGACTTGTTGCAGCTCCTCACTGCAGACCATTTAGAACCACACACTTTTCTTGGACAGCTATGCACAACTCAAATTATGTTCTTGTCCTAGAATATCATCAATAAATTCACAAAGACTTTTTCCCCCTCACATTTTTCAGATTACATAAATTTTAGCTGACCAATTCTTTTCATGCTAAAATATATTACGAAATGTCATTTCTGTTACAAAAGCTAATTGATAGTGTGATTTGTTATGTTGCTGAGACATAATTCAGAAAGTTATTTTAAAGCCCTTGATACATGGAATAGCACTAACTGCTTAATATTTCTTGTATGAATGAATACAGTGCATGGGAATGATGTAGTGCCACGTAGATGAAATATTTTCAGAAGCTCTTATTCTTGTTGTTTGGGCTTGTGCCAACGTCATTCGACGAGAGAGCTCCTGTGTCCTAAGGTGTATCTACTCTAATTTATTTCTGGGTCATTAGTTGGTAGGATTTTTTTTCCTCCAGGTTGCTGAACAGTATATAACATTGCAAAAATTAAGAGCTCATGCTCAAATAAATGAATACTTTAGAATACTCAAAAAAATCAAGTGTTTTTAATTTTAAAATATTCTACTTTTTTTATTTCATTAAAATTTTATTGCTTAATATAATAAAAAATAAAGCAAATAAAAATTATTAATCATTTTATTTAACACTAACTTGTTTTCTCATTAAACTACATCTACCTCCACATAAAAAGATCATTCAGAATAAAGTCACTTGGTAAATGTTTTAGCTATGTTCTTGATGAATCGTCCATGTGAAAATAAAATGCATCAAGGAAATGTTTTTCCAAATGGAAGCACTAACTTTGATACACTCCAATCCCATTCATGCATCAAGGCTGAAAAATACTAGCCCATTTTCTTTAAAATGTGTTGGTACTCACCAAATTTTTAAAGGATTCACCATGTTAAAAAACCTTAGACTATTAACTGAAATTTCTGGACCATATATTTTATTTTTCTGACACTTATTCTAATATCAAACTGTTTACATCTAAAACATGAATCAGCAAAATACACATCTTCTTACTCTCACCTCTCCTTAGATCAGTGTAGGTATTCCTAGCATGAAAAGATTGACACAAATTACATCAGAATTATATTGGGTAAACCATAGAGTACACAATTAAAAAATGAAGGATGAGTTGCAGGAAGAACTGAGGAAGTGCAAGCACTCTGCTCTTCTATTTCGTCTCCAGGAGAGCTGGGAGAATCTGCTTCCACTATAAAAATACATTAAAAACCATTGTTATTTCTGAATATGACCAAATATAAGAATTTAAGTGCCATCATTTAACACATCATCTCTTTGATCAATACTTGTGGTTCTTTTACATTCTTTTAAAAATATTAACAACTGTCACTATATTGAAGAAGCATTTTCTGAAAAACAGAAAACTAGAGAATATTTCTGAGTTCTTTCTCTCTTCAACTCTGTGACAGTGCAAGCTATAAATAAAATTTATTTTATTAAACCTTATTTTAAAAGATAAGTCCTGTACATTGAAAAATAGCAGTACAATTTTAATAGACAGTATATTAGAAATTGTTCTACTCAGAAATTCTTCCCTGCTCTCCAACAAGATACTAGATATTTCTGTCTAGTGTGCCCTGTACAACACAGACTACCTAAAATCCCTGCAGATCTTACTGATCTTTTTGCAGTTTACAATCACATACCACACACATTGTTTATGTTGTGCTCCTGATGTACCTTGTTAGTAACACTACTTTATCTATTCAGTGGAGAAAATAAATTGGGTTTTGATCAGCTAAGTCAAAGCATCCCCAAAATTTTCTTTATATAAAATATAGCTACTCCAATTATGATATTTTATCAGTAGTCTTCCAACTCTCAGCTCTTTCAAGAAGTTTCAGAGAAAATTGTAATAGCTCATCTGTAAGGTTTCACTTGTGCTTGTGAACTACCTATCTTAAGGTTCTAGTAAGTTTTTATAGTCAGCCTTTCATACTAAGCCTTTTAATTCTTACTTTTAATGGAATCCCTTTTCCTGGGGCTTCTATTTTTCTGAAGAACACGAACTATCTGCCCAGTCATTTTATCAAAGCTCAGCAGATCTGGAAAGAAATGATAGTTTCTGTGAGTTTGTAATGAAAGTTTTGGAAAACAAGAAAATATCAGCCATAGAGCCTGGAGCTTTCACATTTAAACTTCATGAGAAAGGATACCTTTACAGCTTTAAGCAATGGATCTGTGCAGATGTAAGTTAAATCCAGGGGACTTTTTCCCCATAGTTTATGTAACTACAGATGGCCATGTCCTAGGGCACTGCTTCTCACCATATAAATCCTGTTCTTCCCATATGACCATAAACAAACACCTCACCAAACCTGCTTTAAGAAGGTTACTGTTCTGTATGAAAGATCAACCTGCCAACATGCATGGTGGCTCCTGCATGCAGCTCTCCTGCTATGGAAACTGCAGGCAGAATTTGGAGAGGAGCATAGAAAGGAGGGACAGGAGACAGGCAGAGACACACAGTCCCTGAGAGGAGAGACAGGAGACAGGCAGGTACACACAGTGACTGAGAGGAGAGACAGGAGACAGGCAGAGACACACAGTGACTGAGAGGAGAGACAGGAGACAGGCAGAGACACACAGTGACTGAGAGACAGGAGACAGGCAGGTACACACAGTGACTGAGAGGAGAGACAGGAGACAGGCAGATACACACAGTGACTGAGAGGAGAGACAGGAGACAGGCAGATACACACAGTGACTGAGAGGAGAGACAGGAGACAGGCAGAGACACACATCCCTGAGAGGAGAGACAGGAGACAGGCAGAGACACACATCCCTGAGAGGAGAGACAGGAGACAGGCAGAGACACACAGTGACTGAGAGACAGGAGACAGGCAGGTACACACAGTCCCTGAGAGGAGGGACAGGAGACAGGCAGAGACACACAGCGACTGAGAGGAGGGACAGGCAGATTCCCACGGCCCCTGAAGCCACATACACACGCCCAGACAAAGCCACACTCACGCTGGAACAAGGTCTGCAGCCTCTCTGCATTCTCCTCCAGGCTCGAGTACCACTGCGTGGCCAGCACAGAGCCAGCCCCCGCCAGGCTGAGCAGCATTGCTGTCTCTGCTGGGCCCTCCAGGGCAACACGGACACGGCTGAGGAGGATCAGAATCGTGGCATCAGTAAAAGGAAAACGTGCATATTAAAAACACAGCCAAATATACGTGCTTTTTAATACAAGGAGAAAGAATGTCAGAGTGCATTTTCTTCTATGCTGAGCATCAAGTGTTTTCTAGCTCTCATACAGCACTTTGAATTTAATGCAAGGAATTCAGGTAACCGTCTCTCTACACTTTTTCATGGTGCAATTTTATCGTGGGGTTTACTCTCTGTCATATTACTGCAGTTCTGGACATCTCTGGAAATCTGACAGGAGTATTAACACCCTAAGTTTTACAAAACACTGCAGAATTCCTTCTGTAAGACTGTCAGAATATTGGGAATCAGGTGTAAAAAGACATGTTTAGACATAAAATATTGCAGGAACTGAAACCTTGTTCTTTGTTGTAAGGATGGTGTTGATTTTGAGGCTTAGAAGCAAATCACATGCAGTGTGGGACTTGAGCTTTTACTGCTGAATATTTCAGTGTCTTTGGTATAATTATTTTAGTCATAAAAGAGGAGTGATAGTCCCCTGAAACTGCAGTAAATAGAAGGGTGCATTTTGGTTTAATTCAGATCTGCTTTTCATAGTAACTTTATCAAAAATGATAAAGTTTTCTGTAATCTTTTGGGGAGATGATATCTGATTGTCTATAGAGTTTATGTGACTCATTTTTAAATGAATGTTAATCTAAATTTTCAGGAAGCTTTTGCACTTAAACATGTAACACTTATTAATAAACTCACCAAACTATTAAACTGAGACATCAAAATTTTTGAGTTTGAAAATCTATTTTAAGAAATTGTGTTTTGGTTTACTTTAGGAAATGGCTGTCCGGGATCAAAAAGGATATAAAAACATACCAGGAGTTTGTTTATACACTCAGACATCTGCATATTCACATATGTAGATGTGTGTATAACCTACCTTGCACACAACTGCATTTAACTTATGCATTGTTGCACTAATTAAACAGTAATTATAGAGATTTTCTTTCCTAGTTCTTCTTCACGGAATGAATAATTAGAAAAGTCAAGAGGTATTTATGTCCCCAGGATGTGCTTTGCCCACTTGCTGCCCAGGCTCACTGTTGGCTCAGTGCCTTTCTGCAGGGCTGCTCCAGCCACCCCTCTCCAAATCCATTTGTGTCCAGGGTTACTTTGCCACCAGTCAAGTCTGTCACCTGCTCTCGTTAAATTTCCTATCACTGACAACTGCCAGTGCTGCTGTCTATGTGCATCCCTCTGCAGGGCATCTCATCCCTCAAGTGTATGATCAGCTTACCTGAAAATTCAGCATGGACTAAATAATTAATGAATGAAATTAGGACACTGTGGCACCTGTCAACAATTTATAATGGACATGCAATAAAAGAATGTAAACCCTACCAGCTGTCAACTTAAAATCAACAAAAATACTGACATTCTTCTAAAGATAAAAAGAGCTGCAATTAATGTCAAAAATTCTGAAGAGGTTATTTAACGTGCCATAATAATTTATTTAAATAAAAATCTGCCTGATTGTTAAACTTTTCCATGTATGAACCCTCAGAGGGACTTTTAGCAGTTCATCTGTTAAAGGAAAATTTTGTATGTTCACCTAGAACATTTTGAGAATCTTGCTCTCCAACCTGTATATGTAATGCAGCAAGGTTTTTGTGTCATATTTTCTTATCAAGGCCTCCTAACAGAGCTTTCACCCTATTCAGTCCTATAAAGTTGCTCTTTTATTTGCAGAAGTAAAGGATTATATTCATAACTCAAAATTTTAACTTTGCTTTGGAATAATTGTGGACTTTCCTGAAACTGGCTGTACCTACCTTTTGTGGGTATCAGAGTTTGCAATTCTCTGGTGACTCTGCTGGGATCGTGCCAGATCCAGAAGGATCACCAAACGGCACTCTGGAAAAAAGGCAGCCATGGTGTTTGCACTAACAGCAACACCCAGCACAATAATCAAAGTACAGCAGGCCTTTTGTAAGGCAATTACTTTCTTGAACATGGTCTAAACCATTAGCACAAAATCTACATATTTCAGCCACAATTGTCAGGTATTATGTAAATGTGCACTATTAAAGTCATCCTAGCATTATTTCATGGAATTTTGCTACACTTTTCCATAGTGTTTTATAGGTTTTTCTTTCCTAAGCTGCATTAGAGTAATTGGTAATGAAGTCCACATAACATCTCACTACAACCAGTGACCTCTGTGATCCAACTCTGTAGTTACAAATTCTAGGAAGTTTATGGTATGCAGGTATTGAATTTTTTTTATACCAAAACTCCTCTACACAACTCATAACCAAGTTACACCCCTAATATGCCTTATTTTCCTTAAAGGTCTCCAGTGAAATAACTCAGAACAATTGTTGTCTACCTCAGCAGAGACTTTTGAATTTTGAAGTGGCGCTGCAGATGTTGCTCTTACTATTAAAAAATATATTGCAATCAAATACTAAATTCCAAAGAAAAGGTGATGGTTTACTGAGAAAACCATTAGATGATGACTTAGTTTTTGAAACATAAGAAATTCCAATACATGGAAATGAAGCACTAAGCTTCTTTTTGAAGATTAACAGGAAAGATATGCAACAGAATAAAAGCAACATAATACAAAGGTTTTCTGACTAAAAACCCTGGATCTAGGAAAAAAAGCTCTTAATTGCCAACATCAATACTGTGATAATAATAGAATAGGACATATCTAGGAAAAAAAGTAAGTGTAATCAAAGGTATTCCTCAATTTGCTTATCTTACTTGGGATGTTCATAGCAACCAACCAATGAAGCAACACATGAGACATGAATCTCTCCATCCCATAGAACAGAAATGCACTGCAGTTTGTCAGCAGCTGCTCCCACTCAGCTTGGCTGAAAGGAAGAAGAAAGAAAGGAAGTTACTTTCGTGTTACAGTTTTACAAGAACACTTTTCAGAAATTATCCACAGCAAACACTTTAGTGCTATTTACTCCAGAAAGAATTATAACAAAAGTCAGCATGCAAGGAAAGAAGACAAACATGCCTGCAGGATTCTGTGAGAAGTGTAATAACTCTTATGGATTATTAATACTACACTCTTGTAGTAAAATGATTACTCAGTAGCATCTCACAGCAAGCAAGAGGCATAGTGTATTTTTAGATAACTACCAACCTTTCAATCAAAAGAAAAAAATTTAAAAATCATTGCTGTACATATTGTACAGTTTTAAAATACAGTCTTTGTCTAACATTCAAAGGAAGTAGTCATGTATATACCCACCAGGACACAAGCAATTGGTTTTTGAAAAGAGATGTGGATAATCAGGCTAGCTGGAGCAAAAACTGCAATTTGGTAATAATGACCTTTGGAATTGTCATGGAAAAATATGAGAGTACCGACTCAGTGGTAGGTATCAGTGGTATTAGCCAAGTAGAAGAAATTCCACAGGACTGGGAAGGAAGGTCCAGTGATGCCCTTGTTGTCTCATAGGGCTTGTCACTGTTTGACCTCCTGAGACCCCTTTTACTCCTCTATGGCTGTGATCTTAAAAGTAAAATATTTCTATAAAGAACAAAGTGTGTTTATGAATAGACTCCATAAAATGGTACTAGCTTCATAATCAATGTTTGAAATTGGAAACTTTGAAATTGTGTGCTGCACCTTCACTACTCTGCTTCTGACATCTGTGCTCCCATTTGCATTTGACTGAAGGTGCATGGAGATGTATGGTCTTACCAGCTGCATTTACAAACAACTATGAGCAAAGCCAGAAATTACACTTATGCTCACACATACCTATTCATCAAAGACTGCACCAGAAGAATTTCTATCAAAATTAGATTATTTCCATATACAGCAACTTTGCCAAAACCAACCTGACTAAATCACTTTATGGTGCTTTATCATCCCTAAAATACTCTGTCTACAAACCTAGCTCTGTGTTTGATACAACAAAAATGGTTTGCTATGTGTTTATCAGCTCAGCAATATTTATGAACATGAACATATGAAAACATGTCTATTTTAAGAACAAAGTCTCTGAAAACAGGCACAATTTTAAACAAGAAGCATGGACAAACAAGAAAGTGGATAGAATATTCCATACCTTGGAGCATGCAGATTGCCAATGACACCTTCCCACTGCAGTCTAAATAGGTCATGGTATTTTTCCAGTATTTTCTGTATTTTTTGGGAAGGACTTGAATCTTCTATAACAACAGAATTTCATCATTATGAATGTAACATGCTACAAACTATGTTGGGCAATCTCAGTTTCAGTAACTTTAAAATGACACTATCCTGTTTAGGAGGTTTTAGGTCATCATTGGATTTCATGCTTTTTGAAACCTAAGTCTGGCTTTTAAAATTAAAACAACTGTGACATTTTCAGATTATAATTTGGATTCCCATTCGATAGGCCTCTTTTATAATGAGCTAGGATTATTTACTAGACAGGTTAAGGACACAAGGAAAAGATTTTAGATACCCTGAAAAACGGGTAAAGAATTGAAAACCAGTACTGCTCATATGGTTCTGTTGCAGAGGCTCAGACAGGACTTCAGTGGGTGGATAAACTGAGTTTCCAGAGTCCTGATTTCAGAAAACAAGACTTCAAAATCACCTCTTTTTTGTCAACATCTTGATGTCATGAGTTCATTTTTTGGTCCAACACAATTTCTAAATTCCACGGGTAGATTGTGAATAAAATATTATTTAATATATATTACCTGCTTCTCTTCCTTCATTATAGGGGTCCACAATATCTGATAAACAGTTAATCACAAACAACGAAAGAAGGAAATTTAGCTGATTCACTCAGCCAATAGGTTGTGAAAGGATACATTTTAAATTCCTTATATCAACAGGCAAGCAATTAGGAGGCAGATCACGATTAATTGGTGCCTACAATTAAAAAGAATACATATTCTCTTATGTGTCAAAGTTTCAATTAAATACTAACACTACTGCATTCCTTGTGTCAAACAACTAAGAGAAAGGCAAAACAACTAACAAAGTTTTGAATCTGTGTTTGAAAGGATCATGGTACTCAACCATCAGTGGAAATGAATAAACTATTCTGCTTTAGCTACAATACATATACATATATTACATATATACACACATGTGCATGCACATATATAGATACATATGCAAATACAGAACAGATTTGTAAAAACATATGTATTCACTATATAAAATGCAATTTTTTGCAGAAATTATTTTCAGTAACTTTAAGCATCTTCCTTTGTAGGTTATTAAATATGTCCCATTTATGAAGTGGGATTTTTCAAAGAAAAACTCCTTGCAAAATCAACAGGAAGCAAGATTCTTATGGACCTATGTGACATTCATTCCATTTCAGAATTCTAGCACACATAATGAGCTTCTATGCAAGCCACTTTCACACTTTTCTATGCAAGTTCTCTGGTTATTTACAAAAAATGTGAAAGTTCACCGTTTGGACACTCTTTTTCTGAGAAGCTTTTCTGTTTTTTTCTTTAGATACTTCAACTTTAAATTCAGCTTCTGTGAAAATGAAAAGAAAAAAATTAATATAGGGCAGTTTTAGCAAATAAATGTCCTTGAAGGACTGTGTATATTTAATATGATGTAGTAGTAGTAATAGTACTGCTAGTAGTAATAATGAAAAGAATAACAACAGATTGAAACAAAAAAATACCACATACTTTCATGGCAGAAAGTGAGATTTTTCTACTTGGTCAATTTTTTATCTTGGACCAACTAGTTTTAATAATTTTATGTGGTTTTCTCTACATATGAGAAAAATGCAGCTTAACATTTCAAACTTTATTAATAGAAGGTATCTTTGATTCATACAGAAATGGTTTAGAACCTGAATTTATCACTCACTTTTAGATTTAAGAAATGTGTTTTAAGATGCCATAAGGAGAAGTTTACCAACTATCCAACCACTTTACTTAACCTCATTTTGCTGAAGAGTTTATGTAGGGTTAAGTGTCAGTAGTATGGAAAAGTTCATAAAGCCTGGGGGGATTTGATTTTGCCCAGGTGTAGCACAAGAACCAAGAGGAAAATATTTCAGAGAGTAAAATTTAACATTTGGTATTTTAAGCAAAGTCTTCCAGTAATGAGAAAGAAAAATTACAGAAGTGTAAATTTTTACTTCCTTTTTTTTTCCATTGCAGCTGAAAATAGTTTTGAAGTTTCAACAACATGCTTGTAAATTTGTTTACAATTCTAGATTACACTGAGTTTTACATAACTCTTTAATGTGTCAAGGTTATTTTAAATTAGCTGCACCTGTAATCAGCCTGTACATTATTGAAGTAAGTCTACTTCACTATGTAATCCACCTAAAGTACTAGAAACCTATGGCATGTACTTGTCTTCCAGTAAAATATACACGATGATTCAAATTTAAATTTTTATCTTTTTTATGCATTATTATGCTAAAGGAAAAAAATGTTTATCTGATAGTACCTGGCTCAGTCCAATGTAGTCGATTGTAGAGAAACTGTAGAGAAAAATCTCTGGAAACAGAACTTATTCCTTCCTCTTTAAATATACTCAGAGCTTCCAAAGGCAATTCCATAAGTAATGTATCCCCCAGTAAGACCACACACAATCCCAAATCCACAGGTTTATCTAAAGAGATGTGACAGAACATGATTGAGATTTAGTTCTCAGTTTGTACAAACAATTGCAGTTAAATGTAAAAATCTGAGTGTCCTCCATTGTATGACACATGAACTTCACTGTGCTGTGGATTAAGAGCATTAAGAAAAATATTTCTTTTTATATCATTACTGTTAAGATGTTCTCAAATTTCTACACACTTGCTAGCACCAATTCTTCAGAGGGAAAAATATCCCTGTTTTAATAACCAACCATCTCAGGTGCAAGTCCAGGTATCCAATAGGTTCAAGAAAACAACATTTGGAAATGCAAATTGCCACAGCAGCGAATGGCTAAACAGAACAGAGATGTAAAGGAACTCTTATCCAACACTGTGTTGTCCTGTAGAAAAATATTGTTTCTTTTTAGGAAATAAGTATTAAACATTATTATGGCAATATTTCTGTTCTACAGAGAAAGAGCAGATGCATGGGAGATTTATCCAGTTTTTGCAGAACTACTCTTGAGACGTGTTTAGAGAGACAGTGTAGCAGTAGGCTTGTATGCAAGCCAACAACCTGTGAGAGTCTATAAAGCTAAAAGAGGGGGAAAAAAAAAGACAAAACAAAGAGGTCTACCAATTTAAGAAAGTTCTTTATTCCAGCTTTTGTCCTGAAAAACTGGTTTGTGAAGAAGCCATTTCATTTAGGTGTCTACAGACTGTATGGTTTGGAAGACTCTAAAATGCAGAAGGCATTGCCCCAGCATCTAAATTTTCTTTGAAAGTATACTGAAATATTTGACTTGATATAGAAAATAAAACAGAGAAAAACAATGCTAAGCCTTTGTCCTCTCCTTGTTTTAAATAAAATTAAAACTACTGGTCTTGGGTATCTGTCCATACACACACACACACCACCAAGGAAGCACTTACCCTGCATTCCAACTTGTTTGGTATTCTTATCTTTCACTTTCTTTTTTCCCGTTTCAGCTGCTGAAACTGTTCCACACTGGGATTCTCTGGGAAGAGGAGATTCATGGAAAATACCACAAGCTTCAATTTCTGCTTCAGTTTCAGTGAAATTTTACACAAAGGACACGCTTCCTTCAGAGTTCCTGCCCTTTAGAAATCCCATCCTTGAACAGTTTAATTATAATGCTGCATCTTGAGCTTCAACTGAAGTATAACTTAAGCTGGAGAACAGTGCTTGCCAGCAATGGCCATTGGTCTATCATTATATTCAGTCTCAGTCTGACAAATCCTGAATATACTCTCTTCCAAGACATGAAACATTCATTCAACAGGGTATCCTTGCCAAAACCATTCCTCTGTTTGAGGGACTTGAGTCACAGTTCTGTTTTCATAAATGATAATCAAAGCCAATATATCTTACCTGATAGCCGAAAAATCAAACTGTGACAGCACTGGTTTCAGATAGCCTTCCATAATTTCTATTATTTCAGAGAAATCTGACGTCAAATCAAGCTCACTATCATTTATTTTCTCTGTTGGAGTCTATCACATGCATAGAAACAAAAATTAGAATACTTTCAATGCCCATTCTTGTTAAATACCATTACATATACCGATTTTGTAATACGTTAAATAAAATAATGCAAAACATCATAAAATGGAAAACATAAATATGAGAAGTCGGTTTCAAAATTTTCAAAAGTTTATTTCAAAATTTTGCACCAGCATTTTGCAAAATACTCTAACATAAGAATTACTAGAAGGTGTCAATGCTTACTATTATTTAAACAATTAATATACTTCAGCAATTTCAATGGAGAATGACAGAAAAGTACAGCAGAAAGAAATTATAATGTTTTCCTTTAGATAATGAGAAGAAATTGCCTAAGGACAACTTCAAGAAGTGAACAGAAACTACAATGAACATAGAAGAAACAAATGAAAGCATATGGAAAGATCACTGGAGCCAATTTAGGAAAAAAAAAAACAAAATGAAGAAAATAGATAAGGAGAACATAGAAACATGTGGGAGAGAAAGACATTGAAAACTGGGGTTTGTAAAATCCAAACTAGATGGACATGAATCATGTCCTTGAAGCAAAATTTTGTGACTGACTTGGATCAAATAAAGAGCTACAGTGCAGAAGATATTGTATTCCCCAACAGAAAGCTTTTCTGTGTTGGAAATCAGTAATAAATCTCTGGATAAGGCAGCTTTATTTTAATTAAAGGGTTGCAATCTAAGATCTTGGTTTTTTTTTCCTTGGAACAGCAGGCACTTTTCATGTGCTATGAAAGGTAGAGTACAAATGCAAATGCAAATCTCTGAAATATGACACATTTTCAAATAAACTGATCTCAACTGCATAATTTCAATTCCAATAAACTACTGAACATTTCAAACTCCTGAATGACAAATACAGCAGCAACAGCACAGTAAGATTAAATTCTGAAGCAGAGTGCAAAGCATATAGTAACTGTGAAGACTCGGGATGCCACACTTGGAATGAACCGAAAAATTCTGCACACAGAATGTCTATCTTATTTTTAGTACATGCTTTTCACCCAATTTTAAATATAAGGAAATAAAATATATTACCACTTCTGTTTTGGAGACACACTCTTGCAAGTTCTGAGTAACAGTTGGTTTAAGATTATTCTCCATCTTCCTCTGCTTGAAAAGACGCATTTTTTCCAACAAAGTACGAAACACATCAGGGTTCACAGGAAATCGAGAAACTTTGGCTTGCACTATTAAAAGAAGGGTAACACCTTCTTAAGATTCTTTTTGAGACGTATTTGTACTTGAAATGATTGTACAAACATCATCAGTTTCTAGCTGTGGTATTCTTTGAAAATAAAATCTAGATAGATATATATATACAAACACAACATATATACAAACACAAAATATATACAGAAATGTACAATGAAAAATACTCTATTATTATTTATTTATAAAAACTTCAGCCTTCAAATGTAAACAAAACTTATATAAATTGTTACTAGTTACATGACATCTGATAATGAAACATATATTTATGAAATTATGTTCCTTAGTAATTAAGAAGAGTCAAAATTATTTGGAAAAGTGTTTCAAAATTTTTCTGACTGCAACAGTGAAAGATATGAGCCTTCTCATAACATCAGTGCAGTGATTTGTATCCCCTAAAAGTCAGAGGTACTTACCCACCCTCTGGGTGACTCTTCCTTTCTGCCGTGCAGAGCTGGCTCTGGGCAGCCCAATCAATGAGCTGTACAGCTGACACCTGGGGGAAGCAGCAAAGTGCTGAATAGATTCTTTGACTGTCTAGCTTTGTTTATATGACTCAAATCAATCAGATGAGTAATTATGGCCCTCTAATTTCATGTGCTCACAAACACTCTCATGATGCATTAACCACCCCCACCTTCGGTGCAAAAACCTGCAAATTCTAGCTGGAACAAACTGAGAGTGGTAAGGTAAACTCTTTTATTGCTGTATAACCAATAAGGTAGATTTCTATTTGCTCCAAAACAGGTGTTAAAGACTTTTTAAGTTGGTGAATGCTCTCACCGTCAGTTGCTATAGCTCAATTTATGAGCTAGTTTATTGCAGCTAATTAGGCCGCAATAATCAGATAATTGGTGGCTTTATAAAGCTAAATATGAACCCTTCAATATTTTCAAGACCATAAGCAATAAAAACAGGAAACTCTTAACAGAACTTAGGAGAGATATCAAGAATGGCCTGAGACCTTTTAAGTGACCTCTGGAGATTTAAGAGATTATTAGGGAAATTGAAAGAACAGAAAACATACAGCTGAGCTCCAGGCAGTTTTATTTATATATTAATTGGTTCATTATCCTAAAATTCAAGTCCATCAAAATTAGAAGTGAAAGGCAGTATTCAACCAGGTGAACAAAAAAGATTATATTTGTAAGAAACAGTGCTAAATCAAAATTATGTACCTGTCTTCTGAATGCTGGAGAATAACTATGTAGAAACTGGATGGCAATTCATTCACTATATTAAAATGTTCAACAGGAATACAGAGGTTTCTCCAAGCCTGTACAGTGGTTCAAAAGTACTATTATTTTCATAGACTTTATAAACCCCATTGTCAGTTCTTTCATTAGAAAACTGATAGTAATTCTAGGACAGAAGGAACTTAAAGGCCCAAACACTCAGCAGATGTGCCAGGACAGTGGGATCTGCCCAAGCAACAGGAGTTACTGCTTCCCTGGGAGGGAAGCAAGCACTGCAGGAAGTTGTGCCAGGAGGCTGTGCAGCCTCCACTCTTTGAGAGAATTCACAAGCCATGGAGTGGTCGTGAACAACAGGCTCTAGGTGGCCCTTGCTTGAGCAGGGGAGCTTACAAGATGACCTGAGATTTTTTTCCAACCTCAACTGTTCTATGATTATGCAATTTTTGTGCAGTGCAGAATATATAAATATTATTTAAAACAAATTACAAATACTGTATCTTAGTCCACTCTTCATAACAACATGATTTTTATGACCACTACAAAATTTCAGAAGTTAAAATGCTATCCAATACTAGCAGAGTGTTAGCAAAGGAAATAAGTAGAATAATTTAGTAGTAATGTTTATTTTTTTAAATTAGTAGTAATGTTTATTTGTGAAAAAATTTTGCTAGAGACACCTAACCAACAAGTACTTTATAGAATTGTATTTGGTTTATGTGGCAGGATTTTAGTAGCAGGGGAAGGTGCAGGGGTGGTTCTCAGAATCTCAGAATTGTTCAGGTTGGAAAAGCCATCGAGTCCAACTGCTCTCTCGCAGTGCCAACCCACCCCCAGCCCAGGTCCTGCACACACACACATCTCTGTGCATTTATATAACATTTATATAAACCCCTAACAAGCAGCTCGGAAAGTTACCATTGAATTAGCAGTCAGTTGCTGTTCCACACATTTTAGAAGATCACTTGTGTCTCTGTTTTGTTTTAGCTGATTTTGAAGATGCAGCAATGCTGCCAGCTGAGAGCTGCTGGTGTTGGACGCGGCGGTTAGAAGGATGCTCTTCATCATCACAGACACTGAACAACTCTGTAAAGTTTTTACATCCATTTATTTTCCTTCACAAAAACAAAATGAATAAATATACACTATGTTTTTTATAAGATATGTTGAAGAGAAGTTCTCTTCCTTGGAAGGTGAGGTGAACTAGCAGAAGACGGCTGTTTGTTCTTACAGGTTAATGTGAAGAGTCTGACAATAACAAGGGAAGATCTCTTAAATACAAATAGCTGGAATTGATTTCTTTGTCTACATTTACCATCAAGGTTCCTGCATTTAGTCACCTAAGGTCTACATGGAATGGTAAATGCTGTGTTCTTAGCCTTCCAAGTAAGCTGAGTCTTTCCTGTTTCTGTGCTTTAATGGCCACCCATCATATCACACAACAGACTTCCACGAAGAGCAAAGTAATGGGTGACACTATATAAACTTTTCATTCAGCAAACATACTAACCCTGTCCTTTGAACTAGGAACTATGTGCAATTTGTTCCTGATGCAGGGAATACAAGCCCTACAGCCATTCTGCATCTTCTCTTTGATGGAGGCACACATTCACTTGCACACACCTTCAAGCCAGGCTGTGCAGGTATCCATCCCACAAACTGAACGTAAAATGAATTATCCACTTCAAAACAATGACTGAACAGATCCAGAAAAACATTTTAAAAATTATTTGTTAGGGAGGGATGAAACTATATTTTGTGGCAATGTCTCATCTTTGCTAATTACAATATAGTAATTTATTCCTATTACATTTTTAATGTATGCAATCATCAATCAAAATACTAGGTCAAACCCAACAAATAATAGAATTGTTATAAAAACACTGATCAAATGTTCTGAACTCAGGAAATATATAATATATTTGATGACCTATATTACACACTGGTTCTTACACAGAACCCTACATGTGTTCTGTATGATCAGTTTTCAGACTATGCAAACACAGTTTAGTTTATGCAACTTCAAACATCCTCCCACTGAAAAGCAGCACTAACATCAGCTGCCTTACCTGATGAAGTGCCAAAAACTGGGTAGTTGAAATTGGATCAAACTGTCTAAAGCATTCAGCCATTTCCAAACTAGCAAGAGCCAGCACATCGGTCCCATTATGACGGAATGCAATAGCCATAGATTGTAGCAAAGCCTCACTGGACTGAGAAAGATACCTCTGTGCCACCCTTTGTTGTGTCTAGATGATAAAAATAAAAAGCTTTATATTAAAATTGGCTAATATTAGTATTTGTTACAAATACACCTACCACAGTATGTTAGAGAAGATAAATTGCTTTTTAAGGAGCAATTTTAATGCATTTTCTTTTTAAGGCACTTAATGCATGATCAAAATATGCACCTATGGATTTATTTTTTAGCAGACACCAACATCTGCTCTACAACATTAAAAAATATTTGGTTTAGCACAGAAATTTCTTCTAATATAAAATGTGTACCAGCAGAACAGACTTTCAATTCCAGGCAATTCCAGCAATTCCAGTTCAGAACCAAGGATCAATACAATTGTTTCTGTGGACAGTTAACCATATTAAGTCCAAATTAACCCACAAATCTCTTACCTCAGTACTTACTGATTTTGCTAGCAACACAAACTGTAAATTCCCAATTCCTAGTGTGCTTTCAATTGCAGTAATTAACAGAGATCAGCTCACTGAATTTCACAAATGTTTTGTGATAGAAGTAATTTCTTTCTTTGTTCCCAGTCTGCCAAATGTTACACTCCCTTAAAAAGTCATATCTGTGAGGCAGAAAGAAACTGCCTGCTCATCTAATCCTGGTTGCTACAAGCTCAATCAGCAGGAAAGCACTGAAGGAGAAATTATTTCTTTCTGGGAGCAACTGGGTAAGCTCATTCAGGAGCTCCACACAAGAGACTGAGGAGTAGAACAAAGCTTCACAGCAGAGAGTGATGGAAAGCTGTTTGTTGGAAGGTGTTGGGTAGAGTTCTATCTTTTTTAAGACCAAGTTTTTGTTACAACATTTCCATTAGCAGTTTAAAGAGAATTGATAAGCTGAGTTGACTATTATTCCATAAAAAGAAAGCACTCAAATTCTAATGCAAGCTCCAAAAGTAGTGTACCTTTAATTCCTGTATTTCCCTCCTGTACTTATCTTTACGACATGTGTTAGTTGATAAACCACTCTCTGTCATGTCCTGCTCACTGCATTCTGCTGAAGTCGGTGAAGATTTTCTGATGTCTGATTCAGCATCTTCCTACCCACCACAGCATAAGAAACAGGA
Source organism: Luscinia megarhynchos (assembly GCA_034336665.1). Classification (NCBI taxonomy): domain Eukaryota; kingdom Metazoa; phylum Chordata; class Aves; order Passeriformes; family Muscicapidae; genus Luscinia; species Luscinia megarhynchos. The sequence continues at coordinate 635,922 of CM067569.1, forward strand.
ACAATTAATCACTCCATTAAGTAAGAAAGGCTACATTTCTTTGTGAAAGTTTATGTGAAAACAGAACCATCATTCCATAAAGAAATTTAGTAATCCTTTCATCCACCAAAATTTCTTAGTATGTTACAAACACAATATGACCACCATCAACTAAAGAGAACCCCCATACAACCTCTAAGAGTTTGATTTTTTCATATTTGTCCTTCACTTGTTTCTTCTGAAAACTTTAATTCATCCCTGAATTTATAATGCCTCCATCAACTCTCCTTTTTTTACAAAGGGTTCTTACTCCAACACAAAGGAACTTGCAAACCCAAGCTTTTAACCTACAAATCAATATTCTCGATCACACGGATTCAGAGACCATATCTTGCTCACCCTTTAAGGCATTCAGTAAATTTCTCTATCTCCATTTTGAAAATATTGTAATTAGTATATCTCACAAACAAATCAAAAATTAGCTACATGAGGATAGCACGTAGGCAGAAGCATGTTTTTTGAAGTTACTAATTTTGCTATCCATTTTTATTATGGCTTGCATGCAGTATATAAAATCTAGCTCTACATAAAGAGCAGCTTTTATACAAATGTATATGGAAAAATATTAGAGCAGATAAACACAGAAAAATATATTTAACTGAAGGAAAGAATGCATACCATAACATTTGGCTTCCAGTAAATCTCTGAATGTACAGGATCTACATTAACAGCAAGTAAACGAAGGGTTTTCCCAGTTAGATACAGGCATTTGGATTTGATGTTGGGACAGCCTTGGCAAAGATTCTGGATGTTTGCCAACTGAGCCAGTGCAACATGAGCCATGGTGCGCTTCATAAACTTCCAATCCTGGCAAAAATACATATTTATATTTATTTGCTCATATATCCCCACACAGGCAGAAGAATGTATTTTTTAAAAAGTAATACATGTATATTTACATACAAATGTTAAATGTGTTTATACTTTCAACTACAAGTTATAATATCTCTTTGATAGATATGCAATTTCATTAACAACTGATTTAGAAAAAAGTTCAATGTAATGTCCCTAAGCAAAGTTCAACCACTGCCAAGGAAAACATGGGATGAGGAGAGGGTGGCCAGTAAACCACCCCAAGACTAAAACCACACACTTCAACCTCTGTTGCTACAAAACTTCATGACTGGTCTGGGAACCCATTTCTTCAGTAGGGATTGTGCCATGGAAAACCTTGTTATACCTTTTATGCAAATCATAGGCATAAATATTTTGTGTTACCTGTTCTACTGCATCATCTTCAATGATTAATTCCTCCACAAATTCTTGAACTGATGCTTCTCCCACATTTTTAGGCTTTTTCTCAGTAATGACAAGATGAAAAATATCCAAAAGAATTTCTACAAGATTTATTTTTCTAAGAGCTAATTGCCTCATTATTGGCATACTAACATTTTTATTCTGAAATACAAAAGAAAGTAGAATTTTAATTTCAAGTATTTTTGCAAATCAACCTGATAAGAAGTTGGAATGTTGTATTTCTTTTAACCAAAGAAACAAACATTTTAGAATTATCACCTTGATAGAGCAGAAATGTTGCAATGAAGATATCCTAGTAATTTAAAAGGAAAACTTCAATATCAAATATATTACAAGGCAATCAAAGTAGCTCCACAGAATAAGAGCAGCTGGGTTTTTGCTTTTCACATTTTATGTATCTGGTACAAATATGTAATATCTAATAATGCTACATGCACAGTTGCAAAGTAAGCTGCAGGCTTTCATTACCCAAAATACAATATTTTCAAGACAGACATTCTTTATTTATAATAATTTTTTTGTGAAGACTTTTTGTCTCTCCTGAGAAGAAAGACATTTTGAAGGATTTTAAACTTTTAAAGACCAAACAAATCCTCTCTTCATCCCTTTTTCAACTGTAAATTCTTTTGGCATGCACTATTTCCTTCTATATACAAAAAATGTTTAATCATTACAAGAAGATAATTCCTGGAAGCCCCAAATGAGATTATCCAAGAATAAGTGAATATTACAACTAAACTAGATTTCCTTTCCACAATTAAGGGGGAAAAAAGTCAATACCTCATTAAATGCAAATAAACTACAAACGTTATGAAAGACTTCCTCTGTTCTGGATACTGCTCTCTGAGCTAAGTTATAAGCATCAAGATAGTGACTGTGTTTGTCTTTTTTGTTCCTTTCCTGCTTGGCAATCATCCTGAAAAATAAACACCCAAAACAACACCATAAACTCAAAAGGACCAACATAAGAAAGTGCTTGTTTTTATGGTATCAACACTGCTGAACATATATAATAAAATATTAATCTATTAATCAGTTGGTTAAATAGATTAATTATAGATAAAAAAGATTAAATTTGTATATGTGTTTTTGAAATGCACACATAGGAGGAGTGAACAAGTTATTTCTCAGAGGTCTTATTCCTAGAACTGTGCTGCTGCAATGCAAGAAGATGCCAAGGCTCAAAGAGAAGAAAGGCACATCATACCCTAGAGCACGGATTAGCAGGAACACAATGGCAGGTACAAAACATATCTCAGTGGTTTTAAGGGGTATCTAGCAAACAGCTGGGATCCCAAGCATACCATGTTTTGAACTTTTACTGTTGCAGCAGTTTCTAGAGAAATGTTTCAACAGAAAGAATTGTAAAAGCCTGTAAAAACTAGAGAATGGTTGGTGCTGCTGCTGGAATACTAAAATACTGACTGGAAAGTCAAAAAGCTGATTTAAGAGACCCTGACACTTTGTTTTGACCTCAAAAGAGAACAAAAGAGAACTCTGCCTTCAGTGAAAACAATTTTGGATTCCACAGTACTTTTTTTGAATACAGAACACATGAAGAATGCAAACAGACGTGTAACACCAATATATAAATCCTAGCAATGTTATCTGCTCTGCTCCATCTTAACTGGACTATAAAAAGTAAACAATACACTTCATGGACTAGTTCGATCTAAATAAGATTTTTCAATAGAGGTATAGAGGGATAGTTTTACCTACGAATATTTGCACATTCCAGCAGCATTTCAGCACTGTAGTTTTTATGCCCATGATTAAAAAGGTCCTTCTCAACTTGAACTAATTTATTGTAGGATTCCTGTAGAATGTGTGGCAACTGAGCAGAGTTGGCATTAACTGTCATAGAATCCTGGGCAAAATGGATCTGAATAAGTATTTTTCTAGAAATAAAAATGAAATACAAGACAGCAGTCAGAAAGCACAAGAGATTTTTGAGAACAGACATATTTCTCTCTGTTTTCCTTTAAATTCTAAGAAATCTACAAAAAGCATCATAAATGTATGTTTTACTAATTATAGTAATTCTGAAAAAATCCAAGTATTATATTTTCAGATTAGAGGTGTCACTTGTTCCCTGTACCTAATTATTCCATCTTACTAGACCTAATCAGTCTTCTAAATATAGAGGAACTGAGAAAACTGATAATTGCCTTCCATTTCTAATTGAAAGCTTCCCATTTCTGGAAAGAGACAGCAGTGTAAGTGTTGCATCCTTCTTTCCCTTTACACATTTTAAGGTCTTCGTGCTTGGATTTCAGTGAAACTGAAATCATTGTATAGTTTCACCATGAACAGGCTTTTTGGTTCATGGTGAGAGCAGGAGTCAACACTGTGGACTGCAGCAGTGTTGTGGGAGTGTTCAGACAGACACCTCTGCACAGGCAAATATACAAATATTGCACCTTTGGGTAATCTACACTGCAAGCTAGGCACTAATAGGTTGTGGTATCTAGTTTACCAGCATAACAGGTAGTAGGGCCACATGCATGCATTTGGGAAGGAAATACAGTAATCTGGAAAGAAATTTAAATTAAAAAAAAACCAAACCACCACAAAAATGACTCAGAATAGAAATATTTGAGAATCCACAGAATTTGCCATACTAAAAGAAGACAGCACTGCAAAAATTACATATATTTGCAATGTAGCTGTGTAATAGAGGCTGGAGATATTTTAGAGAAAAGACAGCTTACCTGGCTTCAAGGGATGCAATCATAAAACCCAATTCTGATTGCCTTCCAGGTCTCTTCAGTAAAGCAGATCGAAGCACATTCACAGCATGTTCCAGTATCTCACAAGCCTGCAGGTAACACCAGAATTTTCATAATTCTATTTTAAATATCTATGGATAACAATGAACATTCATTTAGAAAGCTTAAATTTTGTACAGAACATGTTAATTATTCCCAACATGGCTGGCTCCTGATACCTGTAAATAAATCTAGGGAGTCTGAGTTATGATCACACTTAGATACTTTGATGATTACATGAATGGTGCACATACATGCAAGGAGAAAAGATGGAGCCAGAATCATCTTGGAGGTACATAGCAAAAGACAGCAAATAAGAGTTTAGTCAGAATCAAAATAATCCCTCTACATGACACAGCCTTGCATGGTGGATCAAGACAGGTTAGATCATCACAGATATGAGACTTTGTCTATGCTGAAACTAATAAAAGTTAAGGGTTTAACAGTAAATTGATGTTTTGATGTTAGAGGGTTTAACAGTAAAAAAAACCAAAACCCAAAAAAAACCAAACGGTGTTTTAGAAGTATCTTCCAGAATCTAGAAATAATATTTGTAAAACTATTTGAAATACTTGGGAAGGGAAAACATAATAGAAAACACTACTGAAAGGTGTGATTTTTATTCAATATTAAAAATAAACACACCAGTGTTAACAGAAGTGTCTGAATACAAAAGAATTCTAATCAAAAGAATCAGATCTCTGGGATTTAGTCATACATACTAGATTATAACTGGTTTTATTTCAATAGAAGAATACAAAACTTATCACAAGACCATCCTAAACTTCTGTGGGTAGAATTTTATTCATTCCTCGGGGCCTGCACCTGTTTGGAATCCGTAATTCAGGTCTGTTAAATGCTCAGAGAAAACAACATTAACTGCATTTAACACCTAATTTTGCTTTTATTGAAATGTAAAGGCTGCAATATTTCACTGAGAGAGATGACTACTGAAAAATACCCCAAACCACAACCTGCAAGCCCTAAAAGTTTCCTCACCATGCTGTGTTTGCCTTGCCCCTGCTCCTCCAGAATTGCCTGGCTCAGACTAAGAGCACAGTCACAGCAGAACTGCTCGGTTCCCCCCAGCAGCTGTGCTTGCTCCAGCAGTGCTTTAGCTTGTCCGTGGTTTCTCTCCAGGCTGGCCAGCACAGCAAGTAAGTACAAGCACCTTGACACATCAGATAGAGCCCTCAGCTCCTAGAAAGAGAGAGATGACATCTCTATACCAAAAATCCACTACTGCTGCTTGTATCTATGTCTATCCATACTTTAGATTAACCCATGGAAATAAAATCAAGCACTATTCCCTCAAGTATCTGCTGAATTTCTTAGTCACACCTTATAGGACGTCCATTTCATTTCTTTCTGTTCCTGTACCTTCCACCTCACCAGTCAAATAAGCTCTTTTATTTATTCTATTATTTAGTATGTCTATATCTGTTACTGCTTGTCAGCATCTGATGAAGAAATGTGGTGAGGGAAGGTATTTTTGTGAACTGTACCCATAAACTAGAGATCCACTGAACTCATCATGCTACTTTACACTAGTTATAAGCCACAGAACTAGTCCTGTCTAAGGGACAAATATTGTATAATATTTGTATACCAGCACACAGACATACAGGATACTATTGATGAATTACATAATTTATTCATGCTTGTACTAAATTTACAGAGGCAGGTTTTCCTTACATGAGACAAATTATCACACAAAATAATAGGATACCAATTACATTTTTTAAAATAAAGTAGAAGTTTTACTGCAATAATCACATTTCTATAACTTTTATAATGAAGCACAGGGCTATAGTGAAAAATGTTAGATATAGGGAAAATATCTGTAATGTATAATCCTTCATAATAATGAGATGATGTGGATCTGTTTGGTGGAACATATGGACACTTATTTCAGGTTTGCCAGAATTCTAGGAAATAATTTCAGTTTTATCAAAACATTACAGTAAATCCATAATAAAGCTCAAAATGAAATAACCAGACTTTTAAATGATCAAAATATTGAGAGGATGGAGCTAAATATTCTCTCTCTCTTCTGAACAGACCTTGGACATTTCCCACCTATTTAAACAAACAAGTTTGAAATATACCTCTACCTTCCAAGGCCACTGCAAAGCAGACAGAGATGCTGACACTACTTCAGAAATTTATATAACCTTCAGAAAACTCCCAGAAAGCTGGAGTGAAATGCCATATATTTAAATGTACATATTACCTATGTTGAAACTTAATAGGAAATTGGTTTGGGGTGCAGGGAGAAGGCTTAGCTTTGCAGTTTGGTTATTATTATTCTGAAGAATAACTGCATCAAAATGAACATTTTCCCTACACATGTTATTAGTGTTTCTTCTTCTGTTTAATTTGTATTGTACCTGAGTTGCAGCATGGGCCTCTGAAAGCAGAAGCCTTGCTGGTTGATACAAGCCTAGCTGAATTAGTACTTCAGCTTTTTCAATCCACAAGTGAGGGAAAGAAAGTGCACTCAGTCCTTTTCCTGTTACTGCATTTACCTTGAAACCCTGAGAAAATTAAAGAAGTATTACACCTTCATAAATTTCAAAACCAACGAGACACAGAATACAAGTTACTATTAACTATGATATCGCACACCTCACCTGTATTTTCTAACTTCAAAATTTAACATTATATTTCAAAAAAGCAGGTAGTTTATGAGATTGGATTTCACAATCCTCCAAGGGCATTGAACTAGTAAGTATATACTGTTTAAACCAACTGTATGACAGATTAACTACTTCAGATATGCTACTGTCACAAAGTTGATTTTTTGCAATAACTAAAACTCGAAGAGGAATACTATTTACAAGATCTAAAAGTGGTGACTTGAGAGGGATTAGTAATTATAAAAACAAGGTATGTTATATGCACAAGTAAGGAAAAAATATACAAAGAGAGCAAAATGATGTGATGACAGTCCAGACAGCATTGCCATAATAAAGAACAAAGTGGAGGTAAACGTTAAAGAGATCAGTAAAGCAACTATCTTCCTAAAGAAAAGACAGTAAAGACAGACCTGAAATATTTGCAAGCCCTTGAAACAATATGTAAGAAGAGGCAAAAGAGTACATGCTGATGCAATGGAGAAAGAAGATGAAAAACGAGGCCAAGAGTGAAGACAGGATCTTTTTTGCTTCTCAGTCTTTTTCATCTATTTGCATTAGTCCCCAAATCCATTTGTAGGAAAGTAGTTTTACTTTGCATGAATAAAGATTCCAGTCTTGTTCTTCCTTGATATAAATAATATGCCAGGCAAACCCAGCTCAGCTTCAGATGACTGTTAGCAGAATTTAGGTAGCATGCATTTTTAATGATTTTTGTGTTCATGTATTTCTCAAGTATTATCTAAAAACAAACTAGCAAGTGCATTAAAATAAAAGGGAAGACTAATTAATTTAGTATAGAACTGAAGTAGAAATAAAAACCTTTTCACTTGAAGTAAGAATATTCTCATTCCTACTACCATTAAGTTGAGCACTTTCAAAAGGTATTTTTCTTTCTTCTGTCTTCATGCATACAGATTTTTCTTTTTTCATTGCAATCTCTTGCCTGCACCTAAATCACAAGAAAGAAAACGTAAACCCAAGTATATTTTAAAAAGCATTTCATACCAAAGTGTTAGTGTGTTAGGAATCTTTACCATACACTACTCTGTAGATAGAAACTAACCAAACATGCACAGAATTTAGCTAATATACCAAAGATGTGTTCTGAGACCATGTTTTTTACTCTTTTCCCCCAACAACACTTATCAACTGTAGGGCAAACAGTCTCAAATAAATACCACCTCAGCAGTGAAAATACATACATTGCTTGTTCTAATTCACTAATGTGCACTTCTCCAGCAGCTTTCTCATGATACACAGATGCCTGACTCAGCTTTAAATCTGAACATATCAGGGCAATTCTACAAATAAAAAGAAGAAATGTTTAAGAAACAATCTGAATCCTCCATATGTTGCTTCATATAAGCACATTACATATACATAGCACATATTCCACATTTGTCAATTCTACCTTGGCTTGTCTTGATTAATACTGGCAATAGCAAAGACACTAAATAAAACCAGGGGAAATTACATCCACCAGTAACCCCAGCCTTATCCACCAAACCCATATCTCTCCAACTTAATGGCAAAAATTATGTACTGAAAGTATGAAAATATTTATATGGTCCCACTACAGCATGCAACCACCACGCCTCTGCTCCTCAATGTGTATGTGCCAAACTACCTTTCTCTCCTGACTAAAGAGGAATATATTCCTACACCTATATTGGGTCATAGTTATATATCAAATACCATGAAATAAACACAAGTCTTGAGGAATCAACAAAAAAATTTTGTCTGGTGAATCTTGGCTGAAAATGACTTTCCTAGCAGAAAGTCCCTTTTACCCTTGTAAGAAAGCAACTCAGAATCAACTGGCAGAGAAACATATATTTGTACACATGAATATCTATTCTGCTTGGTGGGATCAGTCTCAGCCATGCTAAAGATTCATTATGTGGTAGTGCACCAACTGTCAGAAAAGAAGCAAACAATTACTGCTTATCACTGATAATAAGCCAATGTTATTTAATACCTATCAAAACAGCATGATTGAATGCTTTACCTGAAACAGCAAGAATTTTCAATAGCATGCATATTAAATACTTTTAAATCAAACCTTTTAGAGATTCTCATCCATAAAGAATAATGCAATTTTGAGCACAAAGACAAATTTCTCTAAAAATGCACTTACCAGGGCAACTTCTTTGTGCCCTTAAGGTGGAGAATATATTTTTGATAGATTAAGGGGATTAAGGGGCAAGTAGGGACTCTGCCTTTTGAATACTTAATAGATAAGACTTTTTTCATAGAAGCTTTTTTTTTACTTTACTTTTTTAGTTAAATGACAATAAGGCATTTCAAAACTTTTTCACATGAAAGTGGTCAGGCTTCTTAATCTCATATGCTTTCCACATGGCAGATCATCTTTAGTAATAAATAAACTTAGTGGCTGTAATTCCACAAACCAATTTGTCAAAATTCTATTAAAATGCATTTAAAAATGAAGAAAAATAAATTAGAAGCCATTACAAATATAAAACAGTCAGTCACAAAAATTCTTTTTACTACTTGGTGAAATATGAATGGATGGTCCACTCCATTCAGTTTCTCTTTTATTTAAAAGTAAATGAAGGATACAAACCGAAGGTGATAGAGATCAGATAGACTTCTACACTCCAGAACTTCACTAGCAATAACTTCAGCTAGCTGAAAGATCGGAAGAATCAAGTGGGGACAAAAAATTTTCTGTAGTTCTTTAGATAAAAGGTCCATAAAATACAAAGTGCAAGTCTGAAAAGAATTTTTTAAAAATTCAGTCAGTATAAACGTAATTTTACAGAAAAGAAATTTTAGATTAATAATTACATCTTCAGTTCCAAAATAAACCTCAAAAAAGACACAAAGAAACTTCCTAGGTGAAAGAGCAGCAAGGCACACAGAAAGCTGGTAAATGTCTTCTCTAAGTTAACTTCATTTCAGCATGCAGAGAACAGGCTAACACCTTTTGAAGAATTAATGAATAAATTAATGAATATCACAATACAAAAGTATTTGGGACAGCTGTCTGAAAATACACAGAAAAACTAAAATATAGCCATTTTCTGGTACTGATTTTCTTCTAAATAGTAAATACTCTAGAATTTTGAGGAGTATACTTACAGGTTTTGGGAAATTATCCCAGTTAACACCGTAACTATTTGTTTTCTGTTTAAAGGTCTCTCTAATGTGAATGGGACAGCTGTACTGGGCCCATTCTTCCACATCTGCTGGTATGGTATCAACTGATTCTTTCCCTTTAGACTTCTCCTTTGCAAGAGAAACTTCAACCTATAATAAAAACAAGAACACTCATGAGGTCAAATTAACAATCCTATTGGTGTTAAATATTCAGTTTAAAAATGTACACATGTGCTTAATATCCTTTGAAGTATTGTCAGATTTGGGGTGTTTTTAGGATCTCCAGACAAAACAGCAGTACTTGACCACGGCAACAAACAAAAGAAAAAGTGTTTGTAAATCCATGATCTGTCCAGATTGTGTGATCAAGAGTGAAGGTAGGATCCCCAGATGCACAGAGAACTTCTTCCCAGGTTATGAGAGTCAGTACAGGCAAGCATTCACCAAATGAGCCCAGGGAAATATCTCTTAGAGGGTGGTTTTAATTCCAGAGAAAAGTGGGTCTTACTTGCTTCTCTTTCTTTTTAGGAGTTTTTAGCCTCACTTTCTGAGCACCTGTAGGTTGTGAAGTCTTTGAGAATGCTTTTGTAATAATCCCTGCTGCTGACAATGACACCTAGACAATCAAATAATTACAGTTAATTATTTAAAATTTGTAATTAAAAAAATAAAAATCCGTGTGTCTAGTAATAGTTATTAACCACTGCAAGTCACAGCTATCTACAGATATTAACAATTGTCATATATGTTCTGCTTGTGTAATAGTTTTCTTCAGAAAAGTAACAAGTTCAGAGACACCTGGAGGCTTGCATTTTTTGTACAAGAATTTAGGACAATCATGGCAAATACAATTAAGCAGCAGAACTGTCAAAAGACAAGATCATCCCTGTGATAAATACTACTGCTTCCTTTTTTTATCCTATATGGCTGCAAATACAATTCTTTTTTTTTTTTTAAACCACTAATCTAACTAGTTTCATTTTCTATAAGGGATGAATTTTATAAGGAAGTAATATGCAAGACAGCAGAGTAATTCCTCTCTCTGGGATAGTGTTTTACAATGGTACTACTGAATATTATATAATAGAAATTTCTAAATATTTAAGTATACAAAAGAATTAACTGAAACTTTCTCTGTACGAGAGCAAGCACAGATTCTGATCTTACCAAAAATTAAAAAACAAAAAACAACTACAAACAAAACCAAAAACAAACAAACAAAAATCCCACCAAACAACAACAACAAAAAAGCAAAAACAAATGCCACATTAATTTGAGAAGAATGATATGTTTTACTTCAGGAATCAAGAGAAGAATACAAAATATGAATAAAAAAATAATGCTGGATACTCACAACAAATGAAAATTTCAAATTAAAGGTAACACTTTTAAAAAGTAACATCTTTTAAAATGTCAGAGGCAGCTGATTTTTTCAGAGAATGTTTTAAGATATTCTGCTTAGTTATTTCTGGAATCCTAACACCAAACAGCCTGCTTTGAAGTGGATGTCTGCAGTCAGGTCTGTTTTACTTTGTCAGTCAAAACAAAGTGTCCTGTACCTCTTTAATTCCTTTAATATGACATGGTTATACCTTTTCTCACAATTTTCTTGCTTAATCCTTAAACCTGAGAAAATACACTAACTGCACCATAAACCAGGAAACTCTAAGGACAAAGTTAAACAGCAAATGAACAGCTGCTGCCAGGATGCACAAGGAGATGTGAAAGGTACCACAGACCCCACAGGGATCTCCCAGACCTCACCTGCCAGACACGGACAATGCAGCCATGTGCCAGCAAACAGTGCTGCTGGTGGGAGCAAGAGCCAGCACCAGAAAACAAAGCCATTAATGTCTGTGCTCTAAACAAAGCTTCCAGTTGTTTAATATTGCTCAAATCTTCCAAATTAACTTGGGGCATGGTACCACTTGCTTCATTGTTCATCTCAGCATTTTCTGTAGGCAGTAACTCAGGCAAAGCATTGTTTTCTGTTGAAAGAAAACCAAACACATGCTCACAGTGGCAGCATTGTAAAAATGTATTTAAAAGTTAAAATTTCAGAATTGAAAACAAAAATATTTAAGGCAAAAATAGAAAAATGGAAATCTATCTACTATAGGTGCTCTTGTTAAAATGATGTAATGCTTCTTGTACCATGTTTTTAATCAACAATGTAACAGTATTGTATAATAAATGATGTAAGCCTGATAGAGAGATCAAATCCAGAAAGGCTGGACCAGATGACCTTTTGAGGTTCCTTCCAACTGGGCTGTTTTATATTTGAATCTAATTTCCCTTATTATATTATTTCAGTTTCCATTAAGAGCTTTGCAAAAATTTTCTTGAAGCTTAAGTGATGTAAGGATAGTAATCATAAGCAAACAGGTGAAACTGGTTGGAGGATCATTACAGAGCTAATACAAAACTTAAATCACCATGGGACTGTAAGAAAAGCCCAACAAACCACTAACAAAAAAGTATAAATACAATATTGCTGCTGTTACTAATCTACTGTGTGATAGGAGAGATGCTGCATGTTTATCTCCCTCAATGAAACACCAGAAGTGTTTGTCTGATCCATGTCTGTCCACACAGAAAAGAACAGCACAGCAGATGTTCACTAATGCCACTAAGGACAACAGGGTTCCAGAAACCAGACACTTTTTTCCCAAATGAATATTGGGGTATCCAATCAGAAGAGGTCAGTAAGGTCAAACCAGCACAAGTGGATATTTATGTAAAAGGAGCAAAGAATTCAGAAGAGTTCAGAAGTAGTTGAAGGCATATATCCCTTTGAAAGTAATTTTTGACAAATTAATGCTAAGATAATGCCAAGGAAAGGGTAATGGACTTAGGTACCAAAATCTTGACACAGAAACTGTTTCCTTCAGTTTCATCTGTCCCTCCGTAAGAACTCCCTTGAAACAAACTGTCCAGCTCTGCTTTCTGGCAGCATCTCACATCTCAGGAATCCCTATGTCAGAGGGGAGCTGTATCTTACCATAGCAAAGTACTGAGTCTAAGTCTACACAGCATAACACAGAATTCACAGATAAACTGAACATTGAATAAATGTCAGTAAATTCACAGGAAAATACAGGCAAGCGTGTGCCATTCTTTTGGATAACTAAGTAAATTGAAAATCTCGTTTGTGTTTCCTGCTGAGAAATTCCTCTTAAGGAGAAACAGCCATTGCATACCTTCCTCTTGTGAGGACTGCACAGGGAACTTCATACGAAGCAGGAGATCTACTGCCCACTCCAGAGGTTTCATAGCATCATTGAGGGGAAACTGATTACAATACAAGCATTCAGCAAATTCCATCAGGTAATCAACTCTCTGCCATTCATCTTCTTGTTTCTATAAAAGTAATAAAGGAGGAGTTAATTTGTGTTTGTTTATGTAAACCATCAAAATTATATTCTAAAATTTCATGTAAAGTTTCATGATATTCTAAAGTTTTACCAGTTAAATCTTCATTTTATTAAAAACACTTGCTACCCTTAGACATTTTTCTTCAGCCAGACTCAACTAAAATTTTACTGTATATAAAGATTCAACTACTGAGAGTTTTCCTACTGAAAAGAAATCTCAAAGTTATAAAAAAGTATATGGCCTCCCTACACATTCAGGAACTTGCAGTCCTATCAATCACCTGAGAAACATCATTCTATCAGCATGGGAGCAAAGAAGAAGAACTGACAAACCTGCAAAGCCATGATGGCACTCTGAAAACAGCTCAACTGTCCAACAACACTCCCAGAGACCGAGGCCAGGAGTCGCCACATATGTGACAGATAACCTTCACTTTCACTGCTGACTGTCTGAGTGCCCATCACAAAACTGCATCCAGATCCTGCCCTCACTGTAGCCATAAGTTTGAAAATCAGACTAGAAGAAAGATCAACAAATTACAAATTACTTTTGTCTGCACCTGTAAAGCGACTTTGTGAGTAAGACACATTTACTAGTTTGTCTTAGTATAGTGCAAAGATGCAAAGCTTATAAACTGGCATAAAAGGGCATGAAACCAACTCCAGAAGATTATGTTAACAGTTCCCTAGACAATGTAGTTTCCATTTAATGAAGATGGGCTTGCAGTTGGGAATTCTTGCTATATAGCCACATTTCATGTGTCTATTTGCTTGAGAAGTAAGATACTACTTGTATACAAGTTTCTTAAAAATTAAATTTACAAATATTATGAGCAGATTAATGATAGGAAGCACTGCCTATGTGTGTCTTTTTCATAGAAAAGGCACAAGTGTGTTTTGTGTTGTAAGGACAGGCCGCTAAAAAGTAATCATAATACTTTCCCAATGCAAAATAAAAAAATACTCAGGAGTTTTACACTTTTCAAGAATCAAAATGCTTATTTTAATAAAAATAAGTCAACCAACTTACAGTTTGTGTCTTGTCTGAGGCAAAACTTGAGCAGCTTCATCCAGGAGTTTCAGTGCTGTCTCCCATTCAGCTTTATCAGCATAGATGTGGAACAATAGAACATATAAGGAGGTTCTTAATGTCAGATCTTCCTCAGCACCTTTGAAGTATATTTAAATGATTTATTAATATATTGAAGAATCAGAATAATGATTACAAAATGCTGGGGTTTCTTTTATTACCAGATAAACAGAAGGAAGAACATGCCTGGGAGAAAGCATCCAACTGATAACCCAATATTTTGAAAATCCTTTGTAATCCACTGATGCAAAGGACATGCATCTTTCTTTTCCTGAAAAAAAAAACCAACAAAACAAAACAAAACAAAAACCAAAACCAAAACACCTTAATCTTTCAGTTAACATATTAACTGAAGTTAAGTATCATTGAACTTTTGTCTGTGAACCAATCCATATCATCAATGTAACCTGTAACCTAAATAGCTTATTGACCAGATGAAAGCCACAGGCATTTCTCCAGAGTCCTATAACACAAACCCAATACAAAAATAACCAGACTTAGGAATATTCAATTGCTTACACTCATTAATTAACATGAAATCCTGAAGTACTCTCAGATAGTCACAGAGTAGCTGAGGTTGGCAGAGACCCTACAGAGCTCTCTGTCTACACCCCTGCCTAAAGCAGATCCCCCTCCTTGCCCCTGAAAATCTGACTACCACAATTTCACCCAAAGGTCAGAGATTTGGTGTCTCCCCCTCCTCTACAGCATAGCTCTGCTATGTGACACACATCACCTGCATACTGCTTCAAGGGGATGACTTCTTTGGATTACACATGCTGCTCATAATCAACAAGTATTTAATTTTATCACAAACCCCCAGCACAGTCTAAATTTTAACTTCTTCCTTCTGCCAAAGTCCTAAACAGTCTGTTAAAAACCTGAACATGTGCAAAGTAAAACTTTCCTTTTGCAGGCAGAAGAAATTTGAGTCTGCAGGTGGGAGAAACCTTAACTTAGTTTGACAATTGCCCAAAACCAAAGGAATCACCAAATGGAATATAAGAGTATGTGACTGCAGGTAAGAACCAGAAATGTGCTTATGACAAATAAGTCACTTTTGACTCTCAGGAAAGGTATCTTGAAGTTCCTTTTCCATCAGCACCAATCACTTTAAAAAAGCAATACCTATCAGAAATTCTTACCTGTTTGTTTTTAGATTCTGCTTTCATTATATTCTTAAGAATTATTTCAGTAGGTTCCTTAAGCTGTTCTCTGTCACGTGGTGAGCCTAGTAAAGGTAAACATGCATTCCAAAAGTGCCTAGCTGCAAACATTACAAGGGAATAATTTCCAGCTTCACCTGCATACCTGAAGAAAAGGAAGCAGAAGTTAATATGGAAAAACAACCGCACTTCAGCTATAATAAAGAATTTTACTTCTAGGAACATTTGGGTTTAGCTGATCTATGGATAACCCCAGCAATGAGGACTTAGCATAAGGAATTTTCCATTGTTATACACCAAACAACTTCACACACTCAGCAGAACTAGGAATAAATAAGTAGCATATCAATGATTTTACTGTATTTCTGCATAATCTTATCTCAAGAGCACTCATTAAAAATAGCAGAAACCTCCTCCAGATGTTCTCATTGGAATAATATACTTTTTTGGCTACCTATTATGTTAATTTCTCATTAAAAAAAACACTAAAAAATAAAACACAGTAATTATTACCATACTGTGGATTTTCCTTAGTACAGTAGCACTGTAAGACAAGAATATGTCCCAAATGCCTCTAACTGCATTCAAATTGCTTTGAGCGTGTTTCATGCAAACAATACTTCCAATTAATAAAAGTTAGCAATCCTGCAGATTGTGACACAACACAGTGTATTCTGAGTGAGAAACAGCTTGGTATTTTAGTGAAAAATCACAGATTGGTGCAATGTAATCATCAATTGAACAGTGTTACTGTTTTTAAAAAAGCAGCCTCTTGAAGCTGCCAGTCTGACCACAGATCATGTTTGGACTGCTGCATCCAGGTCTAGGCCACCCAATACGTGGCAGACACGGAGAAACCACAAGGAGCTCAGTGAAGAGCCACTGAATGATCCAGGGACTGGACTGTGCTTGCCTTGAGAAGAGCTCAGCTGGAGAGGTGGCTTTGGGAGACCTAACAAGGAGAAGTTTCTCAATAACCTAACAAAGTTACTGAGAAGCAACAGTCAGGCTTTTCCCAGGGAATGGCAGAACAAGCAAGAGCAGGACAAGTTAAAACGAGGAAGGTTCAGAAATGCCCCCATGGGTCCAGCCATGCAGTGAGGCAGGTTATCACACAGGCTGCGTCTCCCCACTCCTTGAGGTTTTCACAGCCAGAATAAAGCCTGGACTGGCCCTGCTTTGATAGGAGTCTGAACTAGAGTCCTTCTGAGGATGGGATGATCCTATGACACTACAAGGTCAGCTATGTGGAAAGTACTTGATAAATTTACTAAAGTGCAAAAATCTGTAAAATCCTTCGTTAAACATTTCAACTCACAACTATGTTGATTTTTATCAGTCTTGGGAGAAAATATGATGATCTCCAAAACTGTAAGTAAACTTTAGATCTATTTGATAAGAGTTTTCTCTCCAAATAAAACATACCTGGCACTCTGAACAAAGATTTTTGATGCTGCTACACGCAGATCTTTTCTTCCAGACAAGTTTTCCATTATGCTCTTTCCTTGTATACAGGCTGTAGTGCTTAACATTTCTTGTCTCACCCTGTTACCAAGCCTGCATAAAGGCAAATACTTCAAGAAGTGCTAAGTCTTATGGGCGAAGATCATATCAATTCCTATTAATGATGTATGAAAGCTGCTACTATGTACATGTCCCTTGCTTTGGAAGTTACAAATCCTTCTACTGAGTTTTCTTTTAAAAGTGGAAAACATTTAAAAAACTGAATATTTTGTGAAAAGGTAGACTGAAATGTCTTTTTCACTTTTCTAATGAAAATAGCTGCAAAATCATATTTTAAAAACTATTATCAATTTTTAGCAAGGAATCAACATAGGCTTGTAATTTTCTCCCTATTTTTCACTATTGTACATTAAAAAAAGGAATTAGGCCCAAGTCGAACTTGTACACCAAGCAATTAAAATTAAAACCAGAAATCAGGAAAATTAGACCATTTTTGGTACTTTATTTTGGAATTTGTTATGCTTGTGTCTGGCAAAGTATGTCCAGGGCTATTGAGAAATTGATATGGATCCTACTCTATTACATGTAGAGGAAAACAATGTAGATTTCAGCCCCAGAGTTAATCAGTTCAGAAATTAATACACAGACAAGTATATCCCATTGGTTAATACCACTGATTAGCAGAACTGAGCGTGAAAAGAGCGAACACGAACTGCAGGAGCTCCCGGCGGCTGCGGCACCAGCGCGGCGCGGGCAGGCACGGCCCGTGGCCAGCAGAGGGCAGCGCTGCCCGCGGCAGGAGCGCGGGGCGCCGAACCGCCGGCATTCCCTGGGATCCTGCTCGGTATTCCCTGGAACCCTGCTCGGTATTCCCTGGAATCCTGCCCGGTATTCCCTGGAACCCTGCTCGGTATTCCCTGGGATCCTGCTCGGTATTCCCTGGAACCTTGCTCGGTATTCCCTGGAATCCTGTCCTGCCTTCCCTGGAACCCTGCTCGGTATTCCCTGGGAATCCTGCCCGGCATTCACTGGAACCCTGCTCGGTATTCCCTGGGAATCCTGCCCGGTATTCACTGGAACCCTGCTCGGTATTCCCTGGGAATCCTGCCCGGTATTCCTTGGGAATCCTGCCCGGTAGTCCCGGGGAATCCTGTCCTGCATTCCCTGGAACCCTGCCCTGCATTCCCTGAGAATCCTGCCCTGCATTCCCTGGAATCCTGCCCGGCATTCCCTGGGAATCCTGTCCTGCCTTCCTTGGAATCCTGCCCTGCATTCCCTGGGAATCCTGCCCGGCATTCCCTGGAACCCTGCCCTGCATTCCCTGGAAACAGCATCGGCAGCTCATGGCTCTACAATCAACATTTTATCTTTCAGCACTTTGCAGATTGCTAGATGTCAGCAAGTAGTCTCTAAATTTCTGTGAAGTTCTGAAACTATCTTTTTAATATTAATATAAATTACTTGGTTTTTAAACTCATGTACAAAACAACTACAAGTTTCAAGGAACAGAATAGTGTTTTTATAAGTTGAATTATTTTGCAGAGAAAAAACATGAACACTATATTGTATCTGAAATCTTTCACATGTTTATTTCAAACTTCCTAGTTTCAAAAAAACCTGCTATTAAACAGAGCTGATTCTTTTCGGATAAAATTAAATTCTGCTTTTGGAGGAAATTGTTTTTAAAAATAGAGGGCTTCAAGTGCATAAACTTTTTTTTTTTTAGCCAGGTTTCAAAGTATCAGTTAGTAAGAGGCTGGGCTTTCAAAGGAATTAGTTACATTCCTACTGCCCCCATTTGCATAGGTGGCAGTGCAGTGCTGTCAGACTACCCGAGTCTGGAGCGCAGGAGCTGCTCATACCTTTCATCACCTCCAGCTCCAACCTGGCCCCTGAATTGTGTGTGCTAGAGCCAGATGAACACTGAAACCAATCTGCACCAAAACGCAAAAGTAGAATCAGATTTTCTGCTTGGAAATTATAAAAATGTCAAAATACTGTGATTGCCAGGGATCATTTCAGAGCAGCACTGCTCCTGGGAAGACACCCAAACACAGAGATGCACAAGCTTCTGACTCACTTGGACGGCAAGCTTCATCTGTCTTTCTGAACAGGGTCCAGAGCCACAATCTGGATCTCTCACTGCCTTTAACTCTCATTTTCATCTCTAACTGCATTATTTTTTGGGAAAAAAGATTCTTCCATTTTTGATTATGTGACCAAACACATTTGCCCTCTTTCTTCAAAACCTTAGTTCAAATACAATACCATATAAAATTCTATATACTTACATGCCATATTTCTTAATATTTCTCTTGTGGACAGAATTCTTATCTGAGTCCAAGATCCTTTTGGAACAAGTCATCACTCTTTTGTGGTCTTGTGATACATACGCAAAATATGTAAGTCGTGTCAGTGTCTGCAATTCCACTAAGGAATCTGACCAACTGCATTCTAAAGCCAAATTCACTAACTAGGATTAAAAAAAAAAAATTTAAAAAAAAAAAAAAGTTTGATTTCCAGGTTTTTATGTGCTTTTTTCTACAGTAATTACATGCCTACAGCTGTATCTTCCTTAAAACCCACCTGGGCATAGAACAAGTATGTGATAAAGCCATCTAGAAAATGGAAGAGCTACAAGTACAACCAAATACACAAGAGAGAGGCCTCATCCACCACGTAGTAAGTATTACCATAGTGTGTGCAAATCCAGCTGCAATTGTGCATGCCTTTTGGCCAGAATATCTATTATTCTATGTCCTCCGTCATCTTTCAAAAACCAGTGGAACAGGACGTCCAAAATTCAGAGCCCATTTTAGTTAAGCCAAAAGTAAGAATGGGATATAGAATTGGTTTTTGCAACAAACAGTAATAAGTAGTTGCTATGTATCCTGTTATATATGTGGCAGCTTGGGAGAGCTTGGGCCCCATAATCTTAAGAGGTCTTTTCCAACCTAAACATATATACAGATATCTACAATTACAGATAATTTCATGTATATTTTCATAATAGGATCTACACGTTTCCATTCCATTTCTTTTGTACATGTTGAAGTGGTGATTGTCAATGAATTGGTCCAAATGAAGATACTACAACACTGCTATACAAAACTATGCTGGTGAAGTGTAGCTAAAGTTAAGCTGTAATATTTGACATAAACCTGTAGACCAACTAGAAGTAGATACCGATATATTTATAAGGACCCAAATCCTACTTGTCACCAGTAGTTGTGTGGCTGTCCTGACATCCTGCTTGTTTGGTTCCACATAGTCAGTCAATAGTAACCCAGTGTAGTTGTGTTCTACCTTGAACTGTCTAAAGTAAATTCACTATCATGTGAAGCTTTCTGTTGAAATATTGAATGCCTCTAATACAAACCCAGACCTCTGTATAACTAGCTGAGATGAGGCTGGAGCCAGAGAGGGGTCAGTCTCTTTTCCCAGTAGCAAGTGACAAGACAAGCAGAAACAGCCTCAAGTCACACCAGGGGAGGTTTAGGTTGGATTTAGGGAAAATTCCTTCCTTGAAAGGGCTCTCCAGCTGTAGCACAGCTGCCCAGAGCATCCCCTGGAGGGATGCAAAAGTCATGTGGATGTGGCCTTGGCAGTGCTGGGGGAACAGCTGGGCTCCATAGTCTTGGAGGGCTTTTCTAACCTAAACAACTTTATGCTTTTATTAAGTTTGCTTCCAGAAGAAAAATGAAATGTTAGAAGTATAGTTCTGTACAGAATTCATCTGAGCCCATTATGCTCATCTGATGGTTACTGAAACAATCAGTTTCAGTAGAGCAACACAAGCACAAATCTAATATTTATATTCTAATTCTATCTGGTCTTTGGATAAATACAATTATTCTGTCACAAAAATTTCCCTCCTGTCATAAATAATTAATCCCTTGGGTTAAAGAAAATAATAGTACAATAAAAGTTTCAAAAATAATTTAAACTCCATTTAAAATTAAATCTGAAATCAAATTCATAGTATGCAATTTCATAAAACTCAAGAGCTTATTAAAAAAAAAATACCTGAGATAAGCTAGGAACAGTGAAATCCATGAGACCCAAGCCATTACATGAGTATATTTCCAGACCAACAAGAATTCTTGCCAGAGGATTTTGTGCTTCATCATTATTCTAAGCAGAAATTTAAAAATTGACATTTAGAGGTTTTGGGGTTTTTTTGCAAGTTAATATTATTAAGGACATTAATATAATAATAATAATAATAATAATAATAATAATAATAATAATAATAATAATAATAATAATAATAATAATAATGTTTGAAAACCTCAATTTGCTCTTAGCAATTCCTGCTCTCTACTGTGTCCTTCAAATGGTCAGTTTTTTGTATTTATATATTTTTAATTAACATTGTGAACTCAACTACTACAGTTTCAACACTAAAAGCCCACATCAACAATAAAATAAAGGCAAATTTCATATGCCACTGAGAGTTTCCAGTTTTACAAACACTATAAAATAAAAAATATAAGAATTAAATTTTTCTTCGCAGCTTACTAGGTCTATAATCTATATATAATGAGACCATAGTAAATGCTGACATAAATATAGCTGATTTTTCTTGACAATTTTTAATGCAGCCATTTTATTATTTTACATTTGTGAATTCAAAATCAATTTTGCTCAACAGTCATCATATGACAAACATCTCTATGACAGCTAACAACAGAAGGAAGAGTTAAGAAATACAGACTCACTGCTATACCCAATGTGAAAAATTTGCTATGTTCCATAAGGAATTTGTTTTTACATTCATGATCAAATATACTGAAGCAAATACACCTTGATAACTTCAGTTATTATGAAATGAATTTATGAATTGAAGTTTTCTTTGTAAAGTGTCAGTGTTATACAGGATTTCAGGGCAGTCCATACCTCCTCCTCCTGAGTCCCAAGTCGATGTCTGATCTGCTGCTGATTTAACTGCTTTGCTTTCACCCAGGTAGCAATGATCTGTTGTTGTGCAGCAATAGAGACTTTTTCCTTACCTATGGCTCTAGTCATTGCATTTAGGGCAAATTCACAAATCTAAACACCAAGAAGAGAAAAAACAAATGTGAAACACAGAAGAATGTGGAAAGTTTCTTGTATGGAACATGCTATCCATGAGTTATTTTTAAATTATTGCACATGCATCTCTAAGGCTAACAAAATCTCCTTTAAGTCAGCCAGAGGCAAATAGAAGCTCCTGTCCTCAGCCCCAAGCTGGGAAGGAGCTCCAGTCTGCATTTGGGGAGGATCTGTGGTGGCAGAAACTGTAAAAGGAGGTAGCTTTTTTTTTCCTCCAAAAATTTCTACTATAAAATTTATAAGAATTGTAATAAATGACACCAGAATGAAAGGGACTACAAAAATATCAGGCATTTGTACCTCTAAGGCAGCTTTGATGTCAGGAAGTCCACTAGGATCTACTGAAAAAGCCTGGATGATATTTGCTTTTTCCTGTTTCTTTGCTTCAGCTTTTCTGCTACTCTCTATTGCTGTACTTTCTGTGTTCTCAGCAGGTTTTGGCTTTGGAATCCAAGAAATAATTAGGCCTCGAGCCAAAGCATTACATAACATCAGTAAAATTTCAGTACTTCTGTAGAAGAAAATAAAAATCAGAAGTGCATACTGCATTGGATCAAAATAAAAGGCAGGAGTAAAGTTATTGATTTCAAGAAGTAAGCATTAATTCAAAATCTAGGTTTTTTCTTAGACAGCAAAATTATAGATAATACAAAAAAAAATCTGCCCATTGGTAAAGCAGTTCAATGATTGAAACCACAAAACCCAGAATCAATTTTCAGCTAACATCAATTTTTCTCACTCATTCTGTAACTGTAGCTTCCCTTTCATCATATGGAAAAAAAATACATATGCCAGACCAACATTTAAAACAACTTCTTATTGATGGGTATATATGAAAAGAGAAACTATTTTCTAAAAAAATTTCATAAACCATGCCGTTCACATTTTTCATGGTTATCATGCCAACCCACTGCTAAGCTGAGAAGCTGAGATTTTTCTTTTTTTGTTTTTTTGAGAAACCATGAGCCTAATTACATCTAAGAGATTATTGCTAGTACTTGCTGATCTAAGTATCAAAATTAGTAAGCATGTATTACCAGTCCTCATCTCTGCACAAACTGAAATTTAGATTTTATTCCCAGTACTGTTAAAAGAGACTTCTTTGCTTGCTGGTCCTTACTCTACCTAGTGATGAGGTGACTGTCAACGAAGTGCCAAAATATCTAGGACTTTGTCCCATAGTCAGACTTTAACTAGAGTATCTGCTCCACAATGGTCAATCATTCTCCCATTGCATTTATTGCAGAACAGGATTTCTCTAAACCACTGCAATCTGTGTTCCCATTTTCATGGAACTAATGAGCACATTCCCTTCATTTATTCTGTTTTCTATTTTCTCTTATTTCAGAACCGGTAGTAATCACCTTATGCTTGTTAGAAATATTTGCAAGCAACTATATTTACAAAGTAATTCAAGTTCAGAGAGCTGACAGCAAGCAAATGCATTTTGAGCTGTTGCGCAAATTCAGAGTCTAAGAGAATCTTCCCAATTTTCTAACTTAACAAAATGCTATTTTTCATGCACATGTTGCTATTCCACACTGAAGAGAAAGTAATATTTATTGGTCTAAAGTTGGCTTACACTTAACATGGCTTACAGTACAGTAACAAAGGACAAATAGAATGGATCATCATTTAATTTTCACAATTTACCTCCTGAGCTACTGTGTATATATTAAGGCTCTTTCACTACCAGTGAGAGCCAGCAATAAACATTTCACAGCACAAAGTGGCTTTCAGTGTTTGCAATAATATTCTCTATGTTTTAGAAAAAAAAGATGTTCATATCCAAGCATCTAAATTTACCCATTGTGCCCAACAGTCTTGATGGCTCCAAGAAGAGTCTGGAGATACTCAATAATGTCCCTCTGTCTTCCTGAAGAAATCAGATGTCTGTTATAATTTAAGATATACACCACAGCATTGTGAACAATCCAGGCTTCATTCAATTCTTCTCCTATTTCAGCTGCACGTTGGAAGTTTTCCATAGCATACCAAGATAAAGTTGTCTATCCATAAACTATAAAATTAGAATAAAGAAGCTGTTTTTCCAAAGCTTCAACACTGGAAGGAACTCTATCATAAGTTTAAATATACAGTACTACATCTCAACCAACAACAAGAACAAAAATTTCATTACTTTTCAGAAGTTCTCATCCACTGACTTATATTTTAGTTTGATGAGAAGATGGTTCAGAAGAGGAAGTAGTATCAACATAAAATGAGCAGTCTCTGATATTCAAGGCTATTAGCTTAAAAAACAGTGTCTATGGTTCATGTTTCATCCACATGTTCAGGATTTTAAATGCATGTATGAATCCACCCACAGTGCCAGAAATGGTTAAATAACCGTGTCAAGGCTCTACCTGAATATCAATAGAAGTGAGGCATGCCATCTGAGAGTTAAGGACGTGTCTTTTTTACTCAGAACTTGTACTCAAAGATATTTCCAGGTGCTCTAAAATGCTGTAATCATTTTAAATAGAATACCATTTCTTTCAGTCTATGTGACAACTGTCTTTCAATAAATTTATTTTCTTTCTTTATTATCGAAATGTACTACTTATGTATTACTTAGAAAAAACAATTCTAAAAATACAGTCTTGAATGATCATGAATTGCCATGGTTACCAAGTCAAAAAGTCAAAGCACAAAAAGACACTGGGTATTACTATGTCAACAATGGTACAGGACACAGTACGAGACCAAAGTCCTTTTTTTCTATGGGTTTTTAATCTAATTAGATAAACTCAAAAATAGCTAGTAGAAAATTTTGGAAGAGAATTCTCATCCTCTTTGCCCCTTGGCTCTGATCAGTTTATAATTTTTCCTGTTCTACTGCACATTTGCAAGCAGACAGTGTGAGAAAGTTTTCTTCACTTTCAGACTTAATGAGCAGACCTAGGACACAGCTCTGCCATCGTGCTCACTACATGACCAGGCTGCACTACCAGGAATGTCAACAGCACAGAGTGTAGGCATCACCTTCAGAAGTCTCTCCTCCCTCCTTCTCCCTCTCAAGAAATAATCACGTTAGGCTAGTGAAAAACAGTATTTGCTATATTCTACTCTCCCACACTCGTGTCAGTTGGTTGGATGGAGCACACTAGATTTGCACACTGGAATGATTCATCGCATGCATTCAGTACTATGAAATAATTTACATATAGGAGCCATAAAGCAAGACAAAAAGAGTTTTTTGATTTGGGGAAACACATTTTTAAATACAGAATTTAATCATCTAAATGTCAATATACAATGACTTATTTGTTTTCAGCCTGCAATACTAGCTTCCAGTTTCAGAGAAATAAATGTTAAACAAAAAATAAATCCACACTCCAAAGTAAAAGGAAACCTAAGAAAAAATATTTCAAACTATTTTTAGATCCTTTTCCCATTTCCCATGACTACCTACAAAAATGAAGAATCTGGTGACAATTTTACTAAGGAGAAATAGCTTTTGCAATTATCATTGGTGTCTGATAATAATGCTGTTAAGAGTTCCTTGGTCTTGATATGTATTACAAAAAAGCACCTGTATGTTTTCCATTCTGGATCACTTTCAGGAAGATATGAAACACTTCCTGGGCGACACTGGGATGTAGCCTCTGGAGGTACAGCATGATCATTCAGTTTGATTCCCTGCAATCCTAATAAATGAACAGTTGCCTGAAAAGACACAGAGAAATAAATTGTCTACCCAGGTTACCATTGTAAAAACGGATTAAACTTCATACTAGTGCTTTTACCTCTTCAAAAATTAAAAAATGCAAAATGCTTTTTCAATTTTTGTACAGGCATGTACAAGTATATGTACAAGTATACAGGCTTAGTACTTCATAGGCTTAAAACTGTCTACAGCTACCTTTACTAAATACTTACACGGAGAAAAAAACACTGTTTATATATGCAAGTTTTTAAATCATTCTGGAACTTTGAAAATCCAAAAATGTAATGTCAAATGTCAAAATTTTACAGTGGAATTTTTTGTAAAGAAGTGTGATCAGCACCTGAAGTAAAATTATTGCTACAGTTACTTTCATACAGTATTTTGATAAGGCTGCTTCATGAAACCACTTCTTCCTTTAACTTTGTAGGGAGATAGAAAATAACTAAACTCAAATTTCCAGTGCTTCAAGATTTGTAAATAAAACAAAACTAAGCAAATATGAATGACACTCGTGTAATTTATTTACCTCTGCATTAATAAATCTTATTTCTGCTAGTATTCTGAGTAAATCTGCTTCAAAGGAGAAAGGATTTAGCAGGCAGCAATGATTCTCCTGATGAGCTGCCACCTTGTCCACCAACCATCATAGTTGCATTAGCTTTATTCTTCTGTGCTAAAAATAAATAAACTCATTATTATTTCCATGCAAATCATCATCTGCATTTTTTAATTTACGAACCCCTACATATTCTTAAATTCACAAGGAACAGTTAGCAAGAAAAGATTTTTAACTATTTCAAGCAAATGATTTTTTCATTAGTGCCATTTATTGCACTCAAAACCTGTTCTCAAGCAGTCCTGAGGCATTTGTTATCTGTTATTTTGCTGCATTTCTGCATAACCTTCAGTATTTGCAGCAAAAAACTTGCCCCAGTCATTATATGATACTGAAATTTCAGTGTGAATAGACTCCATGGCCTCTAGTTCAATTTTATTGCATTAATGGAAGTGGACCATAGAACTCAGTTATGCAGAGGGTAAAGCTTTTGTGCATTTGAATCATGGACTGGGTTGACTTTCTGGTAATGCACACGTTGGTAAAGAGGAAAAATAGCATTCTTTTTCTTTGGTTTAGTAATGAAGAGAAAAGACTAAGGTTACTTTAATATAAACACAAAGTTTGCAAGAACACACCAGTTTCTATTCACCATGCTTCTGGCACGTGGTTGCCCTCAGTTTCTGCTAAGTGCATTTATTTTTCCCTTCTTTTGATTGGAAAGAAGACAAAGGCTAAACATGGCTAGTATGAAGATGCAAAACTTGTGAAAGAAAATCAGCAAATTGATGTCCTATTTTAAGTGGACCTTGGAAACAGTATGGAATAGGTTTGATTAACTTTGGCTAGTGAAAAAAAACCAAAACATTTCATCTACTCTCAAATGTGAGTTTTACAAACTTCCTGACAAACCTACTTGTAAAGCCAGCAAGCCCAGAGTGATTTGAAAGTGCTTTTTCCTCAAGTTAAAAACTCTTAACACGTGCTAGGTTTCCAAGGAACAAGGTACAATGTTGGATACCTCAGAGGAAGCACTCACAAATAGGGGATTAAAGGGTAAAAGATGTTAACATGTGAGCCTCATGCAAAGTGTGACAACAACCCATTTCTCTACAGAATGCATGAATGATATGGACCTATTAGGGACCATTAGGGACTCTGACTGTGTTCTTAGGGCAGGCAGCTGTACTTCATAGAAGTGCTTCTCTACAGCACGGGTGGAACACTTCTGATGGCAGAGTACAGCTTCTACAAAAAAATGTAATGACCGATTTCTAGACTTGGAAGTAGAAAGAATATTCCATGTATGCCAACATGGAGTGCCAGAAAAGAAACTCAGGGAACTTTGGGAATGGGAGGAAAGAAAACAATATTGTCTGACTCCTTTTAGTAACTTTAATAAATTATGAAAAAGTTCCTTACAACATTGAAAATAATTTGTCACTTACTTTTTTTATGCTTTCTTGCCTCCCTAAAGAAAACATCATCATACAAGAGGCAAAATCTGCATGCTGCACGACAAACATCCCACACTTCCAGTTTACATGCAGCTTTTGCCAAATCTGCCCAAAGTATAATTCTACCAAAGAGAAAGCATAAATAAAATTAGTTAATAAGCGGGATTAGGTCCCACAGTTCAGGATCGACAAAAACAATCATGTCAATAATGATCGCCATCAGGAAAAAAAATTACATCTAATCAAAATTAATGCAAGACTTCTTGTCAGTAGCAAAGGTAGCACTATTACTTTATCAATTAAACACAATCTCCTCAGCATATCAACAGGCAAAATTCTTGTCTTGGATGGTAATTATACCATCCAAGAAGTTCCAAAACATGTGTGACAACCCTCATTTTTTAACTCACAAAATAAAGTAAAAATCTCAAAACTAATGTTGAGAATTTAAAAATAAGTCTTGAAAACAAGTCTGGACTTTGAATCTTTTACAAAACAACTGCCTTTAAATTTTAGAAAAGGAATTTTAGTGCAGAAAAAAAGTAGACACATCCTATTAAAGAATGACAAAATGATATAGAAATTGTCAAAATTAAATAATTTATCTGCAGATTAATATTTCTGACTCTCAGAATGAACTACTTAGTTTTTTTACCAAAAAAGTTGTAGCACATTATGTGGCATAAGGACCTAAAAAAACACTTGCAAGTTTCAATTCTACATCAAGCACAAGCCTTAATCCACACATCCTTCTGTATGCTGGGCTCGTATCAATGGAACAGGTGAGTTTAAGTGTGCATGTGAGAGAGCAGATTAGAAGCAGGGAAAGAGTAAAATTCTGCACAGCATGAAAATGTAAGAGAGCTTTTCAGATAAGAAATTATGCACACGCTTCAATACGTTGCTAGAGCCTGAAGTATTCAGCCTCTTACAAGGCACCATCCACTAAAAACGTCTGAGACAGAACCTTTCCTCTTAGAGACTTCTACAGAAGATGAAAGAGACACTTCTGGTCTGTAGCAATTACCTTTCTCTGCCATTTCCATTTCTTAAGTGTTTCAAATGTTCATCAACTTTCTCCACACTTTTAGTATGATGCTGGGCTTTTGCACAGAGGTAGCTTATTTGACTAGTACTTTTACCTGAGTAAACTTGATAAAGAAATAAAAATTAAAGGTAGTTTTTATATATTGGAAATTTTAAAACTCATATGAATGGCAAGCAATTAGATTAATAATTCCTTGCTGAAGCACTCAAAATCCAGCCCTGTTCTCATTTCTTGAAGCTTTCCCCAAACCACCCAACCAACATGAAAAGACCTGTATTCCACCAGCATGTATAATCTCTACTGCAGGAGTATGCTGGCTCTAGTCACAGTTAATAAAATTAGTCACATACACACTTGTTTCATTGCCAAGATGATACAAAACAGTTTAAGCAATTTGGGAAGTCTGCTCCCTGCCTGCTTTTCCTCAACCAGAGGCAGTATAATCACAAACTGAAGCTATTTGGGGCATAACAAATGTGTCCATTTATGTTACATGTTTTAGAAAGTAAATAATGAATTCACACCTAAATCTCTGTGCAAAACTAGAGCTCTCAAAAGCAAGATCTTAGAAGTGAAAGACAATTACAATATAGAAAGAATACCCAATGTAATTACCATGGGGTATTATTGGTGAAATTTCTGAAAACAGCACTTAAAAATTACTTTGGTTAAAACGTTCGGGACTTGCACATGGTTAAAACAGAACTACTTAAAGCACCCTACAGCACAACAGTAAGATTCAGGGGAATTTGGAGGGGAAATCAACACTTTTTCCAGTATCACCATACAACTTTTAGATCCCTAATGAAAATGATAGGAAGTCTGCCACAGAATTGAGCAGAACCTTTACTTCATGTGCACTGCAATATTCCCTATATGTTGCTACTAGATGGTATGTCCAGGTTTTAAGAGTGTGCAAAGCAAAGTGTAGGAACTTTCAGTCACACACACATACTTTACCTTTAACTTCATTTTCACTGTCAAGAACTATTTGAAATGTGTCAGGAGCTAAAGCAAGACCTGCATTTATCAGAAGTGATCTGTTTTTCCTTGCATTATCCTTTTGTTTTCCCCTTTTAGCCTACATAAAGAAAAGAACTCATTGTTATAGGGTTCATTTTATATTACAACTAGCTCTTATTTACCAAACATAACGGAATACACATCATATAAATTGCTACTACCAAAAAAATACGCATAGGAATTGTGTATCTTTAGGTATCTTACACATCACTCTACAGTATTATTGTCCTTGAAAATGACTGTGGAACTGCTGTTGATATTCACATGATTACACCACAGATAATTCAATACAAAGTACTGTTCGTGCTTCTCATGAATCTTTACAGTATATTCCTCAGTATATAACCTGGCATTACGTTATACTTTCTCAAACAAAGAACAGAACTTATTTACAACCAACAGTAAGATGCCCAGTGTGCAGTTACTAGGAATTACTATAAAATATAAACAAAATAATCCTGGTCTGCTAAGAACTAGCCAAAATCAGAGGTGTGGGGTTTTTTACAGCAACATTTAAACAGATTAAGTTTGCATGGAAAAGCGTTTAAACCAGGAAAAAAATCAACTGCCAGAATGATTTTTGTACAAGTGCTAAGGCAGCACAACAGAATTAGATCCAGTAACTCTTGACAGTGCCTATATTGTAACTGTAGAGTATATTATTTAGTGGCATTTGTAAGTGTCACTTAATATTGATTTATCTCATAAACAGCTAGGACATTTAGCAATTTGGACACTGTGCTTCTCATTAAAGACTGTTTCATGCAATTAAATCCTAATTATTGACAACGGCTATTCTTTTTCGCTGATATTTCTGCTAATTAACAACTCCCCGCCTTCCCCCAAAAAATAATCTCTGAAAGAATTGGGAAAAAAGTCCTCCATTACAATTTCCTGACGGTGAAACAGCATGATCACTTCAAGGCAACACAGCAAAGCCAGTTTGCTGAAAACAAGCTGATGCTGCCTCTCCTAGTATTCAGTTCTACTAAAGAGCTGTGCCCTCCTCTGTGGAATTTAACAAGCAAGCCTGTTCCAGCACAGACCTCACAAATGCTTACCTGCTCAATGAGCATTACCGCCCGATCCTCCCGGCGCTCAGGGGACTCGTACAGCACAGCACTCAAACGGAGCCGCCTGAAGCTCAGCCTCAGATGCTCTCCATACTGCTCACTGCTGTTCAGGTGCATGGCTTTCTGCAAATGCTCCAGAGCAGCCTCGAGTCTCTCCCCATCCTCCTCTATACGGGCTATTTCCATATGAACTTGGCAACGCAACAAAACCAACATGCTAAGGATTACAAATGCAAGTGTAAACTGTTAAAATAAGGCACGCTGAAATTCTTAGAGCTTGCCCGAAGGTGAAACTCAATAATTAAAAGTGACTCTAATATTAAAATTGATACTCCCTTTTTAACTATTTGTTTCTTTTAATTTTCACTATTATGCCTTTTTAATTGAAATTAATACCAAAATTTAACTGCATATTACTTTCACTGACCCTGCAGGAGAAAGCAACACATCTTGTGGACTAACTGATCTTTATATATCTGTAGAACTCTTCTTCAGTATCAGTTAGGTGTGCAAATCAAGAGAAGAGATGTGCAAATCAAGAGAAGAGGTTTTCAAAAGCAGTTAACTGCCAGAGAAACAATAATGTGCTGAATAAGGACTTTTGACAAAGCTAAAACGCCTGCAAGTCTAGCCCTGGCCATATTTGCTCAGCTCTTTTAAAGATGCAGCTCAGCTCAGCATAAACGTTCACTCTAAGCACTGTCTCCATCTGACACCACTCACCACCCTATGGAGCCAGCAGCTTTTCACCAAAAACTGCACGTTCCCAGGCTCAGGTATGCTCAGCTCCCTATCCATCACCTGCCCCAGGAAGCTGCTCTACATGCTACCACTGACTATTTTCAGGAAGAAAAACAAAAAATCACATAAACTAAAGCAATGCTATGAAAAAGCCAGAGAAGAAAGGTTTCCAAGCCTATCAAATATGCCATAAGAACTAATGTGTGTCCACATCAGAGCCAGTCTGACTGAGCAAGTACCACCCTTTTCCTGTGAACCAAAGTAGCCACAATTAATGCTGCAATCAAAACAAAAATTAAGACACGAAAATTAATAGAAACAAATTACTTCATTCAATCTCTAGAGACAGAAACACATCAGAGTTCAGGCTGAGTCTACTGGATTACTAAGAATATACATGTGACAAACCCTCAAACCTTAATCTCTCCAAAATCTCCCTGCAAGCTTTTAGAGAGAAATTGTCATTACTAACATTTAGTACAAATTTCAAAATTGCCTATGCTGATCTTGCATTCTCTACATGGAAAGCATAAGAAATGTTTGAATAACAACAGTACAGTAATACAATAATGTGCTTTCATGCATGTGTATATCTACTCTTTATGCAACTAAAAAAAAATTTAGAAACACTGAAACTAGATTCCTCACCTTCCTTTGCAATACTTGGAGCAGAAACCACCTATGTCCTGCTCAAATGTCAGTTACAACACACTCTACTGCAAAAATTCAGATCTCTGTTCTTAACAATCAGTCATAGGTCCAAACTCAACTAAGTAACAAATAGTAATGGTTACTTGTCAACTCAAATTAACAAAAAAGGTGAAAATATTTAGGTGCTTAAGGTTAAGTACAACATAATAGGAAATAGAAGAATGTACCCCCCAAAATGATAAATTTTCTTAATAGAGTAGGTTTTTCAATTAAAAAGAAGCACCATCAAAGATATAAAAATAGTACCTTGCAAGAAGTGTCTTACTTGACATGTCATATAGAAGCCATTATAGTTTTTCAAAAGTAATTCTTTGGATTTTATATTTTAACCAACAAAAGCAATGTAAACACAAGAATCTAGACCACAGTCCAACACATATACTACAGTTTTGGAATTTTCTCAAATTATTTTGATTAACTAGAGTATTTTTAAATTCCTAAAATATTTCAATTTTTGTTACAAGTCATTAAACAGTGTAAGATTGTGCCTGAAAGGAACCTATATTTAAATGATTAACAAGGAAATGTATGCAACATGCAGACACGCATTTATTCTCAAAGACACTTAAATCACAGAACTTGGGCTTTTAAATGAGTTTATGCTTTGAGACCTTTCAAAAAACTGCACAGCAGTAAAAGTTACCTGTCAATCTCTTCAAGGACTTCAGCAACTGAGATCAGTGGCTTTCGCACATGTTGGTGCAAATTGTGTTGTAGTAGTGGCAAGCACAGATTCCACTGGGTTGCACAAACAACCTGGATCACACCAGGATCTCCCAACTGAACTGCACGTTTTAACGTCAATTCAAGATTTTTTATCAATTTCAGCTGAGCCTACATGCATGAAGAAGCAATTAGCACAATTTAATAAATGGAATTTCTTACTTGTTCCTCCAAATTTTAATCTCAGGACTGTTTTCAGTAGAAAACAGTCCTTCAGCCAGCAGACTTCAGAAACTTTTTCTTAATAATTCCTTTAGTAATTTTTTTTAAATTTTTATATAGGCATTGATAACTAATGAGTATTTCTTTTTAGGTGCTCCAAGCAGTTATCAAAAATTTCTGGCAGAAGTCTGTCAGCTATTACCCATTCTTATGATAAACAAAAATTGATAATTGTGAATACTTGTAAATTCAGTAGGTTTAGCCGTTTTGGATTTTTTCACATTCAGCTAAAGAGACAGTACAGAAGAGGAAAAAAAGAAATATTATTAATGGAATTTGCCATACTGGCAAGTAAACTTTGTTCTTATTAAATCTAAAATCCAGTGTTACCTACAGTAACAGACATGTCATTTATTACATTATTTTTAGAGGTTATGCAAGTAAAAAACAAAACAAAACAGAAAAAAATAAAAAATCCCTCTCCAACTGCACACACTGTAGACTTAGAGTTTAGAAATACCTAAACATCCTGTTTTACATTTTAGCATTGGTATTGTTTAATATTATGAATAATTCATTAACAAGAAGGCTTTTTTCAAAAGGTGGTTGGAATTTCTGAACTCCAAAATGATAGCAGCCCTAGATAGGAGTAAGTCTTTGCACTACCAACTTCTATTAAACATATTCCTACTTCCCACTGGTGGAACATTAGGTGACTCACAGCTGCTCTAAGCTGCTCATTGTAGGCATCTCTCTAATCCCATTGATAATACTGATATTTAGGCTTCTGACTTTGATGGTCTGAATTATAACTGAGCCAACCAATCACAGAAATTCCAGAAAATCCTCCTTTTGTGACAATTTATCAGGAACAATCTGCATTTCTCTGACATAAGAATTTGTTTAAGAGTGGCCATAACATGCAATCACAGTGGAGATGGACTCTATGATTCTTAGTGGCCCTTTCCAACCCAAGACATTCCATGAGAAGAGATCACA
Source organism: Luscinia megarhynchos (assembly GCA_034336665.1). Classification (NCBI taxonomy): domain Eukaryota; kingdom Metazoa; phylum Chordata; class Aves; order Passeriformes; family Muscicapidae; genus Luscinia; species Luscinia megarhynchos. The sequence continues at coordinate 670,099 of CM067569.1, forward strand.
TAAAGGCAAAATAGGAAAACATGAGAGTGTTGCCCTTCTATGTCTCAGTGCAACCATCTTTGCTCTTGGAAAGTAATATATTTTTACAAACTTCTATGGTCAGACAGAAGACTCGAGGGAGCAACACACAACTACGGTTTGTTTTTCTCCGTTTCATTCTTGGAAGTCCAGTTTAAGGGAATATGAAGGTTAATTAAAACTTGTACTATCAAAGTTAAAGAACATACCTCAACAACTCCTTTGGTATAAGTCACAATTTCAGTACCATTTTTCTTCATTTCGAATTCATATTCCAGACACTCTATCTCAATAAGTTTCCCTTGATCCTATGAAGTAACAATACACAAAATGCCAATTTCAATAATTAAAAAGAAATGAAATAAAGACTAAACCCATGCAATTACAGGAACACAGCACTGTACTTTCCTACTGAAAATTCCACTATCCTAGCCAGTTAACTGAAATGTTACAAAGGGAATAGAATTTGTTGTTAGAGCCGCAGTCACTTGTTACTCACTGGAGCCTGCAAAATAACTTTTCAGCTGTTCATTGCCAGGATTTGCAGTAAGAAAACCAGTGTAAACCTGATTCCTCCTACCCTGTAATTTGGTTTCAGTTCCAACAGAATCATAGAATAACAGAATGGTTTGGGTGGGAAGGGGCCTTAAACCCCATCCAGTTCCAACACCCCGCCATGGGTAGGGGGCACCTGCCACTCTCCCAATATGTTCCAAACCCTGTCCAACCTGGCCTTGAACACCTCCAGGGATGGAGCAGCCACAGCTTGTCTGGGCAACCTGTGCCAGGGCCTCACCACTCTCACAAGGAAGAATATTTTCACAGTATCTGATTTAAATCTGCCCTCTTCCATTTAATTGACGTTATTTAAAAGGTACATGCTTGGAATAAACAGGAAGTAGTCAAGACAGAAAGAATTCAGCTTGGTGGGCAGTGAAACTTGAGTGAAAAATTAGGTTAGACTTTTAACATCTTAGGAAAGAGCTCACTATTAAATCATATAACTTATATGTCTGGATCACAGAAACATCTAAGATACATAATATTTGGGTTAAATTGGTGTAGTAAGGAAATTTAGACAGCCTCTCCATTCCTAATTCATTATGAGCTATTATCAAATCAATCAGCATGACCTTTGGTAATTTAACATCCCCATGACTGGAAAAAAGAAGAGATCTTGAAAAACTTAATGACAAATACACACAGAGATGGAACTCATGTTATGGTTGAGAAATTTGCCAGTGCTTTGGCAAAAACCAAGGAACTGAAATTTTGAGATAGATTTCTCTTACTCTACTACAACAAGAAATCACTGTCAAATGATGCTGGGCAATAAGAAGATTTAAAAAACACATTAACTCCAATGGAGAAGGTTGAAATAGAAGTCAAATTTCTTTATTGCTGTGACATAACAGATATTTCCCACTACTGCCTACACAAATACTTAGATGAAGTCCTTGTGACTCTTTGATCTAGGGGATTTAAACACATCTTCCAGTAGAATGTTATGAGTTTGTATAATATTTTAGACTTTTAAGGAAATGTTCAGAATAATGGGCATGAATCAGACACTCAGAAAAAAATCTGTGAGGATAAGTTAAATTTTATGAGTAACTCTAAGTGGGTTCATTATAATGGAAATTGGAATTTAACTTCTAATCAAACTCTAGCACAGGCACCACTTTTAAAACACAAGCACAAATTGACAGCTGATATTTATCTGCCAAAAGAAACATAGAACCATTAATACTATTTTTTAAATATTAACACAAAAGAGGTTTGGGAGTGTGGAGGTGTGTGAAAAAAAAATCCAATCTCACATAATTAAAACTTACAGTAATTGGAATGCTCTTCAAATCAAGTATACAATGAGCTGCCAGCTCAGTGCAGTTTACTCTCAGAGAAAAACGAGCTAATTCCAGAATCAAAGGAAACCTTCAAAAATACAAAAACATCACTCAGAGAATTTGATATTGCTCTTCCATGGAATTAAAAACACTATTTGAAAGTAACTGCACAATAAGTCCTATGAATATTAAAGGAGTTATAATTATAATGTTAAATATTATATTATTATTATTATCATTATACTAGTAAAGCTCACAGCTAACACAGAAAAAAGAAAGAATTCAAGGTTGGCTACATGAAAAATACAAACGTTAATCTGTTTATGGAAAATAATAATAATAATAATAATAATAATAATAAGAAGAAGAAGAAGAAGAAGAAGAAGAAGAAGAAGACTTCTTTACAGTCTGCATAAGCAGTTCCTGAAGAAGGCAAAAAATACAGAATGAAATGCATGAAGCACAGACATGGTGAAGTAAGAAACTTCAGATTGCAGAAAGATTGCAGAAAGTTTTGGAAATACAACTCAATGAACTGGCACACAAAGCAGTTACATCCTTCAGTCTGCTACATAGGAACTAAGAACACAGATACAGAGATGGACACTGTTCTAACTGTTTGGATGTCTGCAAATAACCAAATAAGCATAGTGTGCTGTCTGGAACAGGAGAAGTGATGAGATATCTGAATATTGTCAAAGAGAGTTTACCTTAACAAGTAAAAATTTAGTATTACTTCCATATGTAACTGCTGTGATATAACTACTGGAATAGTGGTCAGTTTACTCTTTCAAACTTATGCTGAAGAGTTGGGAAGGGCCCCAGGAAAAGTTAAAAATTAACTACAGTCTGAAAAGTACATATCAATTTTAAGACCTTTAAAAAATCTCGTTTTACCAATAGGAAATTATTATGGAAAGATTTAATCATGTTATACAAACAGCTGTATGCAAGAAGATATTTAATCTTGGGTTCTGTCATAAAGCCTAACAGGATTTTGTCCTTTGTTGAGATGACCTATGTGTTAACACAACACAAACAACTAAGTAAGAGTTCAATCTCTGCAAGGCCATCAGGAATATTGACAGACTCCCATGGAAGCAGGATCAGCTTCATCACAAACTTCCAGGGGGCTATGACAAATCAAACTCACTTCACGCTGAGAACAGATGCTGGAGGAACATCATATTGTTTCAGAAGCACATATAAAGAATTCAGTTTTGCGGTGGCATCACTTGGAAATACATTTGTGTCCCACTGCCTGCAACATATGAGGAATTGGGTCATCATAGTTAATGAGAAAGGTTATTGCATTAAAAATTTGACATAACTCTCCTAACTTCAGAATGGATGGCTCTTATTCCAAGGTATCAGTGGGCTACCTGGATATTGAAATATCAAGAGAAACAAAAAACAATAAAACCTAACATCAGTATCTGAAGTTAGTAAATTTTAATCCAGAACAAAAAAAAAAAAAAAAAGTGTGCAAGACTCCCTTCTCATAATGTCAGTATAGATTAATTCACTGTTACTAAGAAAAGAATCAATATTTTTAAAATGGGGAAATCTTGAGATGCTGAAAAATAATTACATGAGATTTTGCTATGAAGCCTAATTTTCAAATTTTTCTTATATCTCTAAAAATTGAAGAGTTTTAAAAGCATTATGCTTCATGATTTGTACATTGTATTTTAGGTGATTTTCCCACCTCATCTTTACTTTCTTGTACACAGCTTGAGGATAGAATGAGAGTCCATTTGATACTAAAATGTCTTTCAGACTCTTAAATTCTCTCTCCTGGCAATATCTGTACAACACACAAATCCCTGCATTCCCAAATAGCTAGCTCACTTTTTTAGATGAGGGTGTTCTCCAGACAGACCTGACAGTTACTACATAAACTGTCATTATAATTTTCCTTTTGAGGAATTAAACTTTGCAGTAGATTTTTCTACAAGCATATGAGATCCCTGAACCTGATTCTACCCCTGTAATATGCAGCACCAAAGTACAAGTGGAAGGATATATTTTCATACTCACAACTTTAACACTTGCATTTTATAAATAACTGAAAGATGGATGGAATTTTTTATCTCCTTCTCTACCTTGGAAATATCCATTAGTTTGTGATACACCTACAAAATAACAATTTAATTATTATTTGGTTAAATAAGCAAAGGACCAACACTCAGCAGATCTAAAATAAAACAGGTATGTTGACTGTTTTCATGGACTTTAAGGGCAAAGGCGCTACTATGATAATCTATGTTGTTCTGCATAGATAATACAAAGATCACCCAGTAGAGCTATACTGACCTTCTGATACCCAGGATCAGAACTATTGGCAGAAATATAAATGTGGAACTACCTTCTGAGTTAGAATACTAATAATGCATTTTTAACACCTTTTGACAGAGCTCATTCTGAAATCATGTCGTCCAGCTCAGAGAAACATGCCCAATTAAATTTTACCTGTACCTATAGATGATAGGCAGGGAAAAATACTATGAAACATTACAATAAACTGCAGTAACTTCAACTTAACTGTAGAGTTGCACATTAATGGTGTGCAGATAATTTCTTCTGACTCTCACACTGACTGCCCACAACTATCAACACTGATTACTTAAGCTGTACTGGAACACTAAGTTTTGCACGACTCCAGTATGCTGCTGCTAAAGCACTCAAAAGTTTGGATCATAATTCTGTAGCCCAAGCACAGTTTTAGAACTACTTCGTTCTTCTCTTTAAGGACACTGTCAAACAGCTTTGCTCAGTAATTCTTCTAAAAAATGCAAAAGCAATTTCAAGCTTGCCCCAGGGTGATTAATTCATTATTACCACACCTCTGGAATGTTGTAATATTGATTCTCTTAATTCAAATGTTAGAGAAACTTGTAATATAAACATATACTTTTGGAACAAAATGACTTGGGGGGGTGAACAGAAAAAAAGACAACAGACAGTGTAGAAGAATGACGGCTCTCACTACACCTTCTCTTTCAACAGTAATTAATCCAAACAGAATTTTTAGGGTTGGTCAAAGTTATTCCCATTATATCATGATGTGTTAAAAGAACATGGAGCAGCAAGGAGCTCTTCAGCTTCTAGCATCAAAAATATACAATTTGTGAAAATCTCTGCATATCTGCTGAATTGTTTGTAGCTCACAAAACTTAAATGAAGAAAACAGCTTATATAACAATTATAACTATGATCTTATGAAACATAGACAGAGTTCCTGTCTTAAAGGGAATTTAAAATATTTTTCAGCATTACCATTAAAGAAAATATTTGAGAGTATTTATCTGGAACATTTTCCTTAATAAAGACTGCTGCAGTAGATGAAAACTCTTTTGCTTCTTCCAGTTTTGAAGCATCAAGGAAGCACTCAAGTAAATTTCTGCAGATCAAATAAATGTTTGCATTAAATATTTATTAACACTTTCCAAAATAATTCTTAGTCATATTTTTAACACTCTCTGTATCCAAGTTACCACTTCTAAATGCAATACAAGCAATTAGTGCTATAAAGCATTGACTCAACACAGAAGAGATCCTCCAATTTCTACATTTTTGCTTCTTTCAGATATATACAGCTGTTAACACACATTTAGTGCAGATCACAGTAAGAACCTTGGAAAATGCGGAGGTTTTTTGTGAAAATTTCTCTCAACGAGATACCTGGAATTAAAAAGATTAATTATTTTAAAGCATATGAGAAAAAACATTTCTGTGAGGCGCATTCTAAGATCCTCCCTTCTGGAGAGGCTAGTATTTCAAAGCCATTTAGCAAAAGAAAACTATTCCTATTGGAAACTGCAATATATCTACTGGGTTTTTTATACTTTATCTTATTTAACTGAAAAAGAGCCTTTGACTCCTCAACATAAGTTAACAACAATGATAATCATAATTCTAAAAAATTTAGAAATAAATACAACTTTAAAAGAAATAAATGCAACCATTAGTTTTATAACACAAACACACCTCATGCATTTGTTTGTTCTCATCAATACCCCAGCAAGAGTTTGGTACCAAGAAACTGCAGGCATAGTATCCCAGACAGTCCTTAACACACCCCTTGGAATGTTCTGTTACTTCCCTCCAGTTCTGGTTTATAAAGAAAATGCTACATATCAATAAACCATGGTCATACACCAAAGAAACAGAAAAATACACAAAGAGAAAGGGAGCAAACTATAGTAGGACTGCAACAGGAACTGGAATAAATCTGTTGAATAGGGGATCAAAACACCTCTATGAAAAGGGAGTGGGACCAGTAATTTGAAAAATTACATGGACACTCCTCCATTTGCACATAAAACTATTTTTCTCAGTACAGTTATCTCAAGGTTTATGCTCCAGCTTTGCTCAGAAAATGCAAGAATAATAATACATTGATATTTATACACCATTTATTTAAATTCAGATCTGATCTAGTGCCCAGCCATCGCCAAAACTTCCCTTTAGCTGTCACTAAAACTTCAAGCTTAAAGTAGATATTGAAATGAAGAACTTTTTATGTTCAGTCTCATTCATGTCTCTTTAAGGAGTTATTAATTAAGTTTTAATAAATATATCTACAACATTAGAGTGAAATATACCTAATTAAAGACCTCAGGTAGCAGTTCCAAAAGGACCACAGAATGCTCATATGAAAAAATACAATTAAACTCACATCATGAGCTCTGCTCGCCATTCATAGTCTTGCTCTTCAATTTGGTTTAATGCTGTAACAATCTGTGAAAGGCTGGGAATAAGGCGATAGCGGAATCCAGGCTTAAGAAATGGCCTCACAAGTTGCCAATAAAGAACTGAGGCATTATAGATCAAAAAAAAATACCTGAAAAATAAGAATTAAAAAAAATTTAGCATTTAATGAACTTGAATAAAGATAAAATTACAGCTTGAGTACTGTAAGACACTTATAAGAAGTTAAAAAGTGCAACTTTTCATTGGAAGCAATCGTGACTAAAAATTGAGAAGACAAGTACAGCACAAGAAGAATATGGTAACTCTTACAACTATACTCTTCTCAATAATTATCCACTTAAAAATAAGCTAACATGGTACTCTCGTTCTATAACTATAAAAGGGTAAGAAGTGCTGAGATATCTATCAGCTTTTAACAGGGTTGTTCATCCTGTCAGTGTAAGACTGCAGTATCCTTATACCTCGGCAGTAACAGAGGTTACAAAACAGAAGGAAAAATTGAAAAAAGAAAACCATAATATCACAACTATCTAATGAAAATCAAGACAAAGAATTGAAAAGGCAGATCAGTAGCATTTCCTGGGATTTAGAGTTAATCCTGTCAGTATGGCCTACCTTCTGTTATGGGTTGCAAAATCAATTGCCTTCTTAAAAAAGAGCACAAACTTTTCAAACTCTTCCTAGAATAGAACAAAGAAAAGCTAGTGCAATTTGAATATGGCTTTTATAAATCAGTAGATTCTTTTCCTATTTCAATATGTTCATATTTCATAAATTTTACTTTCAGACCAATCTCAACTAAAACATACTGCCATAGTAAGTAATTACTATAGAAACAGAATAATTAAAAACACACAGAAGCAGAAGTATCCTCCTGAATTGCTACCACCTTTCATCACAAAAAGCCACATCCAGGTATTACATGGAGATGTTACTGGTGAGTGCTGGAAACACACTGGCACAGAAATGAACTGTATAACCTCTCTGTGGGCCTCTTCAGTCCTCCACTTCCCAAGGCAGGGAAGCCTACCAAATGTTTCCCAAATAAAATCAGTAATTATTCCAACAGTTAATTTGGTCTGAAAAAGTTAAGAGGGTGACTTAAAACAATCAACCCCCTGAAAATTTTTTACAAGTATTCTTTATTATTGTCTTCTCCAAAATATTTGAACTATTACTGTGATTCAGATGGTAAGTTTTGTTTACTCACAAATTACTTGTTTTTATATTTCCTTCCATTTTCCCCCAGAGTCTTGCATATCCTTGTGTATTTTAAATGACTGAAAGCAACACATAAAAACCTAGGAATAAAAACTTGCAAATCTAGGCTTAATATAAAGCAACCTTCATAATTTCTCACCAAATTATCTGTAGAGTGTGGAGCATGCAACTGGCCTTGGCACAAATATGCTCTGCCAAGAAACTGGTTCGCAGGAAATCTTCCTTTAAAATACATCTGTAGACAGTCACTGCTAATTTCCAGATATCCCAGCTAAAACCCAAATAAGCAGAATTTCAATATTAAAAAAAAAGTTTCCTTTTTAAATGCGATTGTTGACAAAGACAAAACTCTTAACAGAATTTCACAAGTTTTTTTTAAGGAGTGGTATTAGGTGACAGGATTTGTCAGTGCTACACCTCAATTTTCAGATCACAGACAGATTTTAACTGGATTGCAACCTGGGGGGGGGAGGGGGGGGAACATTTACTACAAACTCTGTCTGCTTAAAACCCAAATACTTGTGATCATAAATTGAACATTAACAAATATTTGGAAATTAAAAATCTCTACCACATTTTATAGAAGTTGTTTTAATTAGCAACAGCCTTTCATCATTAGAATGGAATGTTATTTTTATTAGGGTTCTTTTGTCTAGTACAGATGTTCACAAACTTTCTCCAGCCATAACCAAGATGCTTAATGCTAACTTTTCCATAACATGAAAAAACAGGAATGGAAGACTTTTTTTGTATATATTATGGTACACCTTGCTAATTTGGATATGATTACAAACTTCAAAAACCACACTTTGCTGTCTGACTATGAAGAAGTGAGGATTTCGGGGTGGAGTTTTAACAGAAAATGCATGTTTAAACAATTGCTCTCCAAAACCAGAACGGTGTAATACTTTCCTCAAGTGCTTCTGAGATTTTTAAAGTAGCAACTGTTGTAAATACAGTGCATCATATACATGTTTTTATTTAATACAGATAAAAGACCTAAATTACAAACCTGAAGCGCTTGTTCAGCACATAAAACATATAAATCGGTGCTGATGTTATCTGATGAATCAAGTGCAGACTGTCCTTCAGTGGCTTTGATGGATTTGATTAACTTGTAAGCATTCTTCAAAGCCTGAACATCTGAAATAAAAAAAGAATAAAGAATTTTTGCTTCCAGGTGTACTGACATGTTTGAATTCAAATGAGCTGCGTGATATCCAGTCTCTCCTCTGCAGAAATAAATGAAGAATGTTTAAGGAAAATACTGTCACGCACGTGTTGTTCGAAGTTAGGGATAGTTTTAAGATGAGGCATTAACAACTCTCTTGCTATTTAAAATCACGAACGTTAGCACACTAGAGAGCGAGTCTAGAAATCAGACGAGGATCAAGCTGTTTGAAGTGGGATGTTAATTTCACGTCTCGCTCAGGACGCCACGAGGCCGCAGCGCCGCTCACCTCCCGCGCCCTGCAGCAGCTCCCTCAGCACCAGCTCCATGGCCGGGCCGCGGGGCCGCTCCGGGGTCCGAACGCTGCCCGGCCAGCCCGGGCCGGCAGCCGCAGCGGCCCGCCGCACCCCGCAGGCCGCCCCGCGGCCGCTCCGGTGTCCGAACGCTGCCCGGCCAGCCCGGGCCGGCAGCCGCAGCGGCCCGCCGCACCCCGCAGGCCGCCCCGCGGCCGCCCGCGCTCCCGCAGCTCCCGCAGCTCCCGCAGCCCCGGCGCGTCTCCCGGCAGCGCTCCCACAGCACGGCCCTGCCCTCTCTGCCCCGCTCTGGCCCCTCGGCCTCGCTCCGGGGGCCGGGCGGGAGCCGGGAGGGAGCCGGGAGGAACCGGGCGGGATGAGGGCCCAGCCCCGGGAGGGAGCCGGGCGGGAGCCGGGCGGGATGAGGCCCAGCCCCGCCGGGGCAGCTGTTGGGAACCGCCGCGGCACGGGCGGCGCCGGAGCGGGCACGGGCTCAAGCGCTGACATGGCAACGGCTCATGCCTTCCTGCACATGGAAGTGGTGCTAAGAAATGCTGTCGCCAGTAATTTTTGTCGCCGTGTTGACGGCTAATAACACGAAACCTTTTGAAATAAAGCATACACCACCAGTGGCTGAACCTTTGGACTAAAGCAGAACAGAATGCCCAAGGACATTTGGATTATATCTGCCAGTGCAGGAAGAAATCACAGTTGAGGGAGAAAAGAAAAAGAAAAAAAGAAAAAGAGAAAGTAAAAAAGAAAAAGAGCTGCCTGGCTGCACTTACACTAGCACCTACCAAATGAAGTACTGCCCCTCAACTACTGGGTCACACCAGATTCTGTGAGGGACATATTTGTGGTCATGAACACAATTTAAAGGTTTACATACATAAATTCAGCTCTAAACCGAGCCAGACTCAATTCTTGGAGCTAGACTGCAACTCCACACCAGTAGGCTGTTCCAGTACAAGGGCCTGTAAAGAATTCAGGAGTAGACTCAGTCCCTACGTGTGCTACATAACCCCGCCCCGGCCACATGCTTCTATGAACATCGATGAACAGAAATAAACCTAACCTGAAACTAGGTAGGCAAGGAAAAAACCCCTATAGCAAACCTGTGTCGATTTCTGAAGCAGACTGCAATATATTGCTTGGGTAATCATGTTAGATAATAACAACGGCTTACTGTAGCTTAGCATATGTCTATCTATATCTATCTATATCTCTATCTGATGTTTATACCCAAACTTTGTAACTCTTATTCGGCTACAGCCACTTGTGGATGTCTGGTGGCAAAATTCCAGACTCAGGTGAGACTAGTGTCTCCGCGGACACAAATGAGTATGTGAAAGTTCAACTGACCGAACTGACTTCTGTAATGTAGATAATAGCCAAAATGGCACCACCATAATATAAATATCTAAAATTTTTCTGTTTATTATTCATCCTCATTAAATATCTGGGTGTTATGGTGTGGTTTAAACCCAGAAGAGCAAAGAAAATTAAGTCTCTGTGTATAAAACAGAAAGCACTTTGAAGGTTCAAAATACACTCAAAAAATGTGACTAAAGCCCAAGGAGATCAAATGTTGCCAAAAAAGTGATACCTTTTATTTAATAAGGAAGGAAGGAAGGAAGGAATGAGGGAGGGAAGGAGGGAGGGAAAGAGGGAAGTAAGTTAACTCTTTCGAACATGCTCCTTTAGGAGAGCGCTGTCCCGCCCGGCCCCGGCCCCGGCCCGCCCCGCCCCGCCCCGCTACCGCCAGCTCCGCCCCCGGCCCCGCCCCGGCCCCGCCCCGGCCCCGCCCCCTCGGGCCGCGCAGGCGCAGTGGCTCCGCGCGCTCCCCGCGCCGGTGCGGGGCCATGCTCGGCTCCGGCGCGGTGCCGCTGCTGCTGCTGCCGCTCCTGCTGCTGCCGTCGGTGCCCGCCCTCAGCCCCGCGGGCGGCAGCAGGTGGGTTGGAGATGGGCTTCTGCCGCTGCTGGCGGGCCGAGGCAGGCCAGGAGAGCGGGCCGGGCCGGCTCCCGGCGGGAGCTGCGGCTCGGCCGCCCCTGTTTCGCGCCCCAGGAGCCAGGGCCAGCTTGGCGCGGGGCCGGGGACCGGGAGAGGCTTCCCGGGCTGACGGCACAGTGGCCGAGATGAAGCGAGGCTTGGCTACTCCGTGGGGAGGCAGCTGGCCGTGGCAGCTGGGAAGTCTGGGTTTAAGAAAAAGGAATTTGGGAGAGCTATGATGAGACCGTCAAACAAGTACAGACCGCGAGATGGTCTCAGCTATTAGAGAGTAAAATTTGTCTTTGCATTGCTCTTGTGATAAGGACCGAGAGGATCTGTAATATATGGACATTCATTTTGTTTTTAATCACCTTTTCTTCCAGGGAATGTCAGAGTGATTTCCAATTACGCTAACCGAGTGTCCACAAAGTTACTACAATGACAAGAGTGGCTTTCTGTAATTGATTATCAATGCAGATTGTACAGCTCATCTAAACTGATGAAAAGTAATACTGTATTGTGTTGGCACTATGTAATGTAAAATACGAAATGATGCAAGCATGGTTCATCTTATAGTTCGCTGGGGCTTGTCTTTGCAGGTCTGTGCGTCAGGTGTGTGTGGAAAAGTCACTCATTTTCAGAAGTAACACCCCTTATTCTACAGACATCGTTTCCGATCCTGGTGGACGTGATCCACTCTTCTGTGTGCAGTTGGATGACTGTAAGCAATATTTCTTTTCATACATTTTGTTCATAGATTGCTTCTGCTTAGGAAATATTTTTTTGAACTACAAGTTATAATTGTTGCCAGTTATTTTGCTGTTACAGTTTCACAGAGACCATGGTGAATCAGGGTCTGATCACCAAAGACAAAACAAAGCAAAATACTATTGCGCTGTTATAAGGGGTAGGGTTTCTGGCTGAGCTCAAATAGGTCTTTATCAATTGCTTATGCATCTGAGATACCTTACATAATTTGCTACATGTAGAGCAGCAGATAAAGGTTGACATTTGAAGTATCCCACTAGTATAATTTTCAGAAAGTGTTTTCTTATTGTGTCTTGGGTTCTTTATTATATATGCTTATTTTCATCCTTTCTTCTGTGCTTTTTTTCTTTTTTTCACTGGTAATCATATATCACGTAGGATATGCCATTAACATTCTTTCCTCTTTCTTCTTTCCACATTGTACTTCATTTGAGTGATTCAATGTCCAGTTCCTGGCATTCAGTGCGATTGCTGTGGTCTCACATTTGAACACTTACCATTTTCTCTTTTGAGTTATTTGTCTGGGAGTTGTGATCCACAGTTCCATTTGCTTCTGACCTAAATCTGAGTATTTTAGGTTGGGAGGGACTCGGGGGATTAACAGGTACAACAGCTAGTCAAAACAAGGTTAGTTTATTATTATTATCTTGTCTGCTTTCAGCTCTTTACAGATTTTATCTGAGCGTTTTGCATGCAGGGAAGAACAAAGAAATAATGAGAGAGCTTCATAATATATAGTGTGATGGGTAGTAGCACTAGAACTTTACTCTTTCCAATTTTCAGTAGGTCTCACAGTAAAGATTAATTTAGATGAGAGTTTAACCACAGCTTAAAGTATGCTATTAGTCGAATTTTCTAAGATGCTTTATTTGAATGCATTGAAAAGTTTTTCATATTAGGATGGGTCTATGTAGCATACCTTTTAATAATTTGCCATTTTATAACAGTGCTTTAGCAATAAGAAATTAGTACATTACACCATGATAACTATACCATTGAATACCACCAGGTCAGGAAGATATCACTGGAGGATACCAATATAAAGTCTGGTTTTTTAGGATGCCTTTTGTCTATTCATACTTACCTTGAGTTTTACCAATCACCAGTTTTACCTAATTATTTTGAATCCATTTAATGTTGCTTTTAGTGAACTCACAAATGGGTAGTGCTTTGTAATTAAAATTTCCTGTGTGCCTAATTTGGGCATCTCATGGAAATTACAGCACGTATTAAGATAGCTGTTAAGGAGCCTTATGCTTTTTGGAAAGTCACTTTGTGTATTAATGTCTGTTTTCCATGAACCGTACTCATATCATCCTGTCTGTAGAGCATATTAGCCCATTAGAAGTGTTACTATGGATTAATTAATACAAGGCACCAGCTAGCTTACAGTTACTTATGTTACTCCTTTCAAAAATGTTGGCACAGTATTTACTGTTATCTTTTCTAGTAACTTAATATTGATGGAGTTTTTTTTTCCCTTTTCAAACTCTAGCAAAGCTGAACTATTTTCAACAGCCACAGGACGTCAAAGAATCTGATTTTGTGGAGTTCTTAGAGAAGTATGGCAGGCACTCTTTCTTAGCACCATCACAAGTTCAGCCATCGTTCTCTGCTTTTTACCGTGTGAGTTGAAAGAAAATAGCAATCAGTTTGTGCATATGCTTTTACTAAAGCTGTCTGTAATGACGTCTGATGAGAACAGATCAAAAGATTCTAGTTTTGTACTGGAAGCCATAATGTCATTGGATGGGACCCACAGGGATCATCGAGTAGAGCTGCTGGCCCTGCACAGGACACCCCAGCAGTCCCACCCTGTGCCTGAGAGTGTTGCCCAAATGCTTCTTGAGCTCTGTCAGCCTTGGGACTGTGACCATTCCCTGAGGAGCTTTTCAGTGCCCAGCCACCCTCGGGAGGAAGAACCTTTTCCTGAAATAAGCCTCCCCTGACACAGCTCGAGCGGTTTCACAGAGAGCAGAGATCAGTGTCTGCCCCTTGGGAGGAGGCTGCAGAGTGCAATGAGATCTCCCCTCAGTCTCCTCCAGGCTGAGCCTGTGACTTTAGCCATTCCTTGTATGGCTTCCCCTGGAGAGGCCCTTCACCGTGTTTGTAACCCTCTTTGGAGTGCACTTTATGGCTTATATTGTCTCACCCAAAAGTGCCCTCAGAGCTCAAGGTAAGGCCATACCAGCATGCAGAGCAGAGTGGAACAATTGCCTCCCCCTAGCAGCTGGAGATGCTGAGCCAGATGCACCCCACGACACAGTTGTCCCTCCTGGTTACCAGAGCACATTGTTGAACTGTTTATCTCTCAGTACTTTCCATTCCTTAGTGTATTAAAAGTCATTTGCCTTGTATTTAAGAGGTTGGACAACCTTTTAGACAAAACTGGGTGTACACAAAGAAGTATAGATTTGTCTCTTACCCTTGGTCTTAGTATTCTGCTGTAACTTTGTGATTTCTCCAAATTATCTTTTCAGGCTGGTGATCCAATCCTAATCTACTTTGATTCATCATCTGTGTTGAGCGTGCTTAGGCAGCCAGTAAAAATGGGAACCAGTGGACTTTGTGTTGATGGAAATCCTGCTGGTTAGTAAAGGGGGAAGAATACCTTAGGGTGGTTTGCTTCTGTTTTATCTGTTGTCATGTCTTAACTCACCCAGGCTTCCTGGACAGTAAAAGCACAAGCTGTACTCGGGTATTTGCCAACTTGAGCAAGAGCTGCACGACTGACCCTGCCCTAGATGCTGCTTCCTACTACCGTGACTTCACTGTGCTAAAGGTGCATTTCATAATTCTTGCTTTTGTTCACAATCTTAATTGTTTGGCTTTGCGTTGCCTGGGACCTCATGTAACTGCAAAACTGAAGGTCGTCTGATATGTCTCTCCTGATCTCCCAATTGCTGAAGCCTTCTTGCTGAGAAACCTATTAAAAATGTCATGCATGACCAGTGATAATCCTTCAATTCAAACTACTTTCCAATAAATTTCCATCATTAGCAAATTCTTAATGTATTTAACTGGTACTTCATTGATACTTCATAGTTCTAATGGTTTATCTAAAATTCTCTTGCATTTTAAACAGATGGTTTATGAAAGTATTCCTGTCTGTTCTATCAGCTTGATCAACCAAGCAGTACATGTTCTCAGTAAAGAGTTAGGCTCTAAAATAATACTGAAGGCCCCTTATTAATATTAGCTCTATTTATATCCATATCAATTTCTCTGCTATTTGTCCTGATAATAAATTCAAAGCAACCAATTTACTGTTCTGGGTTCATCCTACTGGTCTTACTGAATGCTTCTATGAAAATGTCTCCTCTCACCTTGTAGAATTTTCTGGTTTTCCAAGAGAAAACAACATTGTAAATAGGAGTATTTACTAAGGCTGATGACTCAATTTACCTTTATATTGGAAATCTAAATCTACTTAACTAGCAGAGAATATTCTATTGATCAGATTTAATTAATCTTTTCAGGACTTTCTTTGTCACTGTTTCCAAAATTCAGTTTTTCCTTATCTAGATGCTGAAGTATATATTTGATTGCAGAAGATGGAGTTTCAGGAATGGATCAGAGATGTGACACTTAAAAATACCTGCATTCTGCAGGACATTAGTAGGGCCAAGCTTAAATTTGTCTTCTGGTATTTTAATATGCCTTCTGTGGAATGTGTCTGTGATTTATAGATTACAAAATGATAACAAGTTTTCACATCTGGAATAACCAAAGTAATTTTGTCAATATAATATTCATGTTCTTTTGTAATGAGTTTATGGCTTTAATCACTTGCAAACACAGCAATTTAATTAGCTTTTTATTGGTATTGTAAAACAGTTTGTTTATTTTCCCCAGGTCCCAATTAATGACACTGTTATGCAGTCAATGAAGGTCAGTCTCTGCTGCCAATGAAAATAATTTCTGCTTCTGAAGGGAGAATGGGAAAGTGCTCTTTCTGAGACAAGATTTTTCTTGCTGAAGTAGGACATTAGAGAAAAAAAGGACATAAGTAAGGGTGTGTTTTTAAAAGAATGGGCATAGATAGGAATAAAGTCACAGAGGTAGCTTACTTTCCTGGAAGAAGGTTGGGGATCTGGAGCAGTGTGATGTGCCCCTAGATCACAACTACAGCAGGGAGGTAAATCTGACTTGCATGGAACAGCAGTGAGAAAGAGTAAACAATGCACTCTCCTCTTTAACAATTTCTAACTGTTAGTATGCTTACTGTCTCCAGGTAAATGTCACTGCAGTCTCACCACCTGGAGCTCCCCACATGAAAGACAACACATGCACCAATGTTGTTTCTGAGGTATGTGAATCTTCTTTCCTTTTAGAGCAGCTTAACACAAGCTTAAAGTCCTCAATCAATCTAATACCTTGTCTCCTATTATTCTCTAAATTGGACTTTCAGGTGATCTATGAGATAGAGTATAGTGGCACAAGTGGGATTCAGAGTGTCTCTGTTCAGTTCAAAGTGAGCAACATCTCTGGGAGCTCCAGGTCCTCTCTGCAGCAGCATTTCACTGTGCACTTCTGGGTTAGTATCCCTATTCTCCCTGGAATTTTACCAAGTTTGTAATCTGTAGCTTGTGACTCGTTTTTGTACAGATGAGGCCTGAAAAGGTTAGAGCTGTGTCACTGTGGTATAGTAGTAACAGAACCCTGGGGTGCAAATGGTTGTAGACAGGAGGAATGGATATCATTGGTGCTAATATTTTCCTCTTTTTCTAATTCCTCCCTTTGCGTCTTCGTAGACCAGGACTCTTTCTCATATGTTGCCTAGGAGTGGAAACCCTGGCTATATCACTGGAGCACCACTGTTGATTGCAAACAGTGGTGCCATGCAACATGTATCCTTATCTGCTAGGAGTTTTTGTTTATCACTGGGTTGTTTTTTTATTTCTGGTGCTGCACTGTCTGGACTTTTATAGTGCCCTGACAGGGATAAGGAGGAATATGGGGTGAGTGGATTGTGAAATACAAGACGAGTGTTTCTGTTTATACTTCTGTTTGGCTTCTTGATGTGGAGTCTGTCAGATGCGCATATTAAGGAGTGAAAGTGATGGAAGTTGTTCACGCTTCCTGAGACACGTGGTACAATTTGGAAGGAATATGAGAACAGGCTGCAAAATCAGGTAACAACACACTCTGCAGTCATCCTTTCTGACAGCTGGAAGTTTTTCTGTAGTGTCTCATGTGCTGCTGGGAAGCCAAGGTCCTTTTCTGAGGTCACCAGTGGATGTCTACAGATCTTTCATATACTCCTGAGAGAACTTGAATATAGGAAAGGTGGTGGGCTCCTAGAATAAGCTGAACATTTTGAAGGTCTTCTGGGACATTTTGAGGCTCTTGTGTGGCAATATATCTTGGGCAAGAGTAGAGTTGAGAAGTGAATCTTAAAAAGTGGTTGTTTTGATGATTTGGATTGTTCTCTTGACAGGGCAAGTGCAGGACCACTGGTGAGATAGTATGGCTGAAGAGCTGTCAGTTCTCAGGCATTACCCCACTGTATTTTTCTCCTTTCTCATTGCAGAGAGGATGGAAATGGCATCTGTTTAATACCAATACTTGTTGACTCATTTTAAGAGGAGGAGAAATACTTACTGCAAAAAAAGGATGTTGATAGTGGTTTGGGGGTTTTTTGTCTTGGAAATCACTTTCTTAAAGGTGTTATTTTCTCATTTCCAGTCTATCCCCAATACTGGAAGGCAGTAACTGTAGTTATATGCAGCAGAAGTTATACAAGGCTTTTTGGGGGATGAACAGAACAGAAGACTTTGCTATAACTGGCAGTGCTCATTCAACCCAGGCAGAAGAGTGGATGACCATTCTAATTCAGAACTGCAGTGTTCAGGTAATATAAATGCAAAAAGACCATCTGTAAATATTCTTCCTTTCATACCTTTGTATTGCCTTGGGGAGGTGGGGGTATCTGGACTATTTTTGTGTAATGATCCTATCACTCTCAGGGGTCTTAATATGTGTAAGCTGTCATTATGGTTCATATTATTAGAGTACTTAACAAAAAAAAGCCTCAAAAACCCCCATAAACTCTGATATTTCCTATCTCTTTAATCCTGTTTTTGCTATTTAAATGGGCAAAAAGAGTAAAATACTGTATCCAGTATCACAGCCTTTTGGAACTAATAATAGCTGTTTGCTTCCTATTAATTATTATTATAATCCTTTCTGTTTTTTCAGAATAGGGAGTATTTTTGTAGGATATTTATATCCTATTATATTACATAGTAAAGTTAAAGTTTGTGAGTTAATTGTAGTGTAATCATTGTTAATCTGTGGGGGAATGGCTAAGTGGATTGTGAAATCCAAGTGGTAAAGCTGAGACAAATTCTAATTGGAACTGAGATGGCAATGAGATGGATGTAACTCCAGAATGAGTGGTTGTTCTGAACAGTGCTTGATTCAGGTTCTGTGATCTGTATTAACCAAAATATTAGACTTTGACCATAATGGTCCTTTATCATTTTTAGAATACTATATTAAGTTGATTGGGGTAAATTTTATTTTCAGGCTTTGAATTGCACTTCCTGTTGTATGGTTCCTGTGACCCTGGAGGTACAGATACTGTGGGCTAAAGTGGGCCTGCTGTCCAACCCACAGGCTCAAGTACTGGGTGCACGGCACTTCTACCGGTGCCGCCCCCTCAAGGTATGGAATTAAAAACCCTCCCTCACACACAGATAATTAAAGGGGGTTTACAGATTATTTAAGAATGAAGGAATCAAATGGTCTTGAAACTAAGTACGTTGAGATTTTCTGAATTTTAGCAGTTGTCTGTCTGCAATGGTAGCCTTTTATAGAGGAAGCTTGTTCTGTGGTCTTTTCAGTACTGTCCTCACTCAGTGGCATAACTGGAAAAGGTACCTTCTTTCAACCCTAAACCATTTTGTGCCACTTAAGGACTCAATCTTTAAACTTTCAATTATGGTTGTATAAAGTTGTAGTTACAAGCATGCAGTAACTCCCTGTTTATGTAGCTGTCTCTTGAAACTTTGTGTCTTGGTTTGAAAGACAGGGTATTTGCCAAGAAAGTCAGGAGCCCCTCCCTGAGATGGAGAATGCAAAACCTTCCTCCCTCCAAATTATTATAATTTTGGAATCAGGAGCTTTTAGGTAGAGATATGGGGATAGGAATACCAGTTCTTTACTGATATACATATATGTATATCAAGGCAAACAAAACAACAATAGCTGGGAAATGAACCACAAAGAGAACAGGAGTGCGTAGCAGTTCTTTGGGCTGTGGGCGCCTTTCCCTTGCAAATTTTCTTGCAAATTTTTTTAATGCTTTCTACAGAATTTTGCTGTAAAAGCAATCTTTGAAATTCTTCTCAGGGAAGTGAACGAGGTGGTAAATTCACAGGTTGGCTTCAGCCAGTGCAAGCACAGAAGGCATGCTGCCAGTAAACACGCTCTCAGTGTTAGCATTCAGAGCTGGGAAGTGGGGCAGGGCTGCTCTTTGGCAGCAGCATGGTCTTTAATCAGCCCAAGGTGGCCATGAAACTCCATGTAGCTCAAAGAGCTAGTGTATTAGTTTTCTTGCAGCATTCTGTTAAAACAGAAAAGAACTCAGGCCTTAGAGGTTCAATTCCCTGTTTGATCTTCACTGATGTCTTCTTCCTGAAACAACATCCTAAAATGTGAGCAATACATTTATTATTGTATTGGGTCCCTGCTTTAATTGACATTTATTGATAGGATTGCATCTTGTGGCAGTTCTTCCTTGGTAGCAAGCACTTGTTCAAAGAGCCAGGTGATCTTTTATAAAAAATAAAGCTAGCTTGCACCTGTTCTTATTAGTAACTAGCTGGTATGTGTTTCCTCTGAGTAGAAGGCTTACTGTAGCAGAGCTAGAGTCGCTGCTGCCAGTTTGGATGTCTGTAGCATACGATGCACAGTAGCCACTGATCTTTACTACACCCTCAACTTACCTGCTAAGTATCAGTTTTGGGAAAGAGAGCTTACTCCTCTGAAAACTTAGGACACTTAACTCCTGCTGTCCCAAAGACATCATCCTTGCCAGTCATCTACAGTAAGTCCCCATTAGAAAATTGAGGAGGGGTATGTCTTTTGTATTAAGACTGCTAAACTCTCTTTGTTTCCCTTCTTGTTGCAGTTTGTAAACATGAGCACGGTACCTGTGACAACTGTTGTTACCTTCACTGACATGACAGATTGGCCAGAACCTCCACGAGGCCAGCCCCAAATGGACTGGAAACTCCCATTTGACATCTTTTTCCCATTCAAGATGGCCCTGAATGTAGAAAGAAGTTACAGAGGTGATCTGGCTGGGTATTTATTGTTGATTCTAATAATATCTAGTATTTTCTGCTTTTGAAGATAGATGGAGGCTGTATTTAAAGTTTGGTGAGGGAATTGACACATTCAGGATGCGATCCCGGTGATGGACTTTTGTCATCAGGTTTTTATGTCTGTGGCATCTATGTGCCCGCTGTTTGTGGATCAAGCCATGTGAACAGATTGTCCTCTCATGTGCCTGCTCTCTGTATATGAACCACCTGGGAATGTCACTGCAGTGACACACCTGAGAAATGTAGAGATCCAGGGACATTGCATTCATGAAGGACAAGGAAGAGAAGGTTAAAATGATTAGTCCATGTCCCCAGAAACCAAGAATGCTCTGTAAACCAAGAAGTATGGAGAGAGAAGCACAGTTCAATTAAAGCATTTTGGAGCTGCTTTCAATTAGTTCCCTGTTCCAGAAGCACCTGATTTTTCTCTATGGTTCTAACAAAACATTTAAGATACAGGAGCTCTCCTGGGTGGCCTGAATTCTTATTTTATGGGTAGACATGTGTGCCAGTCACCCCTAACCTGTCCTTGTAAGTTGACGACAGCCACACCTCTGTGACATTTTTTGAATTTTGCTTTTCTCTGTCTTTTCAAATACAGATATTCAGTTGAAATTTTCATGGTTTAATCACTGCTTGCATTAGCAAGTGTTGCACAGAGCAAAGTAATTGTAAATGCCACATAGTCTGAAATACAGTTGAATTTTAGTGGTTCGTCAAAAATCTTCCTTCCTGATCTTTTTTTTTCCCCCTGGAAAAATGGGCCTGAATAGAATTTTTCCTAGATAAGAAACATTCACTTGCTCCAGATAGGAACTGAACTGAAAATGATAGCCACTAGAATTCTAGTTGTACATTAGAGAGACTTGTAAATAGTTCTGAAGCTAAAGCATTGAATATTTTAGGAAAATTTGTGGGTGTATTATGAGACTGAAGCTTGCTGTAATACCTTACCTCTGGCTCAGTCTCTGGGACCAGGAAATAAGTTTATTGTTTTTGAAGTTAAAAGTGGTGTTCTGATTTTCTGGTCTGCCCTTTACCATCACTCAGGAAATCTGCTCAATTGTTCCAGGAAGCTAGATGGATGGTTGGATGAAAGTATACTATTTAGCAAAAGATTTTATTATTTATCTTCTTCAGATGATGGAAAATATGTCCCATCTGATGCTAGGTACTCCAGTGAAATCAATGGGGCCAAAAATATCAGCCTACTTCTAATAAAATTTATTGGTTGCTTTTATACCTATACTGCACATTACAATTCTGTTGCTCCTCCTCATTGCAAACCTAAAAAAGAATGCAAAAATAAACTGAAAAATTTGTAATTAGTCAGGATCTCAAAGGGGGTAACACAAATAAAACAAAACTACAACCCATCTAAAAGCTTCTGGGTTAATGTCACATTATCTTTGTGATTGTTTGAATAGTTTATTAGCTGGGAACGAATTCTGTGCAAGTGTCTGCAGCTTCCATTGGTTGCAGTTCTGTGGCAGCCCGAGCAGGCTGGTGAGAGCATTCAGAACTGTGTGTTCCAGGGCTGCAGAGGACGGTGCTGTCACACAGTTCAGCAGCAGCCTCTGATTTTAGATGGATGTGGCTTCTCAGCTGTGCCTGTGATACGTTTGAAAAGCTTTTCTCAGAATACATCTGTAGTGTATCCATATCTTTTCATTTCCCTAGTTTGTGGAATCCAGGAAATTAATTTAGAGGTGACAGTAACTGAATTACAAAGGGTTAGCTGGAGAAACTTCCCAGATGTCACATGTCAATGCTAAATGTGTTGGGATAGGGCTTGAAGGAAAAGGATCTAGCATCCTTATTTTCTATGTTACTGAGGTAATTCGCTTAGGTATAACCACAGAGATACTGTTTACTCTTTGGGCTGCAGGTGTGCAGTTCTGTAAGAATGTAGCACCTTTTATTGTGATCATCTGCCATATAACCTCCAGCAGGTCCTATTTTCTAGGTCATATTTGGCTCCTTTCACATTTTGTCATAGCAAGAAATAGAGCTGGAAAGAGCCTTGTCAGTAACCTTGTCCAGCCTGAATTAAGGCATATTCCGATTCCAGACATGCGACAGCAGTGCTTCTGGCTTTAGAATCTGCAGTTTCTTAGGACAGTGCATTTTTGTGTCTGCTCTGTCGAGTTTCCCCCCCGCGTCATCTGAAATAGTCTGTGTTGCAGTTTGGTATCGGGCAACGTTATGACAAGTGTTAAACACAAGGCAGACTCATATGTCAGATGTACGGGATGGAGTGCTTGTGCTCCATGTCGAAGGGCAGAGACAAAACTCTAATTCTAGCTGGCTGGAGCCAGCTTTCCAACATCTCCCTTTCTTGAGGCAGTAGGGCTCTTTTTACACTCTGCGAGTGAAGACGATCTTTACTAGGTAACTTTTAAAGCCCGTTCCCAACATAACGCCGGACTGTGCAATCCGTGTTCGTAGATTTCAGAGCGAGAGCAGTTGTGGAGGGCGGGGCCGGAAGTGACGGGGCGCGGCGGTGACTGGGGCGGCGGGAGCGGGGCCGGGCAGGGCAGCGCCGAGCCGAGCCGAGCCGGGCCGGGCAGCGCCGAGCCGAGCCGGGCAGGTGAGCGGGGCCGGGCAGGGCAGCGCCGAGCCGAGCCGAGCCGAGCCGAGCCGAGCCGGGCAGGTGAGCGGGGCCGGGCAGCGCCGAGCCGAGCCGAGCCGGGCAGGTGAGCGGGGCCGGGCAGGGCAGCGCCGAGCCGAGCCGAGCCGGGCAGGTGAGCGGGGCCGGGCAGGGCAGCGCCGAGCCGAGCCGAGCCGAGCCGAGCCGAGCCGAGCCGGGCAGGTCGAGCGGGGCCGCGCCGGGCGGAGCCGAGCCGGGCCGTGCAGCGCCGAGCCGAGCAGAGCCGAACCAGGCAGGGCAGGTGAGCGGAGCCGAGCCGGGCGGGACCGAGCCGGGCCAGGCAGGGCGCGCTGCGGGCGCGGGGCTGCGGCTCGGCCCGGCCGGCGGAGCTGGCAGCAGCGCGTTGGTCCCTTCGGGAGCGGCGGGCCCGGGCTGCCTTGTGCCGCTGTCCGTCGGTGCTGCCGGTTCCCCTTCCGCGTGCGGAGCCGGGAGCGGCTGCTGTGTCGCTTGTGGTGGAAGGCTGAGGGCTCTGAAGGGGGGAGAAGTGAGCTCGGCCTTACAGCTGCCGGGGTGCGCCGCACGCCGGTGCCTCGGGCCCCGCACACTTTCCAGAGCCGTATAGATCCGGCGGTGTCAGCGTTGCTGCTGCGGGGAGTTTACCTCAGTGTGAAATGGCAATTTGATCCTCTGCGAGCAGCAGACGAGCTGGTAAGAGCTGCACGGTCCCCGTCCACCGGGACATCTGTGAGAGCAGAGCTGTTGCTCCTCTCGGGGTTTCTTGTTCCTTGCCGGTCTCTTGTGCCTACTTAAAAGATTTCTCTATGCCCAAAGAAAATATTTAAACCCTCCTGATACTTGCATGACAGCTAACAGTCACTCGCTAGGTTTTGACCCGACTTTGTGATAAGCCTGTGTTCCTCACATACTGTTTCTTCACAGTAGACAGAACAGGATCAGATTAGAGGCTTTTTTAAGTAACCTGATAGCCCTCTGAAGAGAGTAATCAAACTCTAGATAATGGAGGCTTAAGCAAAGCTTATTTGGTTTACCAAATTATTTGATAACTGTTTCTATACTATGCAGTCAAAAGTTTTATTTTTTCAAATGAAAAATAACTCAAGTATTTCCATATGCTTATAAAATTTTTCCGTATGCTTACACCTGTGCCGACTCCAGACCCTAAAGTTGATGGATACTTGGAGTGTTTACCTTCTTCCTCTTCCCAGCTTTGCTCTTGAGGATACTGAGAAGAAATATACAAAGGGCTAAAATAAGCTGTAGTAAAGTATTAATGTTTAGTCACTTGAGACACAATATTACTTGTTCCATATTTGTGTCAGTGAATATTTTTTGTCGTGTAAACTGCTTTGCTGATTTTTTTTTTTTTGCTGTATCTCCTTGCTCTTCTAAGCTACTGTTTTGTCGCAATTGTCATAAAAATTGTGTTCAATAGCAAAGTAAACATCTTTCAGGCTTAGCTTCAGTAATTCTTTAGCTGTTCTTATTGCATGTTGTGTTACTAAGAATACAAAAGCAATGATATTTTTATGTTTTTCTGCAGTATCTGGGGAAGAAAACATCTGAGAGTCACTGTGCATGATACTTTGAAAAGTCAGTTCAAGATGTAGTAGGAAAAAAAAGTAAATAAAATGGTAGAAATTACCGCTTAAGGACTGAAATGCAGAATAAAAGACCATGTTATACCAGTATATGAATCCTTTCTTCGTCCAAGTTTGAGTACTCTGTTCTCTGCTGCAGCTGTGGCGCTCCGTTGGCTAGCATGCTGCACTCTTTGGGCTGATCAGGGAGGTGGAGGAACAGCAATGGAGTTCATTACAAATATATGAAATAGCCTTGATAAAAGGAAAGCAAGAGCATCCTATGCTGATGTATTAGTGGCAGTGTAGTCTAAGGAATTGCTGTGCTGCTCTCTTGCTGCTGCTGATATTCACCTGTACAGATGGTTGGGTCAGTTAGTCTCTGATCAGAATATTACGACAATCAAGCTGTCTTGCTTGGGGACAGGAATTGTGGCTCTGATCAGAAGGGGGGTCAAAACTAGTGCACCTCTGGTACTAGAGCTGTTCAGGAACAACTCAAGCATGATAACCAATAGAGGAATGAGGAGGTAGTGCACTGCAAGTCTGTAAAATCCACAAAGCTGGAAACTAGGAGAGTATTCAATGAATTGTGATTGCCTTCTTGTCCTATGCATGTACTTTACCTAGGCGTCTGACAGACTGCTGTTCTACCTGTGAGTTTTGTTTTACTTTCTTTGCTTTCCTGAGTGATGTCTGGCAATTGTACAACCTTCATTTGATGGATGCAGGGAAACTGGAACAGGACTGGGATACTAGTTGTATCATCTTTATCTTAACAGCTGGTGGAACCTGATGTTTTGCTGCTCAGTGCTCAAAACAGGTGGTAGAAAAAAGTAGCAAGACTTGATTGAGATGTTAGGAGGAAGGAAATGCTTGAAAGATGGTAATGGATCCTATCTTGAGGTTTATTAGTGGTTTAATCGTGCTTGATTAAATTAACCTGTCGTTATGTTCCTCAGAAAACTTGATTAAAGCAGCTACTCTGTGTGATTTTTTTTTTCCGTTTTTTTTTTTGGTTTTTTTGTCTTTTTAATTAGCTGGGGAATAAAATATTTGCACAGAGATATACTTGTGTTTCCTCAATTATGTGTGAGATGCAGGTAGGTGGAGTGAAGCATGTGTGCCTACTGTCCCTCTCCCTCTGCTCTCCCCCAGTGACAGGAGCTGAGGAATCCGCTGGAGTTGTGTCAAGGAGGTCTCAGACGCCAGGGCATGGTTCTTCCGCAGAGGGGCTCCGGCTCTGAACGGGCTCAGCAGGGCAGTGGCCCCAGGGCTGACAGAGCTAAAGGCGCCTTTGGACAGTAGTCTCAGGCGTGAGTGTGATGGCTGGGCTGTCCTGTGCAGGGCCAGGAGCGGGACTCGGTGATCGCTGCGGGTCCCTTGGTGCTCAGGATATTGCGTGGTTCTCAATTACCCCGATTCTCTTAGTTTACAAGTGAATTCAAATGGGATGTAGGAGGTAAGTGGAGAGCAAAGCCAGCACTCTTGCACTTTTGAAGAGGTTTGGGCCGCAGTGGAGAAAAGAAAGGATGCAAACGGCCTAAGGAGGTAAAGGCACTCAGCAGATTGGCTGCGGGTCGCTTTCATCGGCTGTCTGCACCAGGCTGCGAACGTGTGAGAGCGGGCAGAGTGCAGGTTAAGGGAGGCCGCCGCGGGAGATGGCTCAGCAGCCTGTGCTGTGGGTAGGGCTGTCTGGACTAGCACAGGGCCAGACTAAACAGTTGTTAATGCTGCACCTTGCAAAGGCCAGGCAGGATTCTGTGCTGCAACGTGGAGCGGAGTTACATCATCTGCCGTGCCGCGGGCGAGGAGCGCGGGCGGGGCGGCGGCCGGTGACGCGGCGCGGGATTGGCTGCGGCCGCGGCCGCCCGGGCGGGGATTGGCTGCGGCCGCGGCCGCCCGGGCGGGGATTGGCTGCGGCCGCGGCCGCCCGGGCGGGGATTGGCTGCGGCCGCCCGGGCGGGGATTGGCTGCGGCCGCCCGGCGGGGATTGGCTGCGGCCGCGGCCGCCCGGGCGGGGATTGGCTGCGGCCGCGGCCGCCCGGGCGGGGATTGGCTGCGGCGCCGCTGGCGGCGCGGGGCGGGCTGCGGGCGGCGCTGGCGGGATGCGCTGGCGCCGCGCTCCCGCACGGACCGCGCTGCGGCGCTCGGCGGGGCTCGAGTGCTGCCCTGACCGCGCTGTGCCGCCGGGTGCCTTCTGGAGAGAGGAACCGCAGGGTACTCGCTGTCTGAGCTGCCTCTTTGTGCCGATATCGTCTGCAGACCCCGGGTGAGCCTATATGCCGTCCGCTCTGAAGACCACTTACTTGAAATTTTCCTGTATTTTAGTCAGTTCTTCTGAGCTGACTTCCCTCTGGGAATGTTTCTAGGGTTAAAGTTTGCACGGAGAGGTGCACATCAATTTTTTTTCTCCTTGCAAAGTTCCAGTTGGTAAAGTAATGAAGCGATTTAACTTGTAAAAGCTTCTGAATGTTACAGAGAAGAACTTAAGGTTTGTGTTGTGGGAAAGACTTCATAGAAACTGTGTGCATTTGCTTTGAACTTGGTTTATCTCTTTTTTTGTGCTTAAGTGTTTTGCAAAATAGTTTTATCGATCGGAGTTTGATTTCCAGATTTTTTTCACTTGTGGAATGTCTTAACACTCAGATATTTTGCCTTTATATCTAAAACTGTGAAAATAGTTTATTTAGTTTAATTTAATCAATTCACTGCAAATAATTGTGGGCATGCTATGGCTCTGCAGTCAACAGACTGAAAAAGCAATAACACTCTTTGTTTTTCAAAGCAGAAGTTTTAGGATTTGAGATTGCTGATTGCTTTGGAAGGTAGCTAAGTCTCTCTACACTGATCTGGAACAGCATCTAAATGTACTGTGCTACCTGATAGCTGTTTTTATGATAATAAATATGTGAAAATTAGGTCATGGTATTGCTTTCTATGAGCAATGATACAAGGATAACTTCCATTATTCAAAAAGATAATAGGAAAATAATATTTTTAAAGGTCATGTTTGGAGACTAGTTTATAAGAATTAGGTTTTTCTGGTAATTAAAAAAAATTAAGCTGATGCTAGGAGGAATACCTGAATAATGCCTTTTGCTTTTTTAAGATGGCTTCCTCCAAGTAAGGCAGGAAAGTTTTACTTTTTTAAAAAATATTTTAAGGTATACACCTTTTTGATTTGTTTGTCACTGAATGTCAGAACCATTCCAGCTATGGAAGTGGTGGAAATGTGAGTAGAATGGAAAATAAGGATTGAAATTGACTTTAAATCCCTGATTAAGTGAGAGGAGAGAAAGGAGTTTGATTAGCCTGAAAGAAAGTCTGTACTTTACATCATACCACAAATTGTGCTCTGTCTGTGCTTTCTGACAGCATCCATTTCCATTTCACATACTGATAACCTGCTGCTGCTTTAAACTCTCTGTTTTCTTGTTAACTTGGTCTCCTTGCCAGTTCTCACAAGCTGGTTTCAGAAACATGCTATTCTCTCATCTTTTTCCTTCAAAGGATGCACGCTGTCTGACGCTTCTCACTCCTCATTGTCTGCCTGCTTCTAGCAAAGCTGTCTCCAGCAAAGGGAGGCAGGAGACAGTCTTCCAGAAGGACAAGGGTGCTCTTGGTGGCAAGCAGCCTGAGGTAGGATGTGGAGTGGTTCTCCAGCAGATCAGTAGAGCAGCCAAGGAGATGGCACAGCTGATCTGGCCAGGGCGGGTCTGTGACATTCTGTGGCAGCCAAGTGCCAGCTGGAGGTTATTACTACAGCAGGAGCTGAAGGTCTGACAGGAGAGGTAACAGGAAGTGTCTGGAGCTGAAACTTCAGGTAGAGTGCCTGTTCCTGTCCCTTAAGGGGCATAGTCTGTGAGAGGGAGCTGAAGGGAAATGGGCAGTTCCACTCAGGGTATTTGTGGTGGAAGGGGTTCTGGATAAAGAACCTGGTGTTTGCCAGCTCGTGTCAGGAACTGCTGGATTTTGAGCATCTCTCTGAGACCCAGCTAGGACCCTCTTGAGAAGACAGTGTCTGAGGTGGAGGTCGAGGCGAGCTTCAAGGTACAAGGCTGAAACATGAATAGTGGGAATTGTGCAACCCTGGAGGCAGGCACATGAGGTGCCTGGTAAGGGTTCAAAGGGGGAATGTCTAATTAGGACTCTTCCCCAGCTTCTTTAAGCTTACCCTGTTATAAGAAGAAAACTTTGACTACTTGCTTAGCTGTGTGATCTGCTCAGAGTCCTTTGTCTGCCTCATCCTGGCAGTGGCCAGTATTGCCATTTCAGATGAAATACAGAATTGGAGGGACACTGCTGATTAATATTGTTAAAATGCCATGCAATGTAAGCTTTACTAGACAAAACAGGAGGAACATTTATATGCTGGTGGCTGCCTTGTCTAATGTAGAGGTGTGTATTTTGGTGAGGATTATAATGAGGGGTAATAATACACTGATGCAGGGTAATGAGGCCCCTTTAAGTGTTCATATGCATGTATGCCAGAACTGTCTGTGCTGTAAATGCCCTGGTATTTGTAGTAGCAGCAGTTACTGTAAGGTCTCCTTGTCCTCTTTTCAGGGCTTTCTCTGTATACCATTTGTGCAGTTTTGTTTGCTTTATTTCAGTGGTGCTGGAAAACGGATTGAAAACAAGTAAAGGAAGCAAAGTTTTGTTAAAGGGAAGGAGAGGTTTTGTGGTTTAAATACTGTCTGGGAGAACTGGATTCTTCTTAGTCTCGTTTGTTTCCTTGGTGAGACTATATGCATTACTTGAACTAAACCCATCATAGGAAATAGCTAATTGTGTATTCCTTATTTGTGTACTTGCTGTAGTGAATTTTAGAGTTGGAGAAATCCTGGGTGTTTACAAGTTCAGTCAAGGGAAGCTAATGCCAAGTTCTTCGAAATTGATGTCCTTACTTGTAATCATGGATAAGATCTTGTAATTTGACAGTACTCAGGGAAAAATGAATGAGCATATTTCCTATATTGAATAGGGCTGAGATTCATGAGAGGTATAGTAGATGCTCTGTTGTGGGGTGTACAGAGAAGTCTGTATGATACAACCTCTCTACTTTTTTCTTTTTCTTCCAGGCTTCTCCATGAAAATAATATTACCTTTATCCATTGTGGTACATTCACTAATAGTGTTTTTCCTTCTCAGGGAGTCATGTTTTATTCTTTACCTTTAATAAAGATCTGGCAGCAGGTAGGGAAGAGGGGTTTCAGTTCTTCTATATCATAGTCCGTGTGCAAATTCTGCGAAATGGAGAATGGGCATGAGGAAATTGTATTAAGAAGGTACAGGAAAAGAGTTGGACTGGGGGAATGGGCGAGGAGAGAAATGCAGATGGAAAGTCGTTGATATTTAACCAGTTTTCCCCTTCCTCCCTTTGTTGTAACTTGCAGAGGTCCTTGGTGTGCAGAAGGCGCCTCGGGATGCTGTGTCGAGCTGCTGTGAGCCCTGCTGCGCGCTGCCCCGGATGGCGCTCGCTGCCCCGCGCCGCCCGGCTGTGTGCGTATCGGAGAGCAGCACCCGCTGCTCGCGCCTTGGTCACTGCCTGTCTGGGCATGCCTGTGCTCCTTCCTTTTGTTGAAAGGCAAATCATCTCTAACAGCATTCAAAACTTACGGCCTCTGAAGCGAACTGGAGCTGGAGCTCTACTTTCTCAATGTTACTTTCTCTCTTTATAATATTCAGCTGGATGTCTGAGTCAGTGTATTTTTCCTTCTGACATGCATTTTGAGAAAAAAAAAATTAGTTGTAAAAATACTGCTGCTGTAGAAGTTCTTTATTTCAACCTCATACATTCCCAGAAAACAAGATCTGGTTATGTCTGCTCCCCCATCTGCATTTTCAGGTGTCTTGAGTAAAGCAAAGAGCAAAACTCAAATTTACTTGGATGAAATTCAAGTCGAAAGATGCATGCAGGAAACTTGAGTGTAAATACATAGGTACCCAGTAAATAGTTCTTCCCTGAAAACCCAATTTAAGAGAACCATTCAGTGTCTGCTTGATTAGTGGTCTGAAATACAAAAGTCAAGGATAGATAAACTCTATTAGATCAAGAGAGTTAATCTTTGCATGCAAGATTAATTTTCCACTGGTCTGTATATTAACAGTTCTCTTTTATTAATAACTAGGTTAATTAGATGTTAAAATCTTGAAAATTCTAAACTTTTTATTTATGAACTGCAGCTCTTTTGATTTCAGTATTTGTAATATTTCTAAATATTCCACATTTTCTGAAGTCAGTAATTTTCACAGTATTAACTATGAGAGGTTTTTTCTAAGTATTGACCGTATCCAGCAGTGAAGCAACTCTTGTCACTTCATCAGTTGTGACTTACAGCTGGAGTGGTCATTTATCAAGGGGATTCTTTATGTTCTCTACTTTTTTCTGTTTGTTGTCCACATGTTTTTTTCTGTTCTGTTATGCTTGTATATTTTGAAATTCTGCCTCTTTACTCTTGAGAGGCAAGCCTTGTGCTTGCTACATAGAAGGATCTGCAGTGCCAAATACTTAAGTATGTTTCATATGTGTCTCTTTCTTTATTAAGGAAGTGAAACTGTTGACAGGTATGGGATATAACGACTGGAATCCTACTTGTCCTACTTGGAATCCTACTTTAAGCCTACTTATCCAAAACCTTTTAAAAACAATGTCTTTCAGTTTGGTCTTCTAGATTCCCAGAGTCAGAGCTCTGTGATGCATGGGATATATTGCCTTCTATACCTTAGAGATGGTTAGTGCTGCTCAGATACTCCTGTTTCTCTCTTTGTTTTGGTGAATTGAAAGTTAGCTTCTTGTTCCCAGTTACTGGGAAATGTGTATTGTGCAAGGTTAGAAGTCTGAATGAAACACTTGAAACTGTTTTTTTCCCTTTCTTTATCCACAGATGTCCCTTGCCGTAACCAAAGATTAAGGAATGAGTGCATCCGCCGTTGGAGCAACATTCCGTTTATCACTGTGCCCCTCAGCCGCGCACACGGGAAGCCGTTCGCGCACCGCAGCGAGCTGAGGCACGCGAAACGGATCGTCGTGAAGCTGGGCAGTGCTGTTGTCACCCGAGGGGATGAGTGCGGCTTGGCCCTTGGGAGGCTGGCTTCCATTGTAGAGCAGGTAATTCTGTGACTGAACATTTGTGATGACTTCAGGTACTCACAGTGATGGATGCTGCAGAAGATTGTCGTAAAATATCATCAAATATTGATACTCTTTAAAACAATGTGTTAGCCTTTCCCTTTTCAACCCCCTATGCTGCAGTACTATAAACCATGTAACTCAGTAAATTGCTTTTTGAAGGTGTGGTAGGTTAATTGTGACTATCAGCCAAGCATCCACACAGATTCTTGTTTGCTCCTTTCACCTCTGCCCCACCACCAGTGGGATTGGAAAGAAAATGGGTAGAGCAAAAGTAAGAAAGCTCATGGGTTGAAATAAAGATAGTTTAATAAAGGAGAGGGGAAAATAAATCAGTGATGGCAATCACTGCCTTACTCAAGCAGACCGTAGCCTTGCTAGTTCTTGAGTGGTGGCCACCTTGGAAGACAACCTCCTGCCTTTTGCTATTCTGCAGCTCTGTTACTGTGTGTGATGTTATCTGGTGTGAAAAGTCCCTTTGGCCAGTTTAAGGTCAGCTGTCTCAAATGTGTCCTCTCTGAACTTTGTGCCCAGCTGCTAGCCTACCTGCCGGGATGGGACATAATGGAACAAGGAGAGCCTTGATGGCTGTAAAAGTGCTGCTCAGCTTGGGGGAAAGATAAGGCTTTAATGCTGTGCAAGCACTATTTAGAAATAGGCAAAACATTGGAATGTTAACAAAACTGTTTTAGAACTGAAATCTAAACCACAATATCCTACAGACCCCTATAAAAAATGTTATCTCCATCTTGACCGAAGCCAGTATAGAGGGAGAGATTTGCACAGTGAGATTTTTGTGCAATAAGTAAGACATGGCTGAGGCATTAGTGCAAAATGAATCAACCCTTCTTGATCACCTGAGCATTTGCAGAGTTCCTCCAGAGGAAAGCCTGAAACCTCATTACTTGTAGGAAAAACTGATGGGATCAACTCAAGTATTTCTTCTCCAAAAATGAAAGGGTTGTCTTGGTGAGCACCGGACATGTCCCTTCCTGGAAGTAAAGTTAACATAATATATTCATGCAAGACATTTAGCTGTGGGACTCTGAAAGGAATCTAGCCAGATACATGTAAGGAGGAAGTAATTGAAAGCGTTACTATTGAGAGTTGGCCTCTTCACTTCTAGAATTTGAAGTTACTGTGTAATGGTAGCTTTGGGAGTAATGGATTGAAGCATTTTTCTGTAACAAAAGCTGGTATTGTGAAAAGAAGGTTTGTGAGAAGTTAGAAATTGCATGCAGTCCTTGGCATAGCTCCCAAGTGGCTAGGAAGGTGTGCAGAAATATCGTCAAGGGTGATTGCCTTGCTTTGTGCATCCAGAGAGAAATCAAAATGCTTGTGGTCAGCAGGAATTGGTGACCAAAATGTTATAGTAGCCAGGACTGTCTTGCTATCACTGATCATATGCCAGGCCCTATTTTTTATTTCCTTTACTTACAGGTCTCAATGCTGCAAAATCAGGGCCGAGAGATGATGATTGTCACCAGTGGGGCTGTGGCTTTTGGAAAGCAGCGGCTGCGTCATGAGATCCTGCTTTCTCAGAGTGTGAGGCAAGCACTTCACTCAGGCCAGAGTCAGCTGAAAGATATGGTGAGAGGCTGGTGGCACTCCTACTTGTCCTTGAGTGTTGGGTACTAGCTGTTCAGGTCACTGCCTGACAGCTGTTCTTTGTCTTGCTAGGCTATTCCCGTCTTGGAGGCCCGAGCCTGTGCAGCAGCTGGACAGAGTGGGCTGATGGCTCTGTATGAGGCCATGTTTACACAGTACAGCATCTGTGCAGCTCAGGTGAGGTGTTCCTTCTTTCCTAGGCTAGCTTGCTACTTTTGGAGCTTACTATTGTCACATAAATGGTAGCTTATACAAGAGTGCTTTGCTAAATATTTCTGAAACAGAGTTATCTGTTGTCAAGATAAAATGAATATGCTTTTTCTTTTTGGAGTTCAGGTGTGTCCTCTCTTTTATAGTGGGGAGGGTCTGTTGAGATCTCTTCACAAAAGCTGGTGGTCCACAGTGAGGGTTTAAAAACCACAAGTGACTAAACTGTGGCACATTCTGTAAAGCTGACAGAAGTGCATATCCACACTTCAGAACTGTCCATCTGCTCTTCTAACCTTTCCAACTTGTGGGTGATGGTATTCCCGGCCTGGGTCTTACCCTAAAGACTGCAACTGTATCAGTTGAACTACGTTTAAACAGACTTTGCTTATCTTGGGTACTCTGAAAATATAGAATTGCTTTAATTGTAAGGCCTTATTTTTTTAGACACTATTAATGAATTAATGAATTTAGGAGCCTAGCATGGAATCTTCTTGGAGGAACTTCTTTACTGTAATATGGTAGAGCTTATATAGCCAAATTATTTATAATATAGCTGAAAATCACTATAGGTCATGCTGGATTGTAATCTTGTTCAGATCTGTAGACAACTATTATTCCTTTGATATAAAAGAATAAATGGCCTATGCCAAAAAAAACTTAGCATACACATTGATTCCAAGTGCTTCTGTACATTTGAGTGGTGGAGTTGTTTGCTTAGTTCTTTAATGTCCATTGACAGAGTAAAAGCAAAAAAAAGTCTCTCCAGAGCAGACATTGAAGGTGGTTTTTGTTTGATGCACTAAAGGAAAGAGGTGCTATCTGTGTTCAGGGAGCAAGATTATTTCAGAAGAGCAAGTGAGTTCTACTGAGTAGAAGGAAGGTTGATATAAAGCATCCCTTCTGCTCGCTACAAGTAGAACATTAAAGTGGGAGAAAAAACTGGAAAGGCAGCATCTTGAGCAACCTGTTGAATTGTCTAGGGTCTTAGTAGTTAGCATGAGCATCCATGTTCTGATTACAATCTTATTTTCCAAGTTTGTTCTTGGAGTGTGTGACCTACCAGCTTGAGTTAGGCTATTACATGCTTCAGTGGAATAAACCTGATAATATTTCGGAAAGAATATTTCTCAGTTTTATTCTATATCTTTTTAAATGTGGCTTTTGTTTCTTTAGTGATCCAAAAGGCATGACTGCTCTGTTATGATGTGTTAATACATAAGCTTATATGACGTTCTCATAGGAAAGGTAGTAGGCTGAGTAGTTTCTTTCTTCCTTTTAGATTTTAGTCACCAATCTGGATTTCCACGATGAACAGAAGCGTCGCAACTTAAATGGAACATTACATGAGCTTTTAAGGATGAATATTGTCCCTATAATTAACACTAACGATGCAGTGGTTCCACCTCCAGAGCCAAACAGTGATCTGCAGGGGGTAAATGTGGGTAAAGTATTGTGGGGGTAGGGGGGTCCTGCTTGCAGATGGTGCAGTGCTGATGTGTACTTGACTAATGCCATAACCAGGAACCTCTGAAGTCTACAGCAGAGAAATAAATATACAGAATTAGTGCATGGCCAAGAGGATACTGGAAGACTGTGTTGATTTGTCTGTATTTGTCTTGATACAGTGTTATGGGATGAAACCTGGGCAAATACTGTCTCCTTTACCAAAAGCAAGCATGCCTCTGCAGGTCATGTAATCCAGCACCTCTTCTTAAAGCTGTATCAGGTAGTGCCTCTTGCCCTGTCACGGGCACTAAGGTGGAGAATGCGAGTACTGATGACACTGCTTGTCATTTGGATACCACTTTCCTGAAGCATATGTACTTTCACACAAAGATCACCTTTGAAGGTTTTGGTGGCTGTGAAAAAAGCAGCTCGGAAGGACTTGTTAGTGCTGAGGTAGACAGCTTTTTTATGCTGGCACTAAATATTTCTTAGTTCCTCACACTATTCACTGCTTCTGATATGCATGTGTATTGCAGGTAATTAGTGTGAAGGACAACGACAGTCTGGCAGCACGACTGGCTGTGGAAATGAAAACTGATCTCCTGATTGTTCTTTCAGACGTAGAAGGTTTGTGAGTAATTTATTTCTGATTTTAGTGAAGCACATCAGATTGTCAAACCAACCTCTTTTCCTGTTTTACTGATCTCTTCAGTCCATCTCTTTTACAAAGACAATTGCAATGTACTACAGTAATTCCTTAAGGCCTGTACCCAATGTTGGTGCTGTCTGACACACTGTTGAATCTGGATGGGGGAGAATGCATGTGAACCTGAGGCCTGCTCCAGATGCCAGAATACCACATGTACTGTGGTACTTCTGCTGGCTTCTCAGAGTTGTATGATTGTCAGGAATAGTATGCAGGATAAAAGCCACGTGTCTCGAATCAGGAGTATAAACCAAGTACTGTTCTATAATAGTTTGTTTCTTCTGGCAGCAGGTTTGCATATTAAGTCACATATTCTTTTCATCTTCTTCAGATGTGTTTCCTTTAGTAGATCTGGCTTTCAGCACGT
This sequence comes from Luscinia megarhynchos, assembly GCA_034336665.1. Lineage (NCBI taxonomy): Eukaryota > Metazoa > Chordata > Aves > Passeriformes > Muscicapidae > Luscinia > Luscinia megarhynchos. The sequence continues at coordinate 706,116 of CM067569.1, forward strand.
GCTTGAGGTCCTGAGGAGGAAAGAGGTGTCTTTTATAAGCACAGTTTCTTTTAGTAGATGAAGCTGGTTTTCATGGTTAATTCCAGTCAAAATGACTGTCTTGGAGCAACTCATGAAAGCAATAATCAAAGGAGTTTGTAAAAAATCCCAAAAACCAGCATACCTGTCCTCCAATCTTATTAATTCAATGTGACAGCTTGTTTATGGAAAGGTGTCCCCTACTTCCCAACCTATCAAGGGCGGGCACAGATAGACTGCACTTGTGCTCTCTAATTTGTTGTGGCAGTATTTGTGCACATACAGAATTTCTAGGAAGTGTAGCAGTACAGTTGAAGTTTAATATAGTTAACCAAAGTGTCATTGAACTCCAAGTGTAGTAACATTAAATTACTTGATTTTAAAAAATGCTAATAAGAGTATGTCTCTGTAGTGTTGTGTTCCTTCTTAGTAGAATTCAACAGTTACCCTTTTTACATGTTTCTGAATCGCCTGTTTTCTCACTGTGCAATCCACCATTCAAGAATATCATCTGAGTCTTTGGTGAGGAGGACTATTCTTTGCCTGTTCAGTTGGGGATTTGTGTATGTGAGCCCTGATTTTGAACATCTAAAAGCTGCAAACTGTCTGAAACCTCAACCAAATGTCATTACCTCCCAGCTCGCTTCTGCTATTCAGTGTGTGGGTTTTTGGTTTGTTGTTTTTTAGGCTTTCAATATACCTTTTGGGTCTGCCAGTTAAGAATTTTGTGCTTTTAGTTCTACAGATAGAAGGGTTCAGTGGAAGTTTCGAATCCTCCTCCTAAAGGAGGATTCCTCCTGTTCCTGAAGGGGAGCACAGCTTTATAGCCTCATATTGGTTGTTTTTGTTGTTTGGTTGTTTTTATTTGGTTGTTTGGTTGTTTTTCTTTTTTCATGGGTGAACTTTGGACATGAGGATATATAACTGATTTTTATAATTTATTTCAGGACTCTTTGACAGCCCGCCAGGGTCTGATGATGCAAAGCTTATTGACATATTCTACCCAGGAGACCAGCAGTCTGTAACATTTGGAACCAAATCCCGAGTGGGAATGGGTGGCATGGAAGCCAAGGTAGAAATAAATATGGAACACTTGCTTCATAATCTGGAAGGAAAGGGAGCTGCATGGGATGGTTGTGCTTTGTGCTGCTATTCAGATGGATCTTGGCAGGCTGCAGGAATGGGCAGGCAGGACCTTAGGAGTTCAGTAAAAGGAAATGCTGAGTCTTACTCCTAGGGACATTGGTATGGGCTGGAGAACTGACTGCCTTGAATGCAGGTTCAGTGAAAAGGGCAAAGGGATTTTGGTAGACACCAAATGGAATGTACACCTGCAATATGGCCTTTGGGCAAAGCAGGCCAGTCCTGGCTTGTCGGAAAAAGAACATAGCCAGCAGGTGGAGGAAAATTATTACTGTCATCTACTGAACAGTAGTGAAACCATGTCTGTAGAGTTGTGTCTGGTTCTAGACACTGCAATACAGGAGGGACATGGCATGCTACAGTGACACCAACAGAGAGCCATGAATATGATTAAAGAGCTGCAGCACTGTCACACTAAGAGAGGCTGTGAGCTAGGATTGTTTACACTGGAAAAGAGAAGGTTTGGGTATAAGTAGCTGAAGGAAGAGTTTGGAGAAAGCAGAACCAGATTCTTCTCAGTGGTGTCCAGGGAACACACAAGAGGCCATGGGCACAGAGAGAAATACAAGTGATTAAACTGAAATGTAAGAATTTTACAATGAGGTTGCTGAAGCACTGGAGCAGGTTGCCAAGAGAGCCTGTGGATTCTCTGTTGGGAGATGTTCAAGACCGGATGGTGTCTTGAGTAAGTTGCTCTAGTTGACCCTGCTTTGAGCAGGCAGTTGGACTTTGTGATTTCCAGGGATCCTTTCCAGCCTCAGCTATTCTTTGAGTACCCTGAAATGGTATATGGCTTCCTTTTGCTTTTCTTTTAGGTCCACGTGAATTGAAAAGAGCAAGTTAAGAATTACAGTCCAATATATTTTAAAAGGTGACATTTGGAACTGTATTTTAGTGTTTTAAATTAAAATAAGAGTCAGTCCTCAATTCTTTCTTATGTGATAATTCAAAGACTTTGGGAATTCCCATCTCTTAAATCTGATATAGTACCTCCCTCTCCTTTGAGTTTTACAGTGTACTTCTGAAGGATATATTGGTGGAGACCAAGGTACTTCAGTTTTTGAGTGAAAGATTAGTGGAGGTGGGAGGGCTAATGTGTTTTAGTGCTGTGTATAGTCAGGTGCTCTCAGTATTCATTGCTGTAGTACATAGACATGGGTGTGTTGTGTGACAGCATGTGCCTCTCATGAGGCTGAGATACAAACTGCTGTAGTATTCAATGCTGCAGGTTTCCCTGACATGTATCTGGAAAGTTGTCTGTAAAAAACAAAGCAGATCTTGACTAAGAAGGAAAATACCAAAATAAATTATTCATCAGTTTGTTATTGATTATTCCCTTTTCTGAAGAATCAGGTAAGGCTCATTCTTTAAGTATCAGAGCATGGACTGGAAGGTGGCAAAAGGAGGAGGCATTTGTAACTATGGGATGTACAAAGCTTATTCAGAAATTACTTTCCCTTATCTGATTTCTAGGATAGTTTAAACAATTCCAGGTATTGAAGGTAAAGCTGCCATGGTCAGAGAGTACTTCTATTGTAAAAGTAATAATCAGTTAGAGTTACTTGGTGTCTTTTGAGTCTCATAGAGGCAAATCTTGATACAGGTGTTGTAACAAATATTTGCTTACAGTTGAGAAGATAGGTGACAATTTTGAAAAATTGTAGCATCAATAACAGGAAACGGTGGCTCAAAGAACAAATCTCGATTTTCAGCGTGAAATTTGAGCAATAATGAAGCAGCTGATGGTCTTTTGGTAGCCGAGTTTGATGTGATGGGTCTGTCTGCATTTGTGTCTCATACTGACTGTGGACTGTAATACCAAATTGTAGAACAATATTAGGAAAGCATAGAAGTGAGTAAGCAGAGAAGCTTTTGCAATCAAATAAATGACACATAATTAAGTGTAGTACTGGATAATATTGCCCATGGCTTGATTGGCAAAAGAAACTAAGAAAACCACTGGCAGTACCTCTTCAGCAGGTAGCATCTGGGATTTGAGAGAAATCATATTCTGCTCAAAAATGTGCAAGGAGGCAAATCTTAGCACCAGTCAGCACACAGGGATTTCAAAGGACCCTTACTACTGAGCTAATCCTGATGTAAACTTAACATACTGTAGAAGGATTAAACAAATGTCAGTATTCCAACACTGAAGTTCAGAGATTCCCAAAGTGGGTTGAATGCTCTTTGAAAGTGTAAGTGATCAATCTGGATGTCAGAGTGGACCAAGAAGTCTTGTTGGGAGTGGTGATTCAAATAACTGGTGAATCTCTTGCAACTGGTTCTGTCCTTTCCTGTAGGTCAAAGCAGCTCTTTGGGCCCTGCAAGGAGGCACTTCAGTAGTGATTGCAAATGGAACCCACCCAAAGATCTCAGGTCATGTCATCACAGATATTGTAGAAGGGAAAAAAGTTGGAACCTTTTTTTCAGAGGTAAAACCTGCAGGTGAGTACAGAGTTAATGTGTACCTTGAGAGTTGTAGAGATTTCCTGAAAAAATAGAATTAAAATTTGTTCAGAGCTGTGCAATAACTGGGAAACCACCCTCTGCTATTGCTTTGTCAGTGTAGGACATTTTTGGGTTTTTTTGCAGGCCCTACTGTAGAACAGCAGGCTGAAATGGCTCGAGCTGGTGGCAGGACCTTGGCAGCTCTACAGCCTGAGCAGGTGACAGAACAATATGGACAAATTTTTAATACTGTGCATGCATGGCAACTTTTACAACACAGACTTATATATAAATGGGCCCCTTGGGACAAGAATCTATTATTTCTGTGCCAAATCCATTGTTTGTATTGTAGCTTGCTTAAAGATGAGAAAAGCAATAAAAGATTGTGTTCCTTGGGGCTGTGAAGTAATATGGGCTTTCATGTGGGGCTTATAAAAATTTTGATCACATCAAGTAGCACACAGAAGTGAATTGTGATCAGAGCTGCTGAAGAATTGACTGGAATAAATTGCTCCATTCACACTTGTGTAGAGTTTAGCATACAACATGTGTACAAAAGTGGAGCTGTGGACAATTACTACTCTGCAGCTGCGTGGGTATGACGTGGTACAAGGTGCTCTTGAAGGATGTGAGTTTGGTGAAGAAGACTAGGCAAGGAAAGCAAGATAATTAAAAGCAAGGTAAAGGCTGAAGTGGTGTTGGGTCTTTTTATTCAGTGTGTTACAGGCTGGAAAAATCAGCTGGCGAAGTATCGGGAGAGTTAAGATAGTGAGAGGATGTGGTCAGCATGAATGGACTGTAGGAACTAGATGTCAAACAGCATGGACTTTGAATAAGAAGTCAGTTCAGAAACTGTTTTCTCTTTCAGAGAGCAGAGATTATTTATCGTCTTGCTGACTTACTAACGGACCAGAGAGAAGAAATTCTCTTGGCAAACAAAAAGGACTTAGAGGAGGCTGAAAATAAAGGTACTGTTTCAAATCCTTCCATAGTAATACTATCATCTTGGATGTCTCTGGGCCTCAAGACAAATGAGCAGAACTAGAACTTCTGTCACCTGGGATTGGGTAATATGGCCAATACACATTATTGAACCCAGGACTTTGAGAGCTTGTCAGTGTAAACAGCTGCAGCGTCCTTCATTGCATAAAACAGATGCCTTTATCAGAGAAGATGCTGAGGCAGTGCAAAACACCAAGTGGTGTATTGTAAAAAAACAAAAATAATGGAACAAATATCTCTGTTACTCTTATGCATAAAGTGAGTATTTTCTGGGCTGGTTACTGTAATGTTTGGTTCCTGAAGGGAAGGCTATCATCTCTACACTTAAATTAATGCTCTCCAAAGCATCAGTTGTCCCCTTCTGATTGAGAAAAGTTCTCTTTAGGTGGCTCAGGTGAGACCCATTCTTGTGTGTTAGACTGATGCATTCATTGAGAAGCTGGAGATGAGATGTGTACGTGTTGGCATAGCAAATACATGAAAAGGACCCATCGTGAATTGTCATAGTCTGTGGAATGCACCACTGACCAGAGTATTTGAGGGGACATTGCTGGGTTAACTCACTGTTTGAACGTGTTCAGACTAGAAAGTTCGAGTTCTTGCCCAGTCTGCACAGAAAATGCTGTGCATGTGTCAGCGCTTTGCTGTTTCTGTTGGTAAGACAGAAATATGAAATTACTGCCTGGACCTTCCAGAAATACTGCAAGGGTAGAAATTTGTAAGAGATTCAGTCATGCATTCAGTACATGAAATAGGACAAACCTTATGTTTCTGGATGTTGGTGGTTTGTGCAGTTGCTTCATGTACAAAGCTCTTAAACCTCATTAATTGAAAATGTGGTGCATGAAATTGTCATCATATTTGAGGGGTTTTATTGTGACTACCAGACTTGATGGTGTGCATTTTTAATCTCAGATTACTTGCTAGGGTGTGGGAAATACCTTAGTTTTCCTTAGGCACAGCACTCGTTTAAGTCACGTCTGCTTGAGCCTAGGAAGACCAATCTATCCTCAGCGCAGCTTCTTTCTTTCAGGGAGATTAGCACTCCCTTTGTTGAAACGCCTGAGTCTGTCCACCTCAAAGCTGAACAGCTTGGCCATCGGCCTGCGGCAGATCGCAGCGTCCTCGCAGGACAGCGTCGGCCGCGTCCTTCGGCGGACCCGGATAGCGAAGGAGCTGGACCTGGAGCAGGTGACAGTGCCCATTGGTGTCCTCCTCGTGATCTTTGAATCTCGTCCTGACTGCCTTCCACAGGTGCGTAAGGAAGGTAGATTACGCTCTTGGGCATAGTCTCTTGCTCGCTCGCCAACAGAAAGTTTTGTTTCAAAGGACTCTTGCTTGGATTTATCTACAGTTGATTGTGTTGGCGTCCCTGTTTTTTATGCAGAGATGTTTTCAGAGCTTGCTTCTGCAGTGTTCAGTTAATAATTTGTCTTATGCCAGGAATAAGGCAGGTATGATAAGGGCAAATGCCTTCCCTTTCAGCACTGTGTGGTAAGTATATGCTGTTATCAAATGCATGAAAATACGGGTGCTGAACTAATGTTTCAGGGGCAACATTGGTCTTACTTTCTAACTCCCAACTACTTTACTGAGCAACTGAAGTAGATTTTAAAATGAAAGCAAAAAAAAAAACAAACCGTGATTAGCAGTGTTTCTTCCCACAATTAATGTTAGCTTGACTGAGGAGTTCTCTAGTATATGAGCAGGTGTTCGAGTAGAAAGTAGTGAGTACACCCACTTCAAGAAGATGTAAGGCTCAACCAGTGGAGAGCTTTGCACTTCATGACAGATTTTTGTGAGTAGTCCCTATTTCACAGTGAAAAGGAGTATGCTGTAAGAAAAGTTCCTGTGAAACAAAAAGACACTAGTCTCCCCTGTCTCTTTGTTGCAGATAACCAGTATGGTACCTTTTTGAATTGGCATCTGTCTCTCTGGACTTCAACCTACATCTCTTGCCTTGCATAGCTGATGTCTGCCTCTTTCTCTTGGCTATATCTTATCAGCAGACTGACTCCTGCTGACTTCCCTGCCCTGCTCTGTTTTACGGACTTAGGATAGCTTGACTTGGTAGTTGTTTTGCTTCTTGCCAACCTCCTCCTATCCTCATACTCACATCCGGCTTCCTGATGGAATTTCAGAGGGCCATCTTTGATAACTCTGCATTTGAATTGCATGATTTGAGTCCCATCCTGTACCTGATAGTAGGAGGGTTTCTGATTGAGAGGAGCAGTTCCCTCCTCTTAGTTTACTACTGCATCTCATGCTTGGTTGGGTTAAGATTCAATAAGTGAGCATATACAAACAACATGTTTGCCTCTAATACTTACAGGGTGAAATTGCAAGCATCCTTCAGAGACTGTTTTGTATAGATTGCACCAAATCCAGTTGTTGCTCTGAAATATAGTCATGTTTTACTGGTCTTTGAGACTGAACCATTTTGAAACCCCTTATTTTGTGTTCTACTTTTAATCACACAAGTTTTTTATTTTTGTGTCTTAATTCTTGGTATTTTTTTCTTTTCATTTTTTCTAACTATGTCAAAACCTTTATTTTAATCTTATGCCCCATTACTTAAATAAACTTATTTGTTTAGTTTTCCTTTGTGATACTGATCTGGAGGGGCAGATACTTAGAAGGTACTTTCAAAATACAATCAAATGGCTTTTTAATGTCTAGTTATATAACTTAAAAAGACACACAATAGTTATGTAAGGCAGACTTCCCAGACAGTTATACGTGTTTATCTAAAGTGTTTCTTATTTTTCACGACTATTTTCAAATGAGGTAGAATACCAAGCATTGTGATTATTATTACCCGTTTGATACTAGAAGGGGAATGATTATCTGGCTGGTTATTTCATGAACCAGGATCTAGAATGTGCCACCAAGCTAACTTCTTGTTAGGTGTGAGCCTGGCTAATTTTGGCATCAACATCTCAATAACATACAGTAGGTACTCTAATGAGTGTAGGTTTGATGATCATATATACAGGTGATGATAGTATAATCTTTCCCAGAAGATAGTAATACAGCAAAATAACTTTAAATACTAAGTTTATTTATTCTATTGGTTCTGGAGAGGAGGCGATTTTGTTTTCTAAAGGAGTGCATGCTTTTAAACTTTTCTTTAAGTAGGTGGAAAAATTATGAGGCCATTGTGAATGAAGTTGTGATGATGAATACAAAAAAGGATGCAAAAAAAAATAGGTTTAGAAAAAGAGCTTTATTGTTTCTGACATACTCTGTGGTAGAAAAGAACAAAAACCTCTTGCATGCTGGACTTAAATGGTGAAATCTGACACCTTCAACAGGAGGGCAGCAGTATCTATCGGTTTCTTCTGGTGATAAACATGGAAGCAAAGATGATGCTGAGCCTATTGTCTCAAAATTTTTTTCTCCACACTTAGAGCAAGTATTACCTATTTATGATTGCTGTTTTCGACAGCATGATGAAAATGTTTTTCCTTCCTATAGGAAGAACACACTCTCTGCTGGAATGGTTAGGGACGAGTCCTTGTTCCTAAAATTATTCTCCTTGGAGTAATTGCACACACAGGGATCCAATTCATGTGAAGCCCTATGTCCATCGTTTCCTCTGACTTTTTCACTGTAGTCTCCCCTTGTCAGTAGTACCCTGAAAACTCAAGTTTGCTCCTGAAACTAGCACATTTAATTTCTGGAGTTAAATGTACTGCTACTTGTAATGGTTTTTTGGAGCCATGAAAAGAAAACTGTAGATTAATATTGAGTAAATAAAAAAAATCCTGCTTTTATTTTATGTTATTGGGTGTTATTCTGACAGAAGACCCAGATTACGTTTAAGGGTTTATTTTCCCCTATAATAAACTCCTTTGACAGGTGTCTGCTTTGGCCATAGCCAGTGGAAATGGCTTACTACTTAAAGGAGGGAAAGAGGCAGCACATAGCAATCAAATCCTTCATCGTCTGACACAAGAAGCACTCTCTATTCATGGAGTCAGAGATGCAGTGCAACTGGTAAGTGCCTAGAGTTAAATCAACTTTTTCTTTGCTATAGTGTGTATAAAAAGTGTGGGCAAAACTTGAGAGTTCAATACCCTTTGTATTGCAACTACCCCAGGTGAACACAAGAGAGGAAGTGGAAGATCTCTGCCGTTTGGATAAGCTGATAGATCTCATCATTCCACGTGGTTCATCACAGTTAGTCAGAAACATCCAAAAAGCTGCTAAGGGAATCCCAGTGATGGGACACAGTGAAGGGATCTGTCACGTCTATGTTGACACGGATGCCAGTGTTGAGAAGGTCACACGAATAAGTAAGCTGTGGGAGGGTGACCTGAATCTCATGGGTATAATTGAATTTTGGAGTATGCAATGTAGTTATGGTAATTTATAATTTATATAATATCCAAAATCTTTGTTGTAAATGTTATATAACCAATTATCTACTCTTAAACCTCAGTCAGAGACTCCAAGTGTGAATATCCTGCTGCCTGTAATGCTCTGGAAACTCTCTTAATTCATCGAGACTTGCTGAGAACCCCGTTGTTTGATCAGATCATAGACATGTTGAGAGTAGAACAGGTTAGTCCCTCATACTTTGTGTTCTGTTTTGTGGTTTTTGTCTGGTTTTATTTCTAAAATTTTAGAAGCATTTGGTCTGGCTGATGTAGCCCTGTTTACACAGCATAATTTTTTAGTTACCCAAATATGTCTTTGTACATGTCAGTGAACTTTGCTTCTCCACACAGTATCAAGTGTTTCTGTAGAAATGATCTGGAAGCAGCTTATTCAGTAACAGCTACAGGCTGTTACTGGGTTACCTTTGCTATATACTTCCTTGTATATAGCAAAAATTATCTTCTGCCGTAAAAGCATATACACAATCCTTTCTCTACCCTTTCAAATTCAGCCAGATGCAAATGTTTCTGATGTTGCAGGTGAAGATTCATGCCGGCCCAAAGTTTGCATCGTACTTGACGTTCAGTCCTTCGGAAGTGAAGTCCCTGCGCACAGAGTACGGGGACCTGGAGTGCTGCATTGAGGTGGTGGACAGTGTTCAAGAGGCTGTTGAACATATCCACAAGTATGGAAGTTCCCATACGGATGTTATTATCACAGAGAATGGTTAGTGACCAGGCTCCTTCTTTAAGCTGCGGTTTTGGTTTGACTGCTAATTCCTGGTGTTAGTGCAACGTTGTAGTAGTTTGTCTCTTGGGTCTGTACCAGTTCAAAACCTTACTAGAGCCGTGCCAAGGATTGACTCTCCAACCAAACCAAGCTGAGAACTTCTGAGAATCAGCTGCAGTTAAAGGTCATGTTGATCTGTGGCTGGCCAGTGTGAGTCAAGTAGGCTTCTGTTTCTCTACTTTTTGCTGAGCTTAAATGCATGTCACTAAAAGGCATGCATTTGATACCATAACCACTGCCACAGGACCTGGTGAACTAGTGATTTATACTGGAAATAGAGTTGCTCTCTAATGTCTGTCTTGTTGCTAAGGGCTACTGACCTCCAAGTTCACACTCTTGCATGTGGCATTTCTACATTGTAGTTCTCAAATGTTACCTGCAATAGGAATTGAGTTTAGGGTTTCTTAGTATTTGGAATAATTCCATGTTTGAGACTAATGGCGAGCTGACTGTAGCTTAAGTGTCTCAGTTTGAATGACAAACGCTGTGTGGGGCAGCTGTTCTTTCTCGTCAGTCATGCAACTAAACCTCTCTGACGAAACTGAATGGAGTTGGAATTAGACATCTTTTTGCTTTTTCTAATCTTTGTGAGCTTCTTCTAAGATTTGCAATTGTGTCTACTTGATAAGCATACTAGGAGGAAGGTAAAAATGAGCATGGCCTAGCCCAGGCTGTTGAAGTACTGTCTGATAAGGTCTGAAAGTTGTATTGTTTCGTATGTTCACTGTTTTATGCTGTGTTTATTGGAACACTTGATCTGTCTGTATGTAATGGATTTTATTTTTGCCTCTTCCTCTTTTGCAGAGAAAACAGCAGAGTTCTTCCTCCAGCACGTGGACAGTGCTTGTGTTTTCTGGAATGCCAGTACCCGATTCTCTGATGGCTACAGGTTTGGACTTGGTAAGAGGGAAGATATTGCAAGGTTGTGACTGCAGAATTTTCTGGTGTGTGAAAAATGTGGCAGTATGAACCCTGAAAGACGGGATTAGTCTCTTATCTTACTGTCTAATAAAAGACTTTCAGGAAAGGTACTGTATGAAAAGTTGAAGCCTTTGAAGCTCTATTCAATTGCAGTAAAGTAAGCTGCATGCATATAGTGATAGAACAATGCAACATAGGATGTGAAACTGCTGAACATCTTTCCTTTTGTTTCTCTTTCTAATGATGCTCTAAAGAATGCGACATTTCAGTCCTGCTGGGCAGATTGAGATGCTGTCCAGTGTGCAGAGTTAAGGAATGGAGGGCAAGAACCAAACTGAGTATCAACTGATTAAATAAACAGGTGCACCTACTGTGAATTGCAGAAGGCAAGGAAAACACTCCTTGATGAGGTAGAAAATCAGAAGTCTCCACTAAACGTTATTACTGTGTCAGCTTGAACAGTGTGACTAAAAAATTCCAGTTGTCTTCCAAAATCTCTTTAATGTGATGAAAAAGGATGTAAGATCATAATCTTTACTAGTTTAGTTTTTTTCTTTAAGGATTATGCCCTTAGATCAGTCTAAAAGCAATGTAAGAGATACCTCCCTCTCTCTTGCACCTTTCTTTCTGAAAGTAACTGTAGCAGCCAGAAGTATAAACATTACAATTTATAATTAATAGTTAATCTCCTTGAGCTTCTCCATTAGGTAAATGGAACTGGTATTTGGAGAGGAGCAGAGATTGGCAAGTCTCTGAAAGGCAGGCAGCTTTTTTACTTCTCTAAGTAACAAACAAAAACATTTAGTATTATGTGAACATCATCAGAAGATTAATTATCTTTGTCTTGGGTGTTTCCTACAGGTGCTGAAGTGGGAATTAGTACTTCCACGTATCCATGCACGTGGACCAGTGGGAATTGAAGGACTCCTAACTACGAAGTGGTTGCTGAGGGGAAACAATCATGTTGTTTCTGACTTTTCAGAGCATGGAAGCATGAAGTATCTTCATGAAAGCCTCCCTCTCCCTCAGAGAAATGCCAACTAAAAACACTGGGGAGAAAACCCAGGGGTATAATTATTTCCTGAAGATGTTCAGGCTTCAGGATAATCTCTGGGGAAGGAGTTCGTTTTTCATCTTCAGAGACATGTCCTTGGTCATTTTGCAGTACCATGAATTCAAAATGATCCCATCAGTGAGAAATTCCCCACCTTTTCAGTTTCCTTAGACAGTATCTGCAAACTGACCTCACTTCTCCCAAAGACAGATTTTTTGAAATCATACAGGTAACATAAGGAAGGATTTCAGTATTGACTACATTCCTTTTTTATCTCAGTTCTCCCTGTAGCAAATATGTTTGGTGGTGGATGGAGCTTAATTTTTTTTTCCTTAATTTTGTTTTATTCAAATATCTGTTCTGGAGAACAGACTCAATAGTTTTGTTTTTGAGGGTTTTTTTCCTTCAGTCTTAGGATCATGGCATCTTTTGAGGGCCAGAAAGCTTTATGCTTAATTTCTTTGTATTTGATCATTCTTGAGATGGGGGGGGGCAGATGTTCCAAATGCATAGTAAGCTTTTGACCAAAAACCTTTTATATCTACTTCTTTGTATTGTTGACTATTGTAGATAAATAACACAATTGTTTACTACATTAATTTTGTTACTTACTTGTATCAAAGGTTTATTTTTCTTTGGTTTATATAAAACTTACTCCGAGAGCACTGTGGTGGTGGCTTGTGGAGAAGGCAGCTTGCCGTGGTGCCCTGCAGCCCTGGCTGGCGGCCGAGCTCCCGCCGGCTGCGGGATCTTGGGGCGGTGCCCGGGTCCCGCTGCGCTGCCGCTCTCGTTCGCCCTGCCCTGCCCCTGCCCTGCCCTGCCCTGCCCTGCCTGCCGTGGGAGGCGGTGCTGCGGCGGCCCTTGCTCGGTCACAGGGCGTCACCATGGGGCCTGGGGCACTGTCAGGGTCCACACCACATGCAGAGTCCTGATCGGTTCTTTTAGGGATCCCAAAGCACAAAAGACACAGCAGGGGACAAAACCAGTGTACTTTTGCAAAAAATGCACTTTATTTAGTGCCAACAAAATGCGATAGGGGGACAGAGAGAGAGAGGGGTTGGGATTATGCCACCAAGACGGGCAGACGATCCTCGTGGAACCAGCCAATAGATGTCCGCTGCCGTCCGGGGAGATCTCGGGGTCTTTATTTTGAGGATATCTTTTACAGTCTTTTCCCAAAGCGAGTGACTTCTGGCCAAAAGGTGGGAAGATTTATGGACTCTTGTATGTGGAGGTCGTTGCTCCAAGAAACAGGTGGAAACAGGACGCCACAGCAAGCAGCCTGCTCGAGAGCAGCGCACCACGGCAAGCTCCAGGCACACCAACAGTCCTTGTGACCAGTTCATTGTTCTCACATCTGTGGGAGCATTGTAGAGTAAACAGCTCAGGGCAGCGTGACTAGCCGTAAAGCAGTCCGACAAACCGGCCCTGGTCCAATGAGCACCACCTGAACGATCACTTGGCGTTCCTCCCATCCCTGGCCAGCGCCTTTCAGCTGCAGTTTGAGGGGTCTTCTTAGGCCTCAGGCGAGGGCTCGTTGGGCAGAACAAACGAGAGGCTTTTAGATGGACTCTTACAGGCGCGTCTCTCTCTGAGCAGATGCCAAGGGCCGGTGGACACGGGTGAGGCAGGTGAGACGCCTCAGGAGGTGTGGATGCTCCTGTGTGCTGAAAGTGGCACCACGGGAGCTCAGATCGGCACGGGGAGGGGGCGCAACGCAAAGGCTACCAGGGGCCTTTGGCTGCCTCGGGGCCGTGGTGCTGTCGCAGCCACGGGCAGTGCATGCACTCAGCCCCGGCTGCACGCGGGCAGGTGGCTCTCAGAGCAGGGCGCTGAAACTCGCCCGCTTTGGCTTGCTGCAGAGTAGCAAGGAAGATGGCTTCAGAGCCTTGTTCCTCCAAAGTGAAGGTGAGGGAAGGTTGCTGAGGGAGGAGGTCTCTGGGGGGAGGGGGCAAAATTGGGCATTGCAAGGAAGGGTTTAAAGTCACTCTAGGGGAGAGGGCTGTTCAGGAGCAGTTCCCTTGGAGCAGATCAAGGGAGCAGGTTAGTTCACAGCTATGCCTGGAAAGGCAGTTCCAGCATGTGCCTGTGTTGTGTAAACTCTGTCAGTCTGTCTTCTGCATTGAACACTGTACCTTCCTTGGGTCTCCATAGCACTTAGTGATCCCTGGGCACCTTGGTAGCCCTCCCGCGAGTCTCTATGCATTGCCACACCAGCATTGTGCCTGTCGAGCCTTTCTTGTGTAATTCCAGCTTAAGGTGTGGATCTGCCTGGCGTCCGTCATATTGTAGATGCCGAGGGGCGGGGCCGAGTGGGGGGCCGAGGGGGCGGTGCCGAGGGGGGCGGTGCCTGGGGGGCGGGACCTAGGGGCGGGGCCGAGGGGGTGGTGCTGAGGGCGGTGCCGAGGGGGGCGGTGCCTAGGGGCGGGGCCTAGGGGCGGGGCCGAGGGGGTGGTGCTGAGGGCGGTGCTTGAGGGGGCGGTGCCGAGGGGCGGGGCCGGGGGGCGGGGCCGAGGGGCCGTGCTGGAGGGGCGGGGCCGGGGGCGGGGGCCGAGGGGCCGTGCTGGAGGGGCGGGGCCGAGGGGCGGGGCCGAGGGGCGGTGCTGGAGGGGCGGGGCCGGGGGGCGGGGTCGAGGGGCGGTGCTGGGGGGCGGGGCCGAGGGGCGGTGCTGAGGGGCCGTGCTGGAGGGGCGGGGCCGAGGGGGGCGGGGCCGAGGGGGCCGTGCTGGAGGGGCGGGGCCGAGGGGCGGGCTCGGGGGGCGGGCCCGGGGGGCGGGGCTGAGCGCCGTTGAGGGGGCTCCGCTGAGGGGTGGCGCCATGGCGGGCGGGCCCGGGGTGGTGACCACCTCGGATTCCTACACGGGCCGCGGCTCTTCCACGCCCGCTGTGGGCGGGCGGGCGGAGCAGACGCCCCGCTACACCCTGGGGCTTCTGCAGACGCCGCACAGCTCGGAGAGCGCCGAGGCCGCCTCCGGCCGCGGGCACGGCCGGGCGGCTCCAGCGGGGGAGACCTCGCAGGCGGCCGTGCTGCCGGGACCAGCGCGGCGAAGCCGGCGGTCTCCGAAAGGGGAGGTACGTTCTCTGCCTTCCTCTGTTCCGTTATCTTTCTGCTGTCTTTGATCGGGTCGGTCCCGAAAGAGCTGCTCAGAGCCATCCTTACTGAGACGGGGCTGCAGCGACTAACCGGCAAGGCGACCTTCTTCATTTAGCCGGCCAGGACAATGGAAATCGTTCCTTGCACTTCTTTAAAGAAATCTCTCTTACTTTCTTTGGATTTTCTTTAGAATTCTCAATTCAGCTCTCAATTCAAACGTGTCTGAATTGCTGCACAGTGTTTGCTTTACAGGATAGAACTGAAACGTTGGTTATGACTTTTGGATTTATGTTTGATTTATTGGTTATTTTGGAAGTTTTGTTATTGTTTTTTTGGTTTTGCTTTTATTTTTTTGCCTGGTCTTTGCAATAGTTTTAAGTGTCTATCGGTCTCGATGTGTGGTAAGAATGTTGTGCTCCTACATACAATGCAATACTGCTATTTGCCATCCTTTAGAAGAATCTACTATCAAAGTCTGTATCTTGGCACGCAGCAAAAAAAGTAAAGATTATGCTGTTTTCAGACGAAAAGAAACTATGAAAAGAATTGGAGATAATTTTAAATTCTTGCTGCAATGAATTCAGATGTATATGTATCCCCATTATGTATAAATTAGAAATTAGGTAAAATGGGTTTGAGTAATATATATAATTGCGGAAGAATCCTAAAAAAAACCAACCCAAACAGAATGCTAATTCGAATAGAGCATGACTTAAATGTTGAGTTTGAGAAATAGCTGTGTATGGTTTGGTTCATCTGGTCTTTAAAATTACTGTTTTCCCCCTGTTATGTTAGATTCGGTGCCTTCTACAGGAAGTGTCTTCTGTCAAAATTCTGACTGAACTTATGCCAAAGTCTAAGTGAATGCTATTTAAAAACAAAATCAGTATGCATTGCAATGCTGATGTGTCCACTCTTAAAAAAGTCTCCAACTGAAGAGTCTGAGCTGATGTTTTTATCACTTGTCACAGTTTTAAGATTTAAAAAACCTCTCAACCAAACACGAAGAAATTCCACCTCACCCTCCAAAAAATCCAAACAAACCCCAGAACCCCAGTACTGTAGATATTTTTGTACCAGCCAACCTTGATAAAGAGTCATGCAGTTAATTATCATCTAAAAACAACACTTAAGTGTTTGCCTTGTGTGTCAATTTTTAATGTACTATAAGAAACAGAAACATTTGTGTTTGCATGTTTTATCACACCTAGAGTTTTTTAAGTGGATCTGCTGTTTATATTTTCATTCATGTTTTTAATCTTAAAATACCAATTAACTAAATAAAGGATGTCTTCAAGTCATCTCAAGAGAATTAGCAACAAGCGAATTACTTAAGTAATTTATTGGAACTTGAAAGTATTCTGAGACAAAGATATTTTGCAGGACTTAAAAACATAGCTAGATCGTAAATACACGTGTAAAAAAAGCTGCTGTTAGCAAATACATTGCAGATTACAATATGATTTCTGTGGCTTGATCCCCATAAATTCAAAGGGTTATTATTCCCAAGTGGTTCTTTGTTTTCTTTATTGTCCTGTTTTTTAAAAGGAATGCTCAGCTTTTAAAAAAAAGGTTTTCATAAACGTGTGCAGTTTTAGGTAATGATTTTTCAAATAATGGGCAAATATGAGATAAAGTTGATTTATAGCATTCTTTCATAAATCTAGAATTCATTAGAATATGAAATGACACTTTGTAAAGTGATTTCTGTTACATTATTTCAGTTCAATAATGTAAAGAATTTTTTTATTTGGCACTGCACATAATCTCATTGTAGAAAATAATCATATTAATGCAAGCTTGTTTTCAAAGCAGTCTGACTTTTATTTCATTTTATACACTGGAGAGTTTTCATAGAATGGCATTTTGTTTGGATATATCTCTTTCTGCTAATAAAAAATGAAGTTTTGTAAGCTGTTTTTTGTATATTATTTTCTGAATAAAAATTTATTGTATCTGTTTTCATAATTTACTTATTTCTCTCTCCCTTCAGAATCCTATTTTGGGGACAAAAGTTCTTGTGTAGAAAATGCTAACACTTTGAATCTCACTAGTTCTTCTTCTGTGCGAGGCCTGAATAGCACACGTATAGGAAAAACACCTCTCTCTTCTGGTAGATCTGGCTGCAGAAGCCATACCCCTCTCATGGGATATTCAGGTAAGATTGACAGCTCTTAGAGGAAGCAGTCCAACTTACTTTTCAGATGTTATTTTGTTAAACAGTTGAATTTTTTGTGTGATATGTTAAGATACTAAAACGAACTCAAAACACAATGTGCTTTGTACCACAGGGGATGATGCCAAGGAACAATACTCCAACAAAAAAAACTACTTTACGTATTGAGAAGATGTTTTGGTATTGCATTCTCTTGCTACTTACTTTGCATTCATGTATGGATTATCAGCATAGTTAGAATTCAGACTTTTTTCAAATTGTTCATAATCAAAGTATGTTTGTGGACATGTAGTGTGGTCACTAAAGAGCCCAAATTCATGCATATCTCTAATCAGGGTTTATTTTTAGGCTTGTAATGGATTGCACATAATATATAACATAATTCTCAAGGTTGTTGATGTAAGTTTTATGTATTTTATGTTGCCACATTCAGAGATGCAGAACACTAATTCTTCAGGACACCTGTACAGTGATGTTTTTTGATTTTGCAGTGCTTCGTATGAGCAAAATGGTGTTAGAGGGTAATGATGCTTTGTGCCATGTTACGTGTATCATATGTGCTCTGGAAATGTAAAAGTAATGGGATTTAAAGTTGGTTCTTTCACAGTGTGACTAATTATTATCAATTTAGTCTTTAGTGTTCTTAAAGACTGAACTGATAATGGTTCTTTCGTGCATGTGTATATTTGTTTATCCTTGTTCTATGGTTTGTGATGCTCCTTGATCAATCTTTCATTGTTCTGCATTGAATGTAACTGAATATATCCGACTGTTTTACAGTTACATCCTCCTCTGCAGTTTCTGCTCATTCTGTTGCATCGGTTATTGTAGCTGTAGTAGAAGGAAGAGGCCTTGCCAGAGGCGAAGTAGGAATGGCCAGTATAGATTTAAAAAATCCCGAGCTGATATTATCACAATTTGCAGACAATACAACTTATGCCAAGGTACTTTATGGGGTGATTATTGTGACTTCCTTTCTTGAACAAAGCTTATGACTAATAAGAAATTAAATTTCTCGTTTGTGGAAGAGATTTCTCAAAAGTGGGAGTAACAAGTTCTAGAAAATGTGCAGTGTTGAAAAGACTGCTATTTTCCTTACTGTGCCTCAGATATTAAAGAGGAAAGAATGTTTTTCAAAAGAAAAATAGCCTTTCTGCAAAATACACTGTTGGTGGGACTGAGATGCCTCATTTTGAAGAGCATTGGGCAATATAGGGTAGTAGAACTTGCAAATATCCTTCATCAGACAAAAGCTCTGATAACAGAGCTGCATAAATATGTATTTGTGTGATGGAGTAATTACAGTTCTGGCATTGGTTGCATAAATACTCCGTCTCAGTTTGAAATGAAATTCACTCAATTTACAGCCAGCACTGCATATTCTACATTAATTTGGTGAGTAAACTCTGGTTTATGCAGCAATAGCATTTGTGAAACGTCTTATTTCATGGTTTTGCTGTAGTTATGCATCCTAGAAAATAATTTCTAATAGTTCACAATTTTCGAAGAAACAAAAGCCCTGTTGGGACAGTAAGTAGCTCTGACTCAGTATATAAACAACCATCACATCTGTTTGCTAAAGCAGGTGCTGTATAATGTTGTACAATGTATGTTTTACAACATTGTTGTACATTACGGTTGTTGTATAATGTACAATGTTGTATAATAGATTTCTTTGTTTTATTTTAAGCATTAGTGCTTTTAAAGCCTGTCCTGGTCTTAACACACACATCTACATATTGAACATCCATTATAGCTGCCTCTCAGGCCATGGTCAGATTGTTCATTGTTTACTGCCTTGCCATTATAAAAGCTGGCATTTTTATTTGTTCACATATGTTCCTAATTTTCCATTTAGATTGCTGAGTTCTCTGTTCTGTGCTCATATCTGATAGCACATTCACCGTCCAGTCAAAAAAAGAAAGATGCTAGTGTACAGCTACTTTTCCCCTAATGCAGGAAATGTCCTAACAGCCTCATTTCTTGCCTTCGTCTCTCCCACCTTCAACAATGTGTGAAGAAATTCCCGTCATCAGAGTTTTTATGTCCATGGAGGAGACAGAGGAGTCCTGTACCTTTTATTCTTGATCAAAGGGAGAGGCCATGGGGCATTTCCCCCTGGGGGCTCTCAAACTGTTGCAGGACTGCACCCTCCTTTTTATCCTAGTCTCCCTGGCTGCAAAATCTTTGCTATTCCCTGTTGGCTGAGGTACTTGGGAGGTACAGACTGTCTGATCTGCCTGCTAAATGTGCCCCTTAATATGTTCCCCTCTGTACAACATATAATACATGACCATTGAGATTAGCTTTAAGTCCACCCTGGATGAGGAAGTTAATATCCATAACCCTATGAAGTCTTTGTTCTTCTTGAAGTTCAGGAGTAGAGCATTACCTTGGCTAAGCAGCAGTCTGTGTCCATTAGTAACATTTTTTGAAATTGATGCTTTGTCCCTTTACTTCCTTCTCTACAAGTCTCCATCCCTGTCTGCAAGCAGATTCACACAATCTGTTTGTAAAGATGCAATCATCTTATTCCTTTCAACAATTCTGTCTTACCTGCTGATCAGCTTTTTTCTTACACTCTCAGAATCCATCCTTTGCCTACTGATTGTTATCCAACCTACTATATTTTCTCTTACTTGTGCTTGCTTTTGTTTTTGAAATGTTCTGCAAATACATTCCGGAAATTTTTCTTGTATTCTTTAAGTTCTTGGAGGTTTTCTGAACTGTGAAAAAAAATTTCGAGTGGTTTGAAGTTACGAAGGGCAGTGACAACCCTCCCACCCCAAATGCCCTTAGATGATTTATTTTGTGTATTTTTTATGCTTGTTTACCTTTTAATTGGGACATCATCTGTCTCTTCTTGCACATCTTAACTTCTAAGCGGTTAAACTGTAATCTGTTTTTTGTGTTTCTCCCTTGAGAATTTGTGAATGCTGGTATAAATGAGCATAAAGGTATAATGTTGTTTGTCTTTTCTTATACAGTAGAAGAGCATACAGTCTATTAATAATCCCTACAGGGCATGTGCATAATGTAAAGCTGGTGAAATATGCACATTTTTAGCCATGGTAATACTGAGATAAATGTTACTAGAGCAGGTTAAAACAAAATAAAAAACTAGTCTCAGTCAAAAGGTTAGTAGTATTCAGATATGTTGCATTTCTTCATTATCCAGAGCACCATTAATCTTCAGCTGCAAGCCCAGAAAGCTGCCATCTGGTGCAATAAGTTCTTCTTGCCCATCATAGCCATGGAATATAGTTTTGGATTTTTATCTCTTGCTTCAATGGAAAACATGATTCTGTGTTCAAATCTGTTTGATTTCAACAGGGGATAAGCTCTGAATTTTGATTGTTTTTATTTTAGTTTTGTGTATATTTAGGTACATATGAATTTGACTCGTTATTGTAGAAGTTAGCAGAAAATATGGAACTCCAACTGATTCTAAAATACAAGGGTTCTGTATTTTGTTATTGCTGTTCATTATTGTTTAAAATATTTTAGATTATATAGTTATTTTATTGAACTATTTTGAATTTTTTGTTCAGGTTATTACTAAACTCAAGATTTTAACACCACTAGAAATAATAATGTCAAACACTGCTTGTGATGCGGGAAATACAACAAAATTGTTCAGTCTGGTAACAGAGCATTTCAAGGTAAGGTTTAAATTTCATTCAGAGTCTTAGAGTTGTTGTTGATCACTTGTATGATGGTTGATTTGAGAGTTTTACACAACTTTTAAAATCTTAAGTGTAGACAGTTTTTGTTTTCTATGATTTTCAGGTCTCATTTTAGAATGTTAGTGAATTAAGAAAATGCAGCTCCCATGCTGCTGCTTCCAGTACTGACAATGACAGAGATAGGTATATTGCTGATGAAAGCTGAAAGGTTTGAATTTGTGGCATTGTGTAATTTGAGTAATAGAGAACCTAGGAAAGAAATTAAAAGATCAATAATTCTCCTTTGCTTCTCCCTTGTTTGCTCAATCAATGAATCAATGGGGCTGATGCATCATAGAATAGGAAAAAGAGCACTGTCAGGGTAAAAGAGGATGAGATGTACTGGTATAAGCAATTTATGAATATTAAAGCCTCAGAACCTTTAAAAAAACTATTAATTGCTACCTGAATTGCTTCATGCCTACAGAAGTGATGGCTTCTTCCTGAGTGCTCTTCTACCTGCTGACCTCTCTCCTCTTTTTCTCATGTGCATCAAATCACTCGTGCATCACACACCTTCAGTGACATTGACCTGCTTGTGCTAGTAAGCTGGAATGAATACTTCTATGAAGACAAATTGCAGAATCAGTGCATAAATTTCTCGGAAACATGTATGATTAGAAAAATACAGAAGTCTCTCTGATGTAACTTTTAAAACTATTTCGTTTCATCCCCATCTTCACAGAATGTGACTTTTACAACTGTCCAGAGAAAATACTTCAATGAAACGAAGGGTTTGGAGTACATTGAACAATTGTGTGCATCTGAATTTAGCACCATTTTCATGGAAGTCCAATCAAAGTATGTTTAAACAAGGAAAAGCATACTATGTCCAAATAAGTTTTTAACAAAATCATTTTATGTACTCATTAATGTCTGTGTCATGTTGCAAAAGTTAGAAAATCATAAAGGGACTGTCTTTTTATTTTGCCCTCCAGTGTTTCTGATAGATCTAGAAATGTAAATAGAAAGCCTGTTACATGATTGGGTGGGTTTTTTTGAGTTTTCACACTTCATCTTTTTCATTCTTTCCTTAAAGATACCTTTCAGGAGTTATGATTGCCGTTCTTACTGGGCTCAGCAAACATTTTCTATGTATCAACAATTAATTTTAAGTATTGATACTATGGTGGCCAGTGTTCAAGTCCCATGTGTCTATTGAAATATGTATGTTCACAATCCCAGCAATGCAGTATGGCCTGTAGAGTGTACAGAGACTCAAACATTTATGAGTATTTGATTTGTGTGAATATATGGTCACTGCACATGGCTTTGTGCATATTTGAAATATACTGCTTTTTCAGTGCTCTCAATTACAGGAGTTTTGCCAAGCCACAGAGTGAATAGTGTGAGTGTTATTGCTGTAGTGCACTACTTCTGTGGTATTTCAGTAATAGTATTCAACATTCATAAAAGGTTGGTTTTTTCCAAGGTATTACTGTCTCGCAGCTGCTGCAGCTTTGCTAAAATACGTTGAATTTATTCAAAACGCCGTTTATGCTCCTAAATCACTCAAGGTGCGTTTCCAGGGGAGTGAGAAAACAGCTATGATAGATTCATCATCAGCACAAAATCTTGAACTAGTGATTAATAACAGAGATTCTCGGTAAGAATAGTTTTTCCAAGTTATGTTTTGATAAAGATGGATTTCGCTAAGTTTCCTTGACATTTGTGTCAAAGAGCAGACCATTACATTTATTTCTAAACGAGAGAACTTACATGCAATTCAGAGCTTCTAAAAAATATTTTGATAGAGAAGTATGTTACAATTCAGCGCAAAATTTCTAGTACAGGAAACCCTAAAGTGAATTGTAGAAAGAGATGATGCATAGTCATATTTACATTGATGTTTATGTTTTATTAATATATTTTAAAATTTTATTTATGCAAAATTTGGCAAACTATGAAATGAAAGAGGCAATATTTCTGCAAGTTTCTCATGTTGAATTAAAACACCTACATTTTACTCATTTTACCCAAGAGACATGCTTCAACCTTGAAAAGTGGTTTTGTTTTAGATCTAATGGTGGGAAAGAGAGTAATTGCTGTAGTGATGGGAATGTGCAATGTGGTACTTGATTGCATGGTGGTTTTCCACATTGAGATCGATGCTTGGGGCACTTCCTTCATGGGCAGTTGGTTGCCTCGTAGGCAGAAGAAACTTCAAGGTTTCCCTTCTCCAGACTGTTGCATTTGTGATTAGCAAGAGAAATACTTGGAACTTGTGTTTTGCTGCCTGTTGGGTCCTGAGATCCACCTCTGTTGAGATGTCCACCCTGCTATGAAAGGGGGAGCCTGGACATTGCTGACTCTCCCAGTACTGTTCATAAGAGCTTTGTCCTTGGGGAGATACAGTAGAACCACATAATTCTTTATATTGGAAGGTACTTTTGGAGCAATATTTTTCTGAAAATACATGTTTCTGTTCCTAATTTCACAGATGGTTTTGAGAGGAAGATGCTTACAGGAGGAGTTGAGCAACAGTAAATAAACTGCTTGAAGTTTCTCTGGGGGCTTTTTTAGCATTATTGATGCAGAATTTTTGCTGATCCACTGGCAAGTTTGAATCAGCCAAACATATCTATTTTTATTACCTAGATTTTAGGTCCCAAAACCTGGTTACATATCTTTGTATTAGGTATCAGCAAGTAAAAGTGAATAGTACAGGCACACACTGGGAACACCTAAGTCAAATTTGTGTGCCAGTCTTAATTCTGGAGGGACTTTTCTCTCTTCATTTAACTGTGCAGGGAAAGAAGTCCTCAGTTGCCTAAAGATGGGCACTGTGAATACTCTCCCAAATGTGGAGTTCCACTGAAGTATTGTCACTTAAGGGTTGCATTGTATGGTAAATGCACCCTTAATACAACTGGGTTTGAATTTCCTCCTTTTTTGTTGCTTTTGCTTTCTTTTTTGTTTGTTTTTTTTTGTTTTTGTTTTGTGTTTTGTTTTGTTTTTGTTTTGTTTTTGTTTTCACTCTCTTGACTCTTGCTTTGCTTTTTTATACCAGGGTATTTTGGGGTGTTTTTGCTCACTCTACCTACTGCCTACCTGCCTTCATGGTGTTTATCTTGTGTACTTGTATCAGGTTTCTTCCTGTTCAAGTTCTGGTTTAAATCACGATGTTATTATGGCCGTGGTGTTTCATGGGTCTTCTTCCAGCCAATAGCATAGAAGAGTTCAGGTTTCTAAGACTGTTGAGCTGTGTAGTAGGTGTAAATATTCTAGATGGCTTATTCTACAGAGGTGCAGTCACCCTTAAGTGTGAAACCCTGGGATACATAACATGTCAAAGCCAAATTATACAAATTATAGGTATGTTATTTAGCTCCTGTATTGACTGAAATATGTTCTTAAAAAGAATAAAACCAAAAATTATTTCTCTTTTGACTTCTAAGTCTATTTTAAATTATTTTCAGAAATGTGTTTCAAGTTAATTGTTCTGATTAGTATTTGATCTCTCTGATTATAACTTGATAATTTGCCTCCTTGTGTAGGGTTTGGTTTGTTCCTGTTTAATTAGTTTTATTGAGAGGGAAAATGTGACCTTTACCACTGCAGTAGAATACTACTACAAAATATGAATAAAATGCTAAGTACAAATGTGTTTCTATACTGATACAATTGAGGGCTAATATTGCATTAAATTACGTTGAATTACCTAGCTTCCTAAACTGCAGCAGTTCATATAATATGCATGGCCAACAGGGAGATGCTAAGCATGCAAAAGCAGGCCTTCGAATTTGTAGGATACTCTTGCCTGTAAATGTCTCCTGACACGTGCCATCTCTTTTTTTTGATGCATGTATTCTTCACATCTGTTTTGTTTTCAAAGGAATGGTCACACACTTCTTGGTGTTTTAAATTACACTAAAACTCCCGGTGGAAGTCGAAGACTTAGGTCCAATATCCTGGAACCTCCTGTTGATGCTGAAACAATTAACACACGACTGGACTGTGTTCAGGAATTACTCCAGGATGAGGAGCTCTTTTTTGGTCTTCAAGCAGGTATCAGTTTATTTTGTAACATCTAATACTCCATTTCTTTTTAAACATACTTTTTCTAATATAGGAAAGTGTATAGCCTGACTCAGTATGTTTGAAATGTATTTTTAGTGGTTTGTTAGGTGACATAGTGAGCACTTCACTTTTTGAAGTAATCTGTATTATCATAGTATTACTTTTCTCAAGTATTTTGCTTAGAAAAGTCTAATTTCTCTGCTCAAGTGTGTAGAAGTCTATGAGCTAGTTGCTTTTTGAAAGAGTTGGAGTTTGTCACTTTACCGCCGTGGCTGGCTGTGCATTATGTTTGCTGTGTACAAGTATATGTAATGCATACATGGAAAGGCAAGCACACTGCTTAAGTCAGACTTGCATATAAATAATTTTTTCCTGTTGCTTCATAAAACATATTCCAGAGAAAGGTAAAATACAATACTAGAATTAGTCCACCTGAAACTGGATCATGTAATCTTTATCTGTGTCACGAGAGAAATATGACTCAATCTAAGAAAAAAAGTATTTCTGAATGGACAGAAGTCTGTCCGTACAATAATCACTGCATGCTGAGGTGTGCTAAGTCATATGCATAGTTATGACAAAAGGATTCAGATATTAGCTATTTTTAAGCTAGTTTTTACCTTGTCAATAATTTGTGACAATAGATTGTAAGGAAAGGATTAGCATTAGTAAAGCTGAGTTACTGTGTGCTTTCAAAGAAAATGCATCTTACAGTTTCAGTTTCATTTCTGATGTGTCTACTTTCGTTTTACAGTTATCTCAAAATTCCTGGATACAGAGCAACTACTTTCAGTTTTGGTACAGATTCCAAAGCAGGATACAGTATGTTTCAAAATACACCTTGGAAAATGAATTATTTGTCTATAACATGCTTATGTTTATGTTTGTGTGTCAGCATCTTAGATACTCACAACTCTTTCACCTCTGTGTCTTCTCACATGCTGATTTACCTGCTTAGATAAAGGATTTGTCTAACTGTAGTTAAAGAAATCAGGTACAGACTCAAACAGGACAGTAATAAATGCAGATAAATCTCTTTAATGACATAATCAAAACCCAGCATGATTACTGCTCCCAGCTTTCCTTGTAAAAAATATGTAACATGAATTCATGAGTTCATCTGCATGAGTGAAGCTGTCGCACAGGATGTTTTTATGTATGCATAGGACGAAGTACACCAAACATTTTTACTGCAGTGTTTTCACCATTGGCTGGTTCCAGTATAGCAGAGCTTACTATTCATGCAAAAGACATGCTTATTCAAGTTACTGAATGTGTGAGTGGTATGTTCAGCATGAGCATTCTCTCATCCTAAGGAAGTTGTCAATCACACAGAATCACTAGGTGGGAAGAGACCTTCAAGATCAGAGTCCAAGCCATGCCCTAACACCTCAACTAAACCACAGCTTCGAGTGCCACATCCAGTCTTTTTTAAAATACATCCAGGGATAGTGACTCCTCCACCTCCCCAGACAGACAAGTCCAGTACTTTAAAAAATAGTTTTGGAAAGGTCAACTTTTTTTTAATAACCACTCTCTCTCCAAGTTATGTCATACAGTTACAAAGTAATTAAGAAAAAGCATGAGTTTCTAGGAGGGCTCTTTTTGTTAAAAAACTCATATTCTGTTGCTGTTCATTGATGATGTTCATTGATTCATTGATGTTATTTATAAATAACATCTGGCACTTCAAGGGGACTCCAAGGGACAAAAGCCTTATACTTCAAAAACTGTGCTTCATCTGATCTTGCTGCAATGTAGAACTTGAAAAATCATGTCAATGGTGAAATGATTTACTGCCTTTGGGCTTAAGTGTATCATGTGCAGAGATTCACTTTTAAACACTAGTTCAGTTAAAATTCCTGTAACAGCATTAATGGGAAAGGTGGTGTGCTTCTTTATAGTACATAATGTATTTGCTTTGAAAAAGTCTACAAATTGTGTAAAGCTTGTATAGAGTTAAATATCCATAGAAGATGAAAAGTTTTCACAGCTTGGGCTAGCAGGGTGTTCTTAGAGTCAGTCATCAGTTCAAACGGGAAAATCTTAACTACTGATGGACAAACTATCACAGCAGGCGGTGTAAAATTTAGGTAAACATTTTTTGTGCAGACACAAAGTTGTCGAAGTGAGCTTATGAAGCATTTCAGGAATTTTTGTTAAATATATAAACCTGTTACTGTTAAAAATGTGACTTTTCCTAGTTCTTAAATACTTTTTAGAGCAGTCATACAAACACCTTCAAAATTTTTCAACAGGTTAAAAATGCTGAATCAAAAATAACTAATTTAATCTACCTGAAACATACCTTAGAACTTGTGGAACCTCTGAAAGTAAGTGGTCTTTGTTCTTCTTATTTTTTTCTTTTTTTAAAAATAAAGTACAGATCATTTTGTCCTTACTTTTATGAGTGCAGTTTATTAAATTTCATAGACTATGTCAAGTTGGAAGGGATGGATAAAGTGAAAAACAAATATAATTGCAGAACACAACACTGCCAGCACAGTACATTGATCCTTACCGCCAGTGGGAAATACACATTTGTGTGTATGCTGGGAAGAGCAGGGTTGAATATGTAACAAACCTTGAACAGAAGCTCCTGCTCAGATTCCACAGACTGTTCCTACAACTGCTGCTTAGCCTCACTGAATCTGAAAGCTTTCAGGCCTTTAAAAAGGCTGCAAAAAGAAGTAACTGTCATGTCCATATTTTAATCTTCAACAGGCTGCTTTAAGAAGCTGTAACACACCGCTGTTAAAGGCTTATTACAGTTCTCTTGAAGATACCAGGTATTTATCCTAATACTTAGCTACTGTGTTAGAAACTCTCATCTCAAAAGTGCCTGTAGGATAAAAGATGTTGCATCTTTGCTTTTTTATAGTTATGGGTGTAGCTCAATTCTTTTGATTAAAGCTGATTTCAATTGTCAGCAAATATTATTTTCAACTACTGAATCCAAGGGATAAAAGCAAGAGAGCTAGCTGTGATAGTGGAGTTGCTGCTGAACTGAACTCCCTTAGAAACAATTCTGTAAAGACAAGAGTAGTGGTTTCCTAGAGTCTCCATAATCATGCAAAAATCAAGTGTTGTGTATTTGAAAAAAAGGTATATTTGAGAAATAATTTATATCTCCCAAAGATGTGACTAGTATTTTTAGTCAGACTTTGGTATAGTCACAGTTCATTCTGAAGTGAAAATAGAAATGAAATATAGTGTTTTGTTTTAACAGTAGAAAGTTTAAAATCAGCTTCAGTTATTTGTAATACTGCTGCTTGTAATTTGCCGATGATACTGCAAGTAAAAATTATGAAGTATTATGTATCTAATTAGTGATACAACTGATTTTGCAGGTTTGGAATTATACTTGAAAAGATTACAAGTGTAATCAATGATGATACAAGATACACAAAAGGATGTTTGAATATGAGGACCCAGAAGTGCTACGCTGTCAAGCCCAACATCAATGAATTCCTTGACATAGCTCGTAGAACATACACGGAAATTGTTGATGACATAGCAGGTATTTCTAAACTGAAATGTATATGGTTTTGGAGTTAAAGTACATTGCACTTGACCTATAGAAGCCATGTAATTCAAATGTAGTTATATGTTTTATATCCTTCTCATATGTAAAAAGTCTTTAGTGTTGGTATGAATTGATTGTCATTGATAAGCAAGTGAGATTCTCCATTTCTGGAGAAAAACTCAGTTTTATTTTAATAAAATTGAATAATTACTTTGTGATTTCTGTATTCCCAACTCTGTTACTCCTTTTCCTCTTAAAGTGCAAAAAAGTTGAAATAATGGGACAGAATTACTAAACCTAAAACATTCTGCATGAAACATGTAAATCTTTTGTTTTAGCTTCTTCATTTAAAATAGCTGAGTTCTTTGTTCTTTATGGTTTAAGCAGTCTTGATCTATCTGTGGTCTACCTTTTAGCTAAGCTAGTAAGAGTTGGAAAATAGGAACAAAATGAGTTTTAGCATGATGTGCATTACTGTGTTTCAGTAACGTTCCTATTTACCATTATGTCAAAGTAGAAGGAAAAAAATTCTTCTGAAACTGATTTCTTTTTCTATAAATTGTTGACTTCTAGCTCAAGGACCATCTTAGTTTAGTCTGTAGTCGGAAACCTAAAAGAGCATCAGGAATTTTCGCACCTGTCATACGTGATGACGTTCCTGTTTTGTTCTAATCCTACATTCATACCTAGTGAAAAATACAGATGGTGCTGGTTTGTATTTCTGAAACTTTCCATTAGCAGTTTCCATCTTTGTAGCAGCACATGAGGGGGGAGGGGAGTACATGAACATTCATAATCTGGGTGAAATTTTTGCCTGTGCTGTGTAGGTATGATAACACAACTTGCAGAAAAGTACAGTCTGCCAATGAAAACAAGTTTCAGCTCTGCTCGTGGATTTTTTATCCAGATGAATGCTGATTGTTCAACATTACCTAATGGCCAGCTTCCTTCAGAATTTACAAAGGTATCTGTACAAACTATGTTTTAGCATAATATATTTGTACACTTTATTTATGATATATAATACATTAAAAAAGCACACATTATGCAGTAAACAACAACAAAAATAATTTCAGTTAAGATATTTAGAAGTAAATGAAGTTTTAATTGGGATGCTTTTGTAACTACCCTATATTCAGTTCTATAATCAAAAATTTGCATGCACATGCAACTATGTTTTGTGTAAGAACAAAGTTGTATATCTTGCTAATTGTTATCTTAAATGGAATTTTCATAAAAAGATATGTTGTAAAAATGAAACTGGACTGTTTTTTCTCTTTTGTTCCTCCATATGTTTTCCAATTTGGTTTCTAGAAGCTGTTTTTCCTTCTGATAATAAGGCAAGCTCTTATTGTTGGTTTCAATTCCCCATAGATCACGAAAATTAAAAACACGTACAGCTTCACTTCAGCAGATTTAATAAAAATGAATGAAAGATGTCAGGAGTCCCTGAGAGAAATATATCACATGACCTACTTGTAAGACCTGTTAAAACTATTTAGTATTTGCTAAGTATGCTTATTTTCTCCAATTATCAGCTAATTACATGCATTTTTAAAGCTATATTTCTGTTTAATTATGGCTACCTACAGAGGTAGTCTAAAGCAACACTGTTCAAGTGTACCTACTGAGGCAAAAAAACCCCATAAATTGTGAATTGTATTAAGCATGATTGCAAATATATTTGCATTTATTAATAGAAGTGGTCATCATATAAAATTTTGATGGGTAAATTATATACAAAAAATGGCACAATTAATGTGTTTCATATCAGTGATGCATAATCGTTACTTTTAGTCAGTTCCTTATATTTAGAGTAGAGCTGTCTATTTCTGTATCTTGTCCTTGCTGCCTGTCATGTTGCTCTCCCCTCTGATTCACTCTTAGGAAGCATAATGTTACCTGCCAATGGAATGGGAATTCTTTTTAGCAACCATGTAGGGTTTTTTTAACATGAAAGTCTGAGGGAATTAGAGTCACAGTCACATGTTAATGAAACATACTTGATTCAATAGCTGTATTTTGAGTTCATGCTCTGTGTGAGGCTTTCATATGAGCTGCTGGTAGCTGAGCTACGTGTCTTGTGTCCAATCAGCAGAATGTCAGCTGAGATGATGGTACAAGATCTTAATTTACTTCATGAATTTTATACATTTGTTCACATCTGGCAGACGCGATTGGGTTTTATGAGTGACATTTTATCCTACTGTATGTGGTATGAACACGATAGTTCCTGTATTTCTGTAAGTTGTGTCAAGTGACAGGATGTGCAGTGCAACAGCTGAAGCAGTGTCTTATTTCAGAATAGTGTGTAAACTACTGAATGAGATCTATGAACACATTCATTGCTTGTACAAGTTGTCTGACATTGTGTCTATGCTGGATATGCTGCTTTCATTTGCCCACGCCTGCACTCTTTCTGATTATGGTAAGTTTCTTCTTTGATTCTGTTATGGGCCCCAGGCAAAGACCCTTCTGATGGAGAATAACCAGGCTGTTTGGTCTGGTTCCATTTCTTTTTCTGTGTCTCAGTAGTCTGTAGGTGAGAGTCTCTGGTCCATCTTTGGCAGTTTGATGCTGATGTTCTTTCTCCTTCCGTTCGTTGAAATGAAATTCTGCTAGTTAGCTGCCATAAGCCTTCCCAGTCACTCTTCTCCAAAGAGACAGTTTAAGCATGTTCTGTTCAAGAGCATGAAGTGTATGGACGTTCTCTGTTTATGCTTTGTTCTGTTCCATTAATGCCAGTACAGAAAGTGGAGTCACATGTAATTGGTTCAGAAAAGAACTGTGTTCATACAGAAATCCATAGAGATAGTTCCAGCATCCACTGGATCTTTGTGGGCATGTACATTCCCAAATAATCAATATGGTAGCATACAACAAAAATAGAAGGAATGCTACTTCCTTGTTTACCGTGCAAATACAGGGTACAAATGTAGAAGTAACAGAAGTCCACAGCTCCTGTACTTTGTAAAAATACTTCGGCTCTTTGCATTTTTATTACTGGAGTCCAGCCCTACTTACTAGGGAACAAAACCACAGAACACTAAGTTAGAAATAAAGTTTTAGTTATGGGTTTCTTTTTGTAGTCATAAATGATGAAGGCTTGCATGGTAATCAGAATTTGTACCTGAAAGTGGCTCGTAATTCTTCCCAAGAGCTCTGCTCTGGAAGAATTAACTTTATTTCAAAATATACTAGTTTAATAATGTAAAGGTTCCCACACTAACTCCTCAGTGTTTTACATTTTTTTTTCTCATTTAGTTCGTCCAGAATTTACTGATACTTTAGCAATCAAGCAGGGATGGCATCCCATTCTTGAAAAGATAGCTATGGAAAAACCTGTGTCTAACAACACGTACCTGACAGAGGGCAACAATTTTGTCATTATTACAGGACCAAACATGAGTGGAAAATCAACATACCTGAAACAGATTGCTCTCTGTCAAATTATGGCACAGATTGGTGAGTAAAAGTGTACAATATTAATCATCTTCTGCAGCACATTTTTTCTCTGGTTAAAAATATTTATAGTTGAATGATTTAGCTTCCAGAATGATGTTATATCTAAATAAAATATTAACAGGTAATTTGTAGTTCATTTTCTTCTACCACCTCTTGTGTTGTTTACACCTTGTTTAAGGTTTTTCATCTGCCACTGGAAACTTCTGGGGCGCCATTTGTGTAACCTGAAGTCTCCCCAGTCTATCTTCAGAGAAGGATAGTTGCATGCCCTAGTTCTTTGGAGCACTATAACCCAGTCTAGCACCTTAGGCTAGAGTGATAGTGAGTGTCCTTACTAGTGTAAATGTGCTGGTCAGACACGTGTGTTAGTCATCCAGAAGAAGCACGTGATCTTGGGCATACCTAAATTACACAGAGAAACATGTTTCCAGACAAGTACAATTAATAGATAAATAATCAACTACTTCAGATAAAAGTAGTAACAAATACTGCAAGGTTCTGTGGCTAAAGTTATAAAAGGAAACCAACAATTTGTAAAGTCCAACAGACTCGTTCCTATATTCAGAATTTGCTCATGACTTTTTTTCTTAAAAGTAAGTCAGGTAGCACAAGTTAAAGATCTAACTCTATAGAATGAAGCTACTTAGCAGTGGAGAATAAAATTTATCCATCATGTGTTTGTAGGTTCAGTCTCCAAAACTGCAAGTTATTGAGGAATTGCTCTCAAAGATATGAATTGAATATGAATAAAGCATAGTGTGAAGTTTTTGGCAAAAGCTTCCTGTTCTTTCCTGTTGGATAAAACTACTGTGCTTTGAAGTCTGATAAAGGCAACATAATCTTGATTTTGGGAAACTTAACATTTTTTGGGTTTAGTAAATCAGTGGCCACAGAAATGTAAAACAATCCTGGAGTTCATTGTTTTTTCTGCATTCCTTTACACTCACAAACAGCTTCAGGCATGTGATTTCTGAAAAGTTTCAGTGATAAGCTTCTTTAATTATCCTATCTATATAATAATGTTTTTTCTTATAAATTAATGGTAGACCTTAATGGTAGTCTTAAAGACTTTATCAAGTAATGTGCATTCTCTGCTGTGCATAAAACCAAGTGTAAAAGTAATTTTTTTTCTTAGTGACCTCTTCAGGCAAGTGTCACAGTGATGAGACAAACTTGTATTTTGCTTGCTTTGTAGGTTCTTATGTCCCAGCAGAGTATTGTTCTTTTCGAATTGCAGAGCAGATTTTCACCAGAATAGGTATGGATGATGATATTGAAACAAATGCATCAACGTTCATGAAGGAAATGAAAGAGGTATGAGGTATAGTTATCCAGATCCAAGGGCCATTTTTTCTGTTAAATGAATAGAAATTGTACTAGTATATATCCACTGAAAGAGTGTACTTTGTAAAACAGTAAAAAATTCAGCCTTCATCTATTTTATAGGAAACCAGGCATCTCTTAAGTAGGAGGATACTCCAGTGTGAGTAAAAATCAGTGTTTTGTTGGACAGTACTTTCAATATTTTTAGGTTTGCTTAGACTTTAAATAATCATTTGTAGGGGCCTAAGTTCTCTCAATTTCCACTCACAAACTGATATAATTCTGAGGGTAAGTGATATGTTCAGTGGAAGAGTGCTGTAGTGTGAGGCTTTGCTTGATTAAAATTGACAGCTGTTTGAAAGCTTTGAAAAGGTAAAATTGCTGTATTGCAATTCAAAATATGTTTTTTAATTTCTGCATTACGTTCCATCTGAAAAAAAAATATCCTTTTTAAAAATACACATTTATAGGAATTATAGCACTTTAAATATTTTTCTAGATAACGTACATCATACAAAATGCTAATGATAAGTCACTCATCATTATCGACGAGCTTGGCAGAGGTACCAGTGCTGAAGAAGGTATTGGCATTTGTTATGCTGCCTGTGAATATCTTTTGAACTTAAAGGTAATTCCCTTTTGAAAGAAATGTAAGCCTTACAATTGTTTTGTCATCCTGAAAGTAAATAGAGTATTTTCTCAGAACTTGACATGGGTTTTTGCGAAGATTTCTTGGCTAAGTATGGTATTTTTCATAACCAGTGGGCAGTAAGAATTACAGTGATGGAGGAACGAGGTGCTGACATAAGCTGCAGTTCTGTTCACTGGCTGCTGTGATTTAACCCCAGGCAGGTGCTCAACACCAGCCAGGTGCTGGCCTGCTCCCCATAGTGAGATGGGGGGAAGATCAGCAAGGTGAAAGTACAAGAACTTGTGGGCTGAGATGAAGGCCGTTTAGTAAGTAGAGGAAAGGCATGTGCAGAAGCAAGACAAAGACTTCATTCGCTGCTTCCTAGCAGCAGGCAGATGTTCAGGCATTTCCTGCAGTGCCGTGTTTCCTCACTGACTGTTCCCAGAGAGGCTGAACGTCCTCCTCCCTCCTCCTTCCTCACAGTTTTTATTGTGGTGGTGTGGTATGGTGTGGGATGTGCCTGGGGTCAGCTGGGGTCAGCCATCCTGGCTGCGTCCCCTCCCAGCTCTGGGAACAGCCCCGGGCTGCTTGCTGGTGGGGCAGGGTGAGGAGGAGAGCAGCTCTCGGTGCTGTGCCAACGCTGCTCTGCAGTGGCTAAAACACGGGGGAGTTATCAGTACTGTCTTGGTCACAAACCCAAAACAGCGCAACACAAGCTACTGTGATGAAAACTAACTCCAGTTCATCTAGAGCCCCTGCCCTGGTCACCGTATCTTTCCAACTTGCTTACGAGCTTGTAAGTCTTGTCTAGAAAGAGAATAACCCTGTCTGTTTAGTTTTGCTGTATTTAGTTTGGTTTGAGGTTGGCTTTGTGCTTGAATATTAAAGGTGAACCTCTTTACCTGGTGGTTACCTTGTAGTTCCAAACAACTTAGAAATTGGTCACAGAAGCTTCTTTAGAAAAGTGGAAGATCATTTTAGATGGATTGCTAAAATTCACCTCAATATCTAGTTACGTGATCAAGCTCAGGTGGCTGTTACAAACCTTTTGAGTGTGCAGGTGTTTGTTTGTCCTCAGAGTTTATTCAGAGTACTTTTGTGGGTTTTTTGTTTTGAAAAACTCAGATACTTTCTGTCACTTGTACTTTTGATAAAGAATTCCTTGAGAGAATTAAGCAACCATTTGACAGTCATTCCTGACACTTGTCAGATTTTGTAAGCATCATGGATTTTCTTTTCTTCTTTTGTTTCTGATACTGTTTTCTGTTTTACTGTTTATTGAGAAATGAGTAGGAGAATCCCCAATTGGAAAAAATGTACTTGCCAACAGTAGAGGCATCCCTTAAGGATTTTCATTTGCTTTAGTAGTGTAAAGACAGCTTTCAGTGTTTTGGAGGAAAACCTGGACATCTGTGAGATGATTTAATTTTTCTTATTTATTATTATTTATTTCTGGATCATTGCCAAAATAAATTTGCTTTTTTTGTTTCCTTTTTAAGGCATTTACACTGTTTGCTACACATTTCCTGGAACTATGTCATATGGATGCTTTATATCCCAATGTGGAAAACTACCATTTTGAAGTGCAACATGTGAGAAGCAATGCTGGAAATAAGGAGAAAATTACTTACTCTTACACACTTTCTAAAGGATATACAGAGGAAAAGAATTATGGTAATGGATTCCACTGTGACTTACAGTTGGGAAAAGTTGCACAAGATATTATTTCTGTCATTAGGCATTTAGCAGTATTTTTTCTGATTTCAGGTTTCTCTTGAGTTTGTGCCTCTCTCAAAGAGAGAGATACAGAGATCTGCAGATCTAAAATTTGTCCCAAATCAGTGTGTGTTCTAAGTAACTACATAGAGGGAGAGTAGTTTCAGGTAGTATGAAGAACTTACATGATATTTTGTAGAGAAAAAAAATCTTCCTGCTGTCTGTATATCCTTGATTTATGTCTGTTGGAACTAGTTGAGTCATTCTGAGCACATGCTAGTGGAGTTGGTTGAATCTGCGCTTACAGAAGTTTGTTCTGGAGAGAGTTCAAGCTGCGTCTGCCATAATCAGTGGTATGGCTGGTTAACAGCAGGTTGGCCCTTTTTGATTAGCCAAAAAGAAACAAGTTGCTTTAAAAAAGGAGAGGAATTTTACAGTATATCAGCCTAAGACAATTTTGAGAAGATGTACAAAAGCATCAGTGTTCTCTGTAAAGTGGATTTGTTTCTCTTTTAACTTTAGAATAAATTATAGTCTAGATTGTACAGATTGATTAATTATGGGTCAATAAAGAATAGAGTGAATGACAAAGATTTAAGGAAATCTGTATGCTTCCATGTACTAGATTTGGATGTTGATTCCTTGATTTAGGTAACATTTAATCAGGAGGAAATTAGCTGCATGTGACTTTTGCAAGCTATTGGTAACCGAAGACTAGAAATTATTTTAGTTAAGCTTCAAGTAACAGGACTTAAAGATTTTCTTGGTTAGAATTTCAGAATAAGTTTGTTTAACTGTGGCAGCACAAGCTCAGGTTTAGATGCTACGCTACTAACTAATTACTACCACTTACTCTGAAGAACTGTATGTATAGAGAGTCATCTCTGACAATAGGAGACCTCAGTCCTCGTGTTTTGGCTTCACCTTACTTGAGAAAAGTCGCATTCTAAGAAAGGGTGCAAGGGCTCTTTATGAGACTTTTTCATTTTTAAACCTGCAGTAGTAAACCACCCAAAGAATCACAGACTTTCTGGGAGTACAGTCAAAGCGAAGAGCTAAAAAATCATGTTAGGGCAGGAAAAAAAATTTATATAAAAAAATTTTACATCTCTTTCTTACCCCAAGTATCTGGAAGTTTGGCTGTTGGCAACAAAGAAGCTGAAAAATGACATCCATGTCCACTGGATGTCTGGATATAATTGAGAGTGCAGTTAGCAAAACCTCTGTATTTTCTGCCAAATTAAAAACCTGAACCGAGAAAGCTGTTGGCACCATGGTGCTATTTTTTATGTCTCATTCTAGCCATTTACAGTACTGCCAGAAGTAACTTGATGTCGAGGTGTATTTCGGAGATAGCATTAAAATACTGCAGACATTTTATTTTGTAACTCTTCAAAAATCACTGTTTATTAACAAAAAAAATCCAAAACAAACAAAAAACCAAAACAAAAAACCCCAAACAAACAAAAAAGCCACACAAAGATAAAATACGCCAAAATTATTTTAATAAAAATTAAAGATTTACCCCTTAGAAAAACAGGCAAAGTTGATACAGGAAGACATAAAATGGGAGGTAGGGATAAAAATTGCATAAAAAGTCCTGATTTGTGTTTTATATGTTTAGGACTAAAAGCTGCAGAAGTGTCCTCCCTACCATCATCCATAATTTTGGATGCAAAAGAAATCACAAATCACATTGCAGAACAAATTTTGGTATGTAGTAGAAAATTATAATGCTGTATTTCAGTTTTTATGCAACTCAATGTATTTTTAGTTTCTGAAAGGATACAGGATAAGCACTGCCTATGTTTTAATGAAAAGAGATTAATTAAACTTTGTATTCTGAAAGATGATACTGAAGGTCACTGTTAGCTGACAACACAAAATGGCCATTAAGGTAAAGGAATATTGGATGTAATGTTTATATGCAAACTAAGAATTCTGAGATCAAAACCAGACTGGAAAATAGCTAATATTAGTATTTTTATAATAGAATATAATTTATTTCCTATTTTAATGCACGTATATTTTTAAGAGCAGCACCG
Source organism: Luscinia megarhynchos (assembly GCA_034336665.1). Lineage (NCBI taxonomy): Eukaryota > Metazoa > Chordata > Aves > Passeriformes > Muscicapidae > Luscinia > Luscinia megarhynchos. The sequence continues at coordinate 743,595 of CM067569.1, forward strand.
GCAGAAGAGCACTCCTGAGATGATGAAGCAGAGAGCTGCATACCAGTTAGCAATGAGATTGGTTCAGACTGCCAGAAATTCTCGACTGGACCCTGGCAGTTTGCGTGTATATTTGAAGGCCCTGAAGAAAAAGTATGAAGCCACTTGTCCCACACCTGGAAAAAATGATGAGCAACAGTAACAGAGGCTATTGTTCTAATTTTTATGACTGCAAGATGATTCTGTTTTTTCCCACAGTATTAGTACTGTCTTTTTATGTGGTGTTATATTTTTAATCCATAGTGTAATGGAAGACCATATCCTTTATGGGTTTCCCCCCCTTCCCCAGCATACCTGGAATAAAAGTATTTGCCTTCTATGAGGAACACAATTCTTTTAGGGTGATAAATTGTATAATTTTCATCATTTTAGAGCAGTGCTGAGAAGAGAGGGGAAGACTGGGGCAGAGTACTAAGGAACTCGGAATTTCATGTTGAATTTGTTGTTAAGTAGTATAGGTAAAAGAACAGCTGATTAAATTATTTGCAAGATTTTTCTGCTGCTGCATCAGAGTTCTGTATTTTAAGCAGAAGACATCCCTGACACCTTGGTTCAGAGTCTGCATCTATTATACTTTAGTTATGAAGAGGGCAAGCTTTTGATAAAGGGGAGGAAAATTAGAGAATAATTTCCTTTCCTGAGGCTGCATCTGCTATCAAAGGAGAATATCAACTATTGCAAAACCCCAAGCATGGGGAATTTTACTCCAGAGGAAGTCAGTGATCAAGGTTCTTCTCTCTCTTTCTTGGGTTATTTAATATTATCTCAGAGTGAACCATCTGTCTGATGATTTTCCACTGACTGATACTTTATTTGTGAATGCAATACTATTTATGAAATTGCCTTATTAGGATATTTAACCATCTTGGATATTTAGAGAATCATTGAACATAGTAATTCCCTATTATCTCAGTTAAAAGGAATTAATGAAAGAACAGAATTATCAGGTCTGAAAGGAAATGGTTCTGTAAGGACCAGAATGAATGCTGAGGGAGAGGTGGGTGCCCCTATTCATGAGGGGGTATGAGTGTCACTGAGGGAATAGGAGTGTCACTGAGGTGAGGGCAGGTGCCCTGGCGTCACTGAGGGAGTAACAAGTCACTGAAGTGTTACAAGTAAAATTTGGTTGATGTTTGTTGTGGGTTGGGGTTTGTTAGTTTTTAATCAATGTTAATGTTTTAGCTCCAGGTCTGTTGTTTCCGGGGTTGGTTGAAGTGTTGCAATGAGTTAATTAACGGTAGTTAAAGGTTTAAAGGGTCCCGGGTGTGGTGCGGGCGCTCCAGAGGGGCGTGGTGGCACCTCGGGATGAAGTCCCGCAGTGACAGCAGCGCCGCGGGCTGCGCAGGTGGAAGGAGCTGCCCAATCACTCGACGCCCTGAGAGAATGGACGTCACTGCTGACCAATGGAAGCTCCGGAAACGGACCAATCACCGCGAGGATCCAAATCCCACCAATCCTGGACCGAGGGGAGGTTATAAGAGGGAGTGCCAGGGCACTGCCCGGCCTTGTCCCGCGGAGCTCGTTTCGAGCAGAGCACCCGCTGTGTGAGGGGCAGTGATACACTGTATTGTTTCCCGGCTTGCTGAGGGGGGACTCGGGCCTAACTCGGTCCTCCGCGGCGGCCTCGTACCCCGCTTATCTCAGGCGCAGGGGCGGGACCTCAACCGCGAGGTGTCCTCTGTGCGGGCAACTCGGCCGCGCTGCCCTCACAAAGGGAGGGGGGGGGGCGGTCAAACGGCGGCGCGGCGCCGCTGCCCTCGTTAAGGGCGGGGGTTGTTCAGACGGCGGCTCGGCCGCGCTCCCCTCACAAAGCGGGCGGGGTTCAGGTGGCGACTCGGTCCCGGGCCCCTCACGAAGCGGCGAGGCACCTTGCAGAGTCAGGGAGGCACCCTCTGGCGTGAGACATGGCGGCCGTCAGAGGATTGCGCAGTTCATGAGGAGAAAAGATGAGGTATGTCAGGGGGTACACTAAAACGTGATGGGGGAGGATTGCTGGATACTCTGGCCTCAGCTGTGGGGCAAGGGATGAACATTTTAGGGTAAAAATGAGCTGTTCAGGAGCAAAAGCCTCGGTAATGGTTGAGGTACATTAAGTGGACGTTTTGGGCGGAAAAATGTGAGGGGCACTCTCGGGGAGACAGGTGTTTTTGGGGAAAAGTCTGAGGCGATTTGGAGAGCATGGGCAGAGAAAATTTCGTGATAAAACCCGAGGGTCACTGAGGGGACATGAGCGTCCCTGGGGTGGGGGGGGCGCAGACGCCATTCCGTCGCTGTGCCGCAGTGCAGCGGCGTGAGGCGCAGGGGCGGGAACTCAGTCTCGAGGTGTCAGTCATGTGGGCGGGGCGGGGCCGCTCCGCTCACGCGGCAGCGGGGCTTCAAGCACGTGTGTTGCTGAGGGGGCATGAGGGTCACTGAAGGGGTGGTGTGGGCGCTGCGTGTCGCTGAGGGAAAGCAGAGGTCGTTTGGGGGCACGCAGGTGCCTCAGGTTGTCGCTGAGGATCCTCTGAGAGGCACGGGCTACCCCGCGTGTAACTGAGGCGAGGGCAGACAGTGTGCGGCTGAGGGGGCGTGAAGATTGCTGCGGGGGGATGCGGGTGGGCCCTGAGGGACACAGTAGGGGCGGGTGGGTTCCCGTCGGGCGGTCGCCGTCTCCCCCTCCGCTCCGTCCAGCCGCGCGGCCCCGGCCCCGCCCCGCTCCTCCAGTACCGCGGGCCCCAGCCCGGTGTCGCTCCGCCCACCCGCGCGGCTCCGGCCCGGCCCCGCTCCTCCAGCCGCGCGGCCCCGGCCCCGCCCCGCTCCTCCAGTACCGCGGGCCCCAGCCCGGTGCCGCTCCGCCCACCCGCGCGGCCCCGGCCCCGCCCCGCTCCTCCAGTACCGCGGGCCCCAGCCCGGTGTCGCTCCGCCCACCCGCGCGGCTCCGGCCCGGCCCCGCCCCGCTCCTCCAGCCGCGCGGCCCCGGCCCCGCCCCGCTCCTCCAGTACCGCGGGCCCCAGCCCGGTGCCGCTCCGCCCACTCGCGCGGCCCCGGCCCCGCCCCGCTCCTCCAGTACCGCGGGCCCCGGCCCGGCGCCGCTCCTCCAGCCGCGCGGGCCCCGCCCCGCTCCTCCAGCCCCGCGCGCCCCGGCCCGGCGCCGCTCCTCCAGCTGCGCGGTCCCCGCCTCGGCCCCGTCCCGCTCCTCCAGCCCCGCGCGCCCCGGCCCGGCGCCGCTCCTCCAGCCCCGCGGGCCCCGGCCCGGCGCCGCTCCTCCAGCTGCGCGGTCCCCGCCTCGGCACCGTCCCGCTCCTCCAGCCCCGCGGGCCCCGGCCCGGTGCCGCTCCGCCCACCTGGGCGGCTCCGGCCCGGCCCCGCTCCTCCAGTACCGCGGGCCCCAGTCCGGTGCCGCTCCGCCCACCAGCGCGGGCCCCGCCTCGGCCCGGCCCCGCTCCTCCAGTACCGCGGGCCCCAGTCCGGTGCCGCTCCGCCCACCAGCGCGGGCCCCGCCTCGGCCCGGCCCCGCTCCTCCAGTACCGCGGGCCCCAGTCCGGTGCCGCTCCGCCCACCAGCGCGGGCCCCGCCTCGGCCCCGCCCCGCTTCTCCAGCCGCGCGGGCCCCGCCTCGGCCGGCTCCGCCCACCCGCGCGCCCCGGCCCGGCCCGCTCCTCCAGCCGCGCGGGCCCCGCCTCGGCCCCGCCCCGCTCCTCCAGCCCCGCGGGCCCCGGCCCGGTGCCGCTCCGCCCACCCGCGCGGGCCCCGCCTCGGCCCGGCCCCGCTCCTCCAGCCGCGCGGGCCCCGCCTCGGCCCCGCCCTGCTCCTCCAGCCGCGCGGACCCGACTCGACGCCGCTCGGCCCGGCCCCGCTCTGCCGAGCCGCGGCGGCGCGGACTTAAACCCTCTGCGTCCGCCTGTTGGCGAGGCCCCGGGCGGGGCTCCATACCCCGCCCAGGGAGTACCATGGGGCAACCGTGCGGGGGAGACATGGAGGAGGGGTGGAGGGCGGCCATCACGGGACTGCACGGTGTTGCAGTTTGCGAGGGGAAGTGCTGAGGAAACTCAAAGGGGCAGCAGGAAGTTGATGGAGGAGGAATGCTGGAATTCCCTGACGTCACCTTTAGGGCACGCAATGAACATTTTGGGGCAAAATTGAGCATTGTGGGCACAAAAGCTGCTGTTAAGTGTGGAGGATGTGGAATGGACATTTTTTGTGGGAAAATCGGAAGGGATCTCCATAGGAGAGTATTGTTTTTGAGGAAGTGTCTGAGGTAATATTTGGGTTGGATGTGCCGGGAAAATTTTGTGATAAAACCTGAGGTAATACTGAAGGGCTAAAAGTGTTGCCTTTAGGAGCTGGAACAGAGATCACACAGAGTCAGGGGAAATAAATGGGTATTTATTGAATGGCCTTCAAAGGCCACACCCTGGTAGCAACAGTGCCACAGCGTGCCCCCTGCCCTACCTGAGTGGCTCCAAGATGGAAGTAAAAGAGGGCTTGGTCACATGATTTCACATTTTTATAGACTTCAGTCCATTTGCATACAGGAGTCAACCATCCAATTAATAGTCTCAAATTGTAAGGTGTCCTCCTCCTCTTCTCCTGGCTGGCCTGCCCTCCTCTTCTCACGTTGTTTATACTTTGGACCTGGAATCTGAAGAAACTGTCCTTGAGTCCATTGCTGGTATCAGACTATTTTGCCTTTATCACCCTAAAGCACAACGAACAGCATACCCAAGCAGAACAAAAAACTCGGATCTTAAGGCGTCATTTCCCCCTTTAGAGGCTTCACGAGGCCTCTGCTATCTTGTCACGTCTTTATTCTAAACTTCATTAGCAACAGAAACTTAATAACTAATCAATGTGTAACAATAATAATATAAATATTTAATATTAGACAAATATCTAATAACGAATTAATACTAAAAAACGTTAACTTAATAATAGTAAACAACATAATCAAATATTATATAAAGAAGAACAGTAATTAAACATAAAATAGAAACATAGACAAGGAATCACCCGAAATACGCCATCATTTACATTTGTCTTTGTTGTCAAAAATTGTTCAGGAGCAAAGCCTTTCTTAATTCTGAAGTAATTAATATATCAGGAGAGCATTAGATGTTTATCAAAACATCTTTTCTTTTAGACTTTTGCATCCCAGTCTGCTGCACCGGGCAACTACAAACTGTTAGAAAATTTGATATTTGATCATTTCATTCCAAGCACATAAAAGGAATCACCTGATATGGGTGATTCCCAATGGGTAATTGAGATGCAGAAAATATGTTCTGATAAATATCTAATGCTTTACTTGCCACAAGCTGCATCTGCAGCTGAGGTGTCTCCCCTGGGACCCACTTGTGAGACAGAGCTTCCACCAGACAGCACCCCAGATGAGACTCAGGGCTACTGCAAACAGCAGCAGATTTAGGTGCTTACCTCAAACATACTTCCACATGTACAGCACAGAAACATCATGCAAACTGCAGGATCTAATGTTTATCCGATGAGATGAGACAGGTCTGCTATCTTGACTCTCATAAAGTTGCTGCGCATAAGTACCTCATGCCTGAGTCTGCAGTGCTGCTCTATTTGACAGATCAGGGGGAGAACTGACAGTACCCCATAAACCCTGATTTTTGGTGCATTCCCTCTTAGGCTCATTTTGTTTCAGTGCTGGCCCAACCCTGCTGCTCTGAGCTCTGTGACTCTGATCCTTTTCGTACCCTTCCTGCCAGACTGCTCCCAGGAGAGGAGGGGAGGCAGATTAACAGCCCATAGCACAGGACAGCCTAACTGCAACTAATTTAGTCGGACTGGGTGAGTGAAAGCAGCACAACAGCTATAACCAGGGCTCACTATCGTTCACGTACCAGTGGCCTTTACTCCACATCAATAAGTTAGAACTCACAATAAAGTCTTTCAAAAATGGGCAAATTTCAGAGTGATAGATACAGATTATGGCAGCAACTTGTGCAAGAACAGTAAACAATACAAACTGATATTTTTAAACCAAGAAATATAGTAATTATAGTTCTAAATTCAAATATAAAGTAGAATTATTTAATTACATACTGGGGATTAAGTCCCAGAGTTCGTGGATGAGTTACCATTCAATGTCACACACCAGGTTCCAGTTGTTACTGTTTAGTTTCTGCTGAGCCCAGACAACTCGAAATCTCACTCGATACCACGGTAACTCTGGCAGTAGGGGGCGAAGGAGATCTAGGGGCAGGCTTCAATGATAGCTTGGCTGCTGATTTACAAATAGAACCTGCAGTGGGTAGTACGGTGGGTGCGGAGCTGCTAACCGACCGTTAGTGGAGAGTGGGCCCGAATTGGAGAGAAGGAGCCTCCGTAGGCCTTGGGGACCAGGGCCGCCCTGTAAGTCGGGGCCGGTGCTC